>VZSV01000334.1:218434-237514 GCA_013398735.1 Nothocercus julius | reverse complement strand
TCTTTCTGTCTGTCGCCTTTCTGTCTTTCTGTCTGTCGCCTTTCTGTCTTTCTGTCTGTCGCCTTTCTGTCTTTCTGTCTGTCGCCTTTCTGTCTGTCGCCTTTCTGTCTGTCGCCTTTCTGTCTGTCGCCTTTCTGTCTGTCGCCTTTCTGTCTGTCGCCTTTCTGTCTGTCTGTCTTTCTCTTTTCCTATTACGAGTCTTTTAGGGGTATTTTTAGCTTATAAATCCAAAGTCTTTAGGTCGATGTAGTGCTTTCAAAGAATTAAAAAAAGCACCTAATTGCCTTAACAAAGCATGTAATTAATACTATTGTCCTCTGACTTTTATAGAAAATTAGTCATTAAACATATTTGTAAACAATCTGCTTTACCAGAAGTTGAAAACTCTTCCAGTCAGTGACCTTGTATTATTTTGGTAGTATTCATTACAATTAACTTTGAAATTTATTCTAGCTGTAATGCATTGAACAATAGTCACTTTAACTATTTTCCTGATAGATATTGTTATCATCCCCGTGTATTTACTGTAAGGCCCAGCATGAGAGCTTTCACATCAGGTTCTCATTTAATGACTATCTATAATGACTTCAGGTTTTTAGAGACACTATATTTGTTTTGATGGACACGTGTGGCTACATGTGGACAGAAGAAAAATGAAGTGTTTGTTATGCAGCTAGGTCCTTGTACAGGCTTAGATACTTCCCTTCAGAGAATGTATGTAAAGGTAGTAACACATGCTTAAGAATATGTCTACAATACTTTTTAAGAGTGTTTTTTGCTCTTTTTGTGTAGGTACATTGTATCAGCACTGAATTTACCCCTCGTAAACATGGGGGAGAGAAAGGAGTTCCGTTTCGGATTCAGGTTGACACTTTTAAGCAGACTGAAAATGGAGACTATACAGATCATCTGCATTCAGCCAGTTGTCAAATCAAAGTTTTTAAGGTAACAGTAGGAAAAAAAATCCTTAATAAATCCCTTAAAATCTCCCATAAAAATGGGAGGCATCTTTATGTTACTGCTTGACTTCTGAGATTAGATTTCATTTACCGACTTATTTTCTGTCTGCATTTTTGTTCATGTGCTTGTTTATTTTTAGCCAAAAGGAGCAGACAGGAAACAGAAAACTGACAGAGAAAAGATGGAAAAAAGAACTGCACATGAAAAAGAAAAGTATCAGCCTTCATATGACACCACAGTGCTCACAGAGGTAATAAAATAGGATTGCATCTATTTACTGAGGAAAAAATATTGAGATACAAATTTTAACTACTGTTTTGGAAGGGTTGGGGGAGAACTGGAGGTCTGTACGAGAGTAGGCTGTTTATTTGAAAAATATGTCCAATAAAGGCAACATTAAATGTTAAGATTCTGTTTAGTAAACTTCTTTTAGATACTCAATAGATACTAGCATTAAAACACACTAAGGTTGAACAGTATTTGAATTACTGTACTTACGGTACAGATCTAAAAACCTTACTGATAAAAAGGCAAAAAAAAAAAAAAAAAAAAAAAAAAGAGGAGGGGGGGAATCTAGAATTATCTGCCAAATTTGAGCTCCAAACTGTATTTTTGGAGGCATTGAATTTAAGGCCAGAGCCTCAGTAGATTTTTGCATTTTCTTTTTACTTAAACATCAGTGAGTTCTGTACAGTTTTCTAAAGATTTCAAGTTTTTAAAAGGCTTTTAGATCTTTCCTCACTGTATAATGAAAAGAAATTGATCCAAATCTTTGGTGTTTGTCCAGATGAGGCTTGAGCCTATAATTGAAGATGCAGTTGAACATGAGCAGAAAAAGTCCAGCAAGCGGACTTTGCCAGCAGACTACGGTGATTCTCTGGCAAAGCGAGGCAGTGTAAGGGACTTCTGCTTACCTTTTCATTGTGCAAGATTCCTTGTGCAGTGTTAGATATAGGAGAAATTTCCGTGATATATATATATAAAGCAAAACCATTTTGATTGTTGTCGTTTAATTTTATTCATGTCTCTGTACACCAATTACTCCATGCTTGTGCTTAGCAAAGGAATGCTTCCTAAATCTAACACGTAAGATAAATTGTTGCAGAGGGAATGTGTAACTTTTCAAGGTCCAGAGCTTTTGCTTTATGTGAGTTTAAATGAAGTAGCTTTTTGCTTTCCTTTGTATATGTGACTAGTGGAAAGAGGAACAGCAACATTTAATTACTAGAAATTTTAGTAGAAGTTTTGTCCCATGTTTATTTCTACTTACATTCAGTGTAACTTTCTATGTACATCAGTACTTCTAAAATTCCACATACTGTTGCAGATAGTTGTTTGTGAGCTCCTGCTGTTCGTTCAGCCCTTTACCTGCTGTGCTGCAGGCAACTTCAACACACTCAGCACAGTCAGCACATCCCACAGCTTGGGTCTGCCAACCCTGTGCAGCCCCTCAGATGAATCTCACTGATACCCTGTACGCTTCTCCTCTGAAGGCTAGATCACCACAGTGCTGTTTAAGGTCTCTGTCAAAATCTTCGTATTTTTAAGATAAGAAATAATCCTGCGTCTTCCACTTGGCCTGTTGAAATGTCTGTTAATATTCTGTTTATTGAAGATAATTATTTGGCTTTGTTGTTTGAATGGGCATGTTGTGTTTGCTGTTCTTTCCAGCAGTGCTTTGGCAGTGCCTGCCTTACTTTTGTCCCTCAGACATAGTTTCATTTGCATTTGTGATCTACTAAATGAGCTGTAGGGTTTAGGAAATAAGATTCTTAAATATCTGCCTTTTATTTGTTTATGAAGCAGGTAATGGAGGGAGAGGGTGAGAGGGAAGTAAGCGAGAGGGGGTTAAGTAGGATGTAAGAAATTATTCCTTCTGAGGAATTCCTTTTCCTCCCTAAAAGTAAGCACGGGACTATCTGAATTTACTGTTTAGTCTTCTGTGTATATGTTTGGTCGTGGGGTGTTTTTTTTGTTTGTTCATTTTTTAAAGAATACCTTTGTATCTTTTATTTCTGTACCGGATAGATCTGTAGCTATATGGGGAATTACAAACAGGCAAAAATCGGATTTCACCACTACCATAGTATCAGCTTTCTAATATTTGAAGAGATATTAGGAAGTGGCCTTTAGAAGGAATTTTACCTTTTCCTCCCATCCCATTCTTTCGGTTTTTGCATGTACTAAAGCGAATGATTCTAGCTTATAAGATAGATGTAAAAAATCCCATGTTGGAATAAGACAAACTATAGCTAAATAATACCTGAAATTTGTCTGACCTGTTCATAAAATCCTCCAAAAATGGAAACTCAACAATGTCTGTAGAAAGCTCTGGAAATGCTGAGCTGTGAATAAGACCATTAATTTAGCTGTAGTGAAGAAAAGCTGAGTGACAGTAGATAGAAGCAGAGTTCTGATGTGCAAAGGATAAAATGAGGGTTGTTTCTTCACTGCTTGCTTCTTACAAAATATTCTTGGCTTCCTCAAGGCTTTGCTTCTCTTAAGCTTTTAACATCCTGATTTTCTCAGGTTTTGCTTTGTGCAGATAGTGTTTTCCATGTATTTTCCTTACAGATGCGTAGTTAAAATTCACTGTCTTGTGGTGTGGAGGTTTGACTTTTTAATAGGGATATTATAGGGATATAATATGTAGGGATATTGGCTACAAGATTAATACTATGCTTGGACCTCACAGTTGATGTTTACATACAGATGACCTTCTTACAGGGACAATCTCATGTAAGAGGCAACATTTAAAAAAATTTCTTTCAGGTATAGAGAAACTAGAGCTTTTGTGAGGGGATTCATCTTTGCAGAAGTAGATGAATTTGTATCGTGATAGTGGTCTCTACAAATTTTTTTTTTTCTTTTTTTTTTTTGTATCCCATACTTGGTTGGTGTGTTAGTCTTCCCATTTATGCCCTCTGTCACAGATCAGAATATGCAAAGTACAGTTTGATTAAATTTGATCAAACAGGCATTTTTTTTTTTTGCAGCTACAGTGGATTAATAAAAGAATGGTCAGAATAATAAACTCTGATCAGATACTTTCTCCTTTGGCCAAGAAGGAATGAAGCTCCTTGAGCCAAGAGCTCTGTATTTTCTAGTTGCTTGACCAAGTTCAGTGTTGTACAATCAAGCTGCTGATCTGTTCTCTAACTATAAGGATGATTTTTTCTTTTTTTTTTTAAATCTTGATTTGATATTTGAGTGCAGTGTCAAGTTCTTCAGCAAAGGTTAACACTGCTCTCTTGTAAAGCACGATCCTGGGTAGAGCTGAGCGTTAGTAGTGTCGCAAGGTCCCTCTTGGGAGCTCAGAAGTAACTGTGTGCAAGTGCCCCAGCCTGTCCCCAGCTCCTTACAGGCAGGGGTGGAATTCCTGTCTTCTCCCTGCTGGCTCCTGACACAGCAGGGCCTCCCTGCCTCGCAGTGCTGCTCTGCTCCTCAAGTTTCTGACAAGCAGTCTGGGGCTCGTGTGCCAGTGCCACTAGCCTGCTCTATGTCCTCCTTGGCCTCCCTTTGGGCTCGGGAATGTGGGGAATACCCCAGGATCAGCCTGGAGATGAGCGCAGTGCCGGGCGGCCACCTGCAGTGGGGATGTGGGCGAGTCCGGCCCCTCTCCCCGGTGTCCCCCAGCACCCGCATGGGCACCTCCTGCTGCTGCAGGGCACCTTTCCCAGGGCTGCTCTCACCCTCTCCATGAAAAGCACAAGGACATCAGCCTGGCTGCTCGGAGATGCTCGAGGAATATATTTTGTAGCAATTATTCTGAGCCCTTCTCTGGAGCTGGGCCCGTTCCATCCCTCCGAGCTCTCAGAATTTAGCATGTGGGTGCTAAAATACCTTTTTTTTTTTTTTTTTTTTCTTGCCAAAATCTACTAATCCATTAGATGAAAGAAGAGAGAATAGAGCCAATGTACGTGCTCCCGTATTCACTTATTATTTCATTGCCTCATATGAAAATGCATTATTATTAAGCTTTATGGAGAGAATCTCAGAAAATTAATTTCACTTTTAAAATAATTTAGAAGAACAGAACTAGCATTATTGTGTTGAACTTGTGTTTTAAAACTAAGGTTTTAGAGCACATAAATAGGGAATGAAGGCCTGTATGTGTCACCTGCTGCAAAATAAAATTTTTGCAGAATAAAATAAGAGGATCAACCAGTAGCACAGGAAGGCCATAGGAGAGCCAGCTTCGTGGCAATGGCACCGTCTGCAGCTGAAGTGCCTTGCACTGCGTAACTGAGTCACACACGTGCAGCCATCAGCAAAACTCCTGGTTTAAGCAGAACCGGGGGCAGGTTCTTTCTGGCCGTTTGTCTTTGACATACCCAGACCAGGGTTTGGTGGCAGCTTCTTTGTTTGTTCCTTTTTCCTTTAAAATATTTACAGTGGTATTGGAAATACTAAAAGCTAGTGTCATCCTGATAGGCTTTTATTGTGATGATGATTTTAAAAATGCAAAAAAGACTTTGACCGAGTCACGCAGCTGACTTGTCATATACTTGTGGGGACTCCAATTTGGGTCTAAGAATTTCAGTAAGCAGCTTAGAGAAAGCCATACACATGCCATCATTTTAGTCCTGCCATAAATGATAAAATAAGAAAATGTATACTGAAAAAACTGTTTATATTTTAATATGGTTGCTGCCAGGGCAGCTATATTACATTTGTCAGCAATTTGAAGTCTAGTTTCCCGGTTTTGTCTTTCTCTTGCTGAATAGCTGTTGTCAGTGACATTGCGATACCCGTGGTTTAAACGGCCTCTTCATGGAGGGATGAAGAAAGTTTTTCAGCAGGTGGCTTGTGGGGTTTTTTGTTTGTTTTGCTTTATTTAACTGAGTAATCTGTACAGGTCTTCCATAAGTTTCGTCACTTCCATCTTCATTGTGTTAATTGAAGACAGTGAGGATAGGTTTGAGGGAACAAGATAAAAACACAACTGATTTTACTTAGAATACCTGCATGGAACATGTGGGCTAGAGGGAATCTTGATTTGGAATGACAAATCAAAATTTGATGTAGAAAAAAAAAAAATCTGTTTAAGCAAAAGAACTATACAACAAAGTAAAACAATATATATTTTTAAGGGGAACTTACAGTTTTATTTTTTTATCTTCAGTGCTCACCATGGCCTGATACTCCTACAAGTTTTGTAAACAACAGTCCTACTCCTGCTCCAACTTTTACCTCTGCTCAACATAGTACCTACAGTGTCCCAGACAGGTGAGTTTCTTTTCTGGTGTCCAATTTAGGATAATATTTTAAAACCCAGCTTACTCAAAGATACTTTTTAAAATAAATCTGGAAGCTTGCACCTGTTCTCCCCCTTCTGTTGGGGAATGAGAGCTAGATTAATGTCTTGACTCACATGTTTATTTTAGAGTTCGACCATTGTATCAAGTGATTCAATTATATAATAACTTCCTTAGCCTCCAAATGCCATTTTTCTTTCTCACTTTTCATTGCTGGAAGCTTTTCCTCTTGTCCTGTGGTGTACAGCAGATGCTCTACCTTTTGTGTATGTATTCTAGTTTAGTCCTTACAAGTATAAACTACGTTGCACTACATTCCAAGTATAAAACTACATTGCTTCTTCCAGCAAGCAATCCCCACACCCCTCATTTATACTGTTAATGTAATTCATAAGAAAAAAAGCAAACAAGAAAAATATTCAGTAGTTCTATAACAGAAATCATATTGGTGAAAATGCCCTATGAGGGAACACTGAGGGAGCTGGGCCTGTTCAGCCTGGAGAAGAGAAGGCTGAGAGGAGACCTGAGCAGTGTCTATCAGTACCTCAAGGGAGGCAGTGAGGAGGATGGGGCGGCCTCTTCTCAGTGGTGGCCACTGATAGGACTAGAGGAAACGGCCACAAACTGAGGCACCAAAAGTTCCACAGGAACTTAAGGAAAAATTTCTTGCCAGTGAGGGTGACAGAGCCCTGGCACAGGCTGCCCAGAGAGGTGGTGGAGTCTCCTTCTCTGGAGATCTTCCCAACCCGCTTGGATGCAGTCCTGAGCCACCTGCTCTAGGTGACCCTGCGTGTGCAGGGGGGTTGGACTAGATGGTCTCTAGAGGTCCCTTCCAACCTTAAGCATTCTAAAATGTTTTTTATTAAGGCATTAAATAAGCTACTACAATTAAACTTGGATGATCAAGGAATGATTTGTAGTAGTATTGTCTGGCCCATATGCTTTTCTTTTGTATATCTTGTATTTTATTGCTTGTCTTTCAGTCAAGGCATAAAACTGGTCTTATATCCTCCTGTGAATGCTGGCAGAGTTTCTTCTGCAATTGATAAAGAGTAAAAACCAGATGACTTGTATGTTGAGGAATATAAAAGAACTGCATATTAGTGCTTAACAGTGCTAATCCCAATGCTGTGTTTATCTTTGAACAGAGATATTGTTTGGGAAATTTCATATCTTCTTTCTCTCTTTCTGCAGCAATTCCTCCTCCCCAAATCATCAAGGAGATGGGATCTCTCAAGGGTCTGGAGATGTGAGTGTCACTTCTGGCATTGCTCACGGCTGTCTTTGCATAAAGGCTTCCATTTGTTTCAGCACATTTGATTTTCACCTTCCTTGATATTAATGAGTGTTGAGGAAAAGTGCTTAACTGAGTGAGACTTTTCTTTAGCACCCAAATTATTATGTCCAATCTTGTTTCTTACAGCAACTTCATCCTTCAGCCACAATCCAGGAAACTCAGCAATGGTTGCTCAAACATAGGTTTTCCACCTATACAAGGCTTTTTTCAAATTTCTCAGGTATATATAGTTTATTTTTATGCTTACAGTTTTTCTTTTACAGTTTTTCTTTTTTTCTTTTCTTTGTATTAACATGCAAGTGTGGTGTGGGAAACTCTTCTGTAAAAATAACATTATAGAGTCAATATGTAGGGTAACTTTCTAATTTGCTTATTAATAGTGCATTTTGCAGTGAAAGGTATCTTATTCCAGGTGCTGGTTTGCAAATTGACCCTGATACCCAAAAGTGAAATTAAGTCTTTTTTCCTGATCCTGATGGTACCCGTGATTAGTACTTGATAAAAATCTATGAATTTGGTGAATTGGGGTTGCAGACCCTCTACTTGGGTCAGCCGCTTCCTGATGGCGGCCGCATGTGGTCATCTGGAAGGAAAGGCAAGAAGTTGCTCATGAGGTAGTTGCAGAGTATTTAGTATCTTCCCCCGTGTTAGACCCTTTCCCTGGGAGGTAGATTTGGTTATAACATAGGAAACTTTCATCCCTTCCAAGCTCTGAAGTTCTGGGCAGTCTTCAAAGTCACAGGAATTGCAAAGTCTTTTTTCGTAGAGGACTCTGTCTTAAGGAAGGGCCTGGAGCTGCTGCCTGACGCTCCCATCGCGTTCCCCGCAGGATGGGGACGGCACCAGCCTGGCCAGGCCCTCGGCAGCGGCTGATCCTGTGGGGGCTGCAGTCCCTGCCGTGCAGGGGCCTCTGAGGCGGCATCTGGAAGCCCCTGACGCTTAGAGCTCCGTCCCTCCCGTAGCTGCTCATGTCTATCTGAGCTGCCCAAGCGTTTTCTGCCTGTTTCACAAAGCTTGCACCTGCTGGCAGAAGGCAGCGCCCCTGGTAAACTTCGGTATGAGATTTCTGATCAGGCCACTTTGGAAAACTTTCAACCACTTCTTCATCAACTTTCTGTGATCATACATATCTAATCTAGCTAATAAATCCATTTCTTCTGAAGCAGGAAGCGTGGCTTTTATTAGGTTCCCTCAGCTTTTTTTTAATATAGTACTTAAAGGATTGTGACAGATTTTTCTAGTTGGCTTTTTTGTGTGGAGTATTCCATAGCAAGGGGAATTTTTATTTTGTTCTGTTTTGTTTTTTTTTGTCTTTTCACTTGTCTATCATAGTAACTTCTTTTTCTCAAGTTAATATCCTGGCAAGCAAGGTTGTTTTCACAGATCATCTTTGAGTCATTTAAGCCATCCTCTGGATATAGAGCAGTCAGCTGAATCTACTAAAATGGCATGTTTTGAAGGGATTTTTTTTTCTTTGTTGTGTTTTGTTTCCAAAATATGACCACCATCAACTCAAACTCATTGCCTTTGGATAATGAGGCATTTTTCTTAGTGTTAACTACTGCCTTTTCTAAATTGCCCAGGCTTGTTCATGCTTGCAGGATTTGTTACTCAGTTTCAATGATTATCCCTTTTCTTTTACAAAGTCTGTGTGTTCTGCAACAAACTTTAAACCCTCACGTGTCTCTCCAGGTGCTGATTTATTGAAGCTGACAAGAGAAGATCTGGTGCAGATCTGTGGTCCGGCCGACGGCATTCGGCTGTACAACGCGCTGAAGGCCAGGTGAGATCCGCGGAGGCCGGGCGGGCGGGAGGGGCTCCGGAGGGGCCCCCGGGCAGAGCGTCAGGAGACACCAGCACCGCGAGCTCCAAGGTGGCCCCGGTGCTGCCGTCCTCTTGCAAAACTTCTCGTTTAGGTGAGACCAGAACACAGGGGTCTCTGAGGCTGCACCTATTCACACGTGCAGCATCTTGACCGATATATCTGACTCAAATAGACGGGCATTTATTACCACTGACCTTCTATAAGAATGGCTGTCGCTCTTCAGCCACTCATCATGTCTTGATGAACTCAGAATTCACTGAAATTTTGTTTAAATCCAGTGTGGCGGCACCTGAGAGACCAGTCACGGCTCCTTAGATTGAGCTGTTACATGAAAAGGTTTGGGGAGGTCTGAGAAAGAAAACGTTTTAGGGGGGCTGTTACCATAATAAATCCGTGCTTGTGACATTTCAGTGTCTTTATTTCACAACAAAGGGAGCTTTGCTCTAATGTATGGTCTTTTTAAATTGCAGGTCTGTTAGACCCCGTTTAACAATCTATGTCTGTCAGGAGCCATCAAGGAGCCTACAACTGGAAAGCCAAGACGCAGGCAATGGTGACAGCAGCAACGGTGCAATATATGGTATGGCCTCCTGGGGCTTCCTAGCGTGCTGGCTTTCATGGCTTGACACGAGTGAAACAGGATGGAGAAGGAAAAACAGTTCTTGTTTTTTCAACAGATGGAATTGGTTTGTGATACACAGAGAATCTGTAGGGAGTTTTATTTATATATGTATATATACATATACACACAGTTATATACAGAATGCTTGAGAAGGAGTTGAGGTGATGATGATAATAGTTTTAACATTGCAAAGGATGAACAGAAGCTGAACACCTCCCAAGAGTAGATTACAGATTTTCAGTCCACTGATGAGGTTAACTATTTATGTGGAGAACTGATTAAGGAGCTCTCAAATTAGCTGTGCTCTGTTGTACAGCCAAGATGTTAACTGTATGAGCAGAGATGAACATAAAAGCTAACTGCAAATGAAAGACTTGCATTCCTACCCATTTTCACTTAGGTTTTGCTGTCCTTGTCTGTGCAGCTGAAGTAAAAATGGCAAGGTTTGGAGCAGGGAAAACAGCCAAGCTGTACTGGCTCATGATCTTAATATTATTTTTGTGGGAGGCAGCTGCTGTTTCAACACAGATAGAAACTTAATGTTTAATTCACATCAATCTTTTAATTTAGAGAGTAAAGGAACTTTAAATTATTGCTCTCTTGCCCTCGACTTTGAGGGAAGAAACATCCCCATGCCAACACCCCAGTAAGAGATCCATAAAATCTTTATAGGCTGATGCTGTGCTACTGCTCGTATATCAGATCTGGGAACAGTATGCTGTCTGTCAAATGATGTAGGTTTTTCCTCTGGATTTTGTCAATTTGTCGTTCGGGATAGAACAACATCCAAGAGTGGAATGGCTATAAAAGGGCTTCTAGTACCGTTAGTTTAAGCTATAAAACTGTAAGCGCAGCATCAACTTACGAATAACTGCTTCGTGTTACTGTTCTGTTGGTTTCCTGTGCCCTATTTCCCTTCGCTGCAGCCCTGACAAAACGGTTCATTGTTGGAAAAGACTTTCATGATCCACCAAAAAAAAAAAAAAAAAAAAAAAGCTGCAACAGCATAGCTTTGCTGGTGAAAATAAGTAAATACATATAAAAATCCTGTTTCTTTTGAGACGGTACAAACCAATTCCAAAGTCATCCTTAGATGACTTTAAATAAAGACACGTCTAGTTCTGTTTCAGAGGTGACTAAGTCTTTTTGTGCAGGATGCTGGAAAAAACGGCAACTGGAAGTTGCCTTCAGTATGGGAGCAAACAGAAACCTTCCCTGTTCAGAGCGCTGTGCTTAGCACACATTAAAAGAAAAGTCAGAGCAGTTTATATTTGCTACTGAGGCAGAGTAAAGGTTTTCAGCTTTTAATATTGAATTTTAATATTGAAGGCAAGGGATATAAAGAAAGACACATATTTTTCATGCAGCTACTTGTTCTAAATTAGTACAATGCTTTATTTTTTTTTTGTTTTTTTTGTAGTATATCATGCAATCTACTTGGAAGAAATGGCAGCCTCGGAAGTCACACGCAAGCTTGCGCTGGCGTTTAATATTCCTCTGCATCAGATTAATCAGGTTTACAGACAGGGTCCCACTGGTATCCACATTCTTGTTAGCGACCAGGTAACGAAATTTGCTTTAGTGACAAAAATACTTGTATTGATGAAATGGATTGGAGGCTTTTGTCATGCTAGTTCTCTAGTTCTTCTGTTTGATAGTGCAGCCTGGTGCCTTCTGATGTTTAGACTGTTTTTGCCTTTGCATTAAAATTAGCAGAAGCAGCCTTTAAAATAACACTTAAACCTCTTCCTCATATTGAGCAGTTTCAAACTATAAGAAGTAGACGACCCCTGGCCTTCCTTCCTCAACAGTAGTCAGTTGGTACATAACATGCCAAAGGCAGGAAGTATCTAAATAATGTTTAAATACCATTGAACGTGGATCCCTCCAACACCTGCCCCACACTTCTGGAGTTCCCAGAACAGGTGCCCAATTGCTATGAACAAATCCAGGAACACTTGCTGAGTAAGGCCAAAACACGCAGTTACTTACAAAAGACTGTGTTTAGTATCTTGATTTTTTTTCAAGTGGGTCACGCTCAGGAGGCTCCCAACCGTTCTCTTTTTTTCTCTAGATGGTTCAGAACTTTCAGGATGAGAGCTGTTTCCTCTTCACCACAATAAAAGGTAGGCCGCCTCTTACCACAGTGTAAAGCATTCTCCATTCCGCCTGCGCGAGGAGCAGCGTGACCCTCGCAGAGCCGCCGCCGGCAGCGCCACGCGGCTCCCGCCTACGGCTCCAAGGCCGCCGCGCCGGGAGGCGGCTGCGCCCCCCTCAGCCGACCCGGAACCTTCACGGCAGAAACCGCTCCGGGACTGTCCCAGGGGTAGATGCGTTTAATTGCTCACCCGCCGGTAACGTGGGGTTCATCTGAACTTGCGCCGTAAAGCTCAGGCTCAGGCTTGCTCACTGAGTCTCCCCTTCCATACCGGTGGGTGAGATGGACACCGTGTTTTTGTAGAAATCCCAATTATTTCTGAGACAGAAGTTGGCAGGAGTTGCCAAAACCACCTGGACACGTTTGACGCTTTGCCTATTTCAGTTAAAGAAACTGTCCCAACTGTGAAGAGTCAATTATACGTTGTTAATCCTAACAACGTATTTGCTTAAAGGCTAATGTCTTGGTGTGGAACCAACACATTTACCTATTTACATATTTACCTGTTTGTCTCCCTTGTTAACTCTTTTGATAGTGCTTAGCTTAAGTGTAATATCCACAGCATATTTTATTTATTTACTATTTCATGGACTCTGTAGTAAAGAACAAGTAAGTTCATTCTGACATTTTGGTGAACCAGCTGGTATTGTTCTGGTTAGGAAAGACTAACTTTTTTTTTTTCTTTTTTTCAGCTGAAAATGAAGGTTTCCATATAATTTTGAAATGATGTCACATGTACTAGACTGATATTTCAGTGCAGAATGAAGTCCTGCCTAAAGATTACGAAGATCATCCAAAAACTGAGGATCTAACTTTGCCGTATAAGATGTTTCATATTGAAAACACAAAATGACCTTTCTAACGAGCTGTTTGATAGGTGAACTTTCTCATCACTGCCCTAGCTGAGTGCACAGCTCCATCCTGGGAGGTGCGAGGCCGGGACTGCTTGCGTGGAGCTTGGCTGGGCCGCGAACGGGGCCAGGAGATGCCGGGTGTGGGGCCGGGCGCTGCTGCCCTTCTGCTCTCTGTATCCAGCTGGAGAGGAATGTAAACTCACCTGGGGGCATTTACCTTTCAGTGCTGGTTTGTCTATTACTTGCTTGTACCTTAAGCTGATTTTATTTTTTGGCGTTAGCAGAGCACATACTGATTTGTGTGGAGATGAGTCGTTAAGCTGATCGTGATCAGGTTGTCAGGTCTCCAAGAGCAAAGCTGTTAAAACAGCTTCCCGTGTAAATTGTGTATAAGAGTGTATGTAAGAAATGTAAATGCCAGAGTAGGGCTTTGAAGAAGTCCTAGACAGATGCAATATATGCATGCAGCAAACTGCATCAATAGTACCTTGTTGGAAGGATTAATATAAATCCTATGGGGTACCGAGTAATTGTGTTTTGCTTTAACAAATTTAATGGAAAAGAATTGCCTATGCATCCTTTATTTTTAGTTTCCTAGATTCTCTGCAGAGCACCCCTGCAGTTTAACTTTTTGCTTGTAAAATTGTGGGTTTATAAATACTAGCAGTGAGATGTGGGGTTTTATGACTTCCGCCAAGGAGGAGAGTTGACCCTCTGGCACCCAGGGGCCACCGTAGCTTTCAGCAGCTCCGAGTGAATGGCTAAAGAAACGCTGCGGAGGCGCCGCGCCGCCTCGCTCCGAGCAGGCGCGCCGGGCTGCCCTCGGCACCACGGACGAGAATTTTGCCGTTTCTGTTGACGTTTCCCTGCCCTCCGATGCCCCGCGGCGCCGCGTCCCCGCCAGCAGCTGCTTCCTGCGCCGGGCAGGCGGCGCTGCTCCCGCGCTGGCTGCTTTGGCACGGACGCGGCCCCGCGTCTGCTGCGCCACTTGGAAGGGTGTTGAAGGGCAGGGTGCTGCCCGCCCCGTTGTGCCTTCGCAAGCTCCCACCCCGGGCTCCGGCTTAAAAGCTTGGGAGCAGTTGGCTTCTTATGCTGCCCTGGCACTCTAGGCAACTACTGCAGCAGGTAGAAAGGAAAAAAGAAGGAAGAAAAACCCCTTTGATTTTTCATTCCCTCTTACATAACTGGCTCAAGTGCTTAGCAGAAAAGCTTAAAGCTGTGGCATTTTGAAAACTTCAGTTCCTGAAAGCTAGTTTCTTTCCTCTTCCACTTTTTCTGCACTGAAAGTAAAATTTTATGTACTTAATTTTACGTACTTAAACATTTCTGCCTATAAATTGGTCATCCTTGGGTATTTTTGGTCCTAGTATTTTATTGAACTGACAGTTGTGTCTTTTCAGCTCAGCACCATATTCAAATCCAGATGTTTTATAAAAGTGGAAAAATCCTTGATCAGAAAGTATCCAAATATCTAATTTTAAAGAATATTGAAAGTTGTACAGTAGTTTGTCCAGCTCACTTGAAATTGGAATTAAATTATGGCACCAGCAAATTGCTTTTTTTTAATAAGATGTACACATTTCAATTCAAGTATAATAAATGTTTTTCAATAATTTTGTAAATGTGCTTTTTTCTTTTGTTTTCCACACCTCTGCTACATGCTAGAGATACATCTGCTGTTAAGATTTAGAAACTGCAGGACCTGTTTGAACAGTTCATTTTTTAAAAAGGTAAATAATTGAAACAAACCACCTCTGTCCTGCACCCAACACAAAGATCTGCTGCTTCTACTAGAAAACTAAAAGAAAAGCTTCAAATTGGAAATAACAGAAACAAATCCACATTTGACATCAGCTGATTGTTTATTTAAGTGTCCTATATCAGAGTAGGTTCCATTTGTTTTTGTACATCTCTAATGCCACAGACTTACAAGGTTCATTATGTCCTTAGGAAAAAAATGAGCCCCCAAAAGGCAGGACACTTGGACAGCGCCGGCGCCTTCCCCGGCGCAGCTCAGAGTAACAGCTGCTTCCCGCTCTCCCGCGCGGCGGCACCTCCCGGGAAACCATCCAGGTGCCGCTGCACCCACCCTCCTTCGCTCGTGTGCCGAACAAGCCCTGGCTGCCTTTGCTCTGCAGTAGTAAAGACACTCGGCTACCGCGGCAGCGTCTGGGACTTACCCAGCTGTGAAAGCAAAACGCAACCCAGCACTTGGTTTGCCATTAAATTCTCTTAATGGTCACACTCACTTGTTTGAAAGTATTTCTAAGTGTTGGGGGAACCCTGCTGTTATCCAGTAGTTTCCCCAACTGCTTCTCAAGGAAGCCAGTATTTCTGCTAGGTTTGACTAACGACACAGGCCCTGCACTCTTTAAAACACACACACACGCACGCACACACAAACGCACGATCAGTCTTACACAGAAAAGCTTTCTGAACTGCTGAGTAGTTTATCGTAGATTATTAGGTGGCTTAATATAGAAAAGTTTATCTAACCTTCTAGCACTGAAAAACTAAGGATGAAAGCATGGCCTTACGAGTTAATACTTGGATTTTTATTGTTAGAAGTTGGCAGCTTCTTAAATAACCAAAATGTGAAGTCTGGCTTTTCTTTTTTTTCCACATTTTTAAAACAGGTTTGGTTTGGTTCAGCTTCTGCTCCAGGTTTATTTGTCCCTGTGCTTGCTAAAGTCCCTACCGGGGGTAGCAGAGGGAGCTGGGATTGAGTTCCCTGCTGGTCAGCAGGAACGCACGGATCCCTGGGGGCTCTTCCCTGTTTCCCTGCGGCCGAGGAGGGGGCGGGAAGGGCGCAGAGCGTGCGGCTGGGCGGCCCTGGGCCTGGAAGGCGCTGGCGTGAGCAGCGAGCTCTACAGGAACACGTCCTTCCGCTGCAGCCATTGGCCAGATGGCAAAAATCTGCCAAAAGGATTTCTATTCATACGGAGTTGTCTTGAGGTACTAGTCTACCTTTCAACATTGCCTCTTGTAGGCCCATTATGTAATTAAAGGTGAAGCTGAACCATGAAAGAGTACACTGTTTTGCTGTAAGAGCTCATGATTACCTTGCGTTTTTGGTCAACATCTAAAGCTGATTTGTCCTTCCACCTGCTACTGCCTCGGTCTTGCATGTTCCAGAAGAGCAGTTTCTCTGCTGGGGGGACCTGGCTGGAGCTCCACGCTGGGGGCAGCGCCCCAGGCGCGCGCCTGCGAACGCAGAGCAGCTCCCGGGTTTCGGGAAGTCCCACTGCGAGGCTGCCACGCTGAAACGGCCCCGCGTTGACCAAGTGCTTCAGTTCTCAAGCCAACAGAGGGATGGAGGTACCAATGCAAACCAGTATCACCAACTTACTTAATCCACATCTGCGTATTATGGTAAGATTTTCACCTGGAAAAATGCTTTCTTGTCACAAAACCAGGTGACGGAACATCACCGTTACGACTGTCAGGAAACTGACTCCTCCCAACCACCGTCAGTCCAATTCTTTTCTTCAACAAAAAAGAATTCAGATTCTCTCTGTGACGCACTTACTGTCAAAGAATAATGCAGCATCTGCAGAGGCGCTGTCCACCCCCTCCCACCGAAGGAGGGGGAGTCACTGGAGCAAAGTAAGCATGAACTTTCACATGAGGTAGATGAGCCTGTGGGTTAAAAACTGTGTGTTAACGGGGAAGGGAAATAAAACACGCCACAACCAGTAATTCATGAGGAACGGCACACTGCGACCGCTGCCCACAGGCAGCTCCTGCGAAGGCTGGGAAGCCAACAGAGCGTCTACCTACCTGATATTACTTAAGCTGTCCTGTCCTGACGTGTAACGCTACTGTCCCCGCCAGCTGAGGCACTCTGCCCTTGGGCACTCTCCTGTTGGGGGTCCCACTTATTTCCCAATATTGCCCCCTGAGCGGGCGCTCTCCATCGGAACAGGCACGTGCTCTGCTCCAGAGGAGAGCTGGATTCCTGGCTCCTGCAGAAAGACTTGCCTGTGCCTCGTCTCCCACCCGCCCTGGTTCTCTCATGCTAGAAAGCAGCGTGGAAGGGCACGGGGCTCTGCCCTCAGCCGTTGCTAGCGGGATGAGCTTCCCGGCGGCAGAAGGGTTTGTGTGGCCGTGAGCCTGCGTGGGGCCAGGCCGCGCTCGCGCCGCGGGGCTGATCGCGCTGCTCCGGGCGGCCACGGCACTCCCGGCTCTGACGGGCGAGTTCTTGGAGGAAACGACTTCAGCTCGTGGCCGGATTCCAGAGCCTACCTGCCCTACACCCTACTAACTGAAATTTCCATGTGCAGATGCTTTACTGTCCACTCTGTATATTAATCCAGCGTCCTCGGGGAGAGTTAAAGAGTATCACTGCACAATCTTAAAAGTCTGAAAACTCATATTTAAAAATATATACGTAAAAAGCAAAAGCAAAGCACTGATCATAGAACAGCACAACTGCCTTGAACCGCAGCCAGGCAATTACTACTGCTCATGTAGAAAGGCTGTGACGAGTCCCCAGAGATGGGGACTTGATGCTGCTCAAGCTCTTTCCTGCGCTGCCTGGCACAGCTGCAGGGTCACCGCGCTCAGGCCCTGCCCCCGGAGCAGGCGCCCCCACGTACTCGGATGCGTTTGATCCCAGCTCGCGTGACCTGCTGGCAGTCGTAGAGCTCAATTCTCTCCAGGTTGTGGCAGTTCTCCAGGTGCTCCAGCGTCACGTCGGTGATGAGAAGACAGTTATCAAGCTCCAGTACTTGCAGCCTCTCATGACCACACGTACTGTTGCTCAGATGAAGAATCCCATCATCGGTGATCAATTCACAGTGAGACAAGCTCTAAAACAGAGAGGCAGAAAGAGGGCATTTTATCCCAAATCAATCCTCCTCAGGCTGTATGTTCAGAGTGGTCAATCCAGCTCGAAGAGGACAGGGCTGAAATCCAGGCGAGACAGTGGCAACGAAGGATTGGCCACAGCCACAGGATGGCTGCAGTTCCTTTGCAGCTTTGCTTCACAATCTGAACTTAGAGTTGTGTCGCTGGCAAACTCGTCCGAGCCCTCTGCTTTACAGGACCGTGGAAACCCTTTGCCAGCTGTCCCACACCTCAGTCACTGGCGGGGCGAACAGCTCATACACAGTGCCAGAAATAGAGGGCAACTTTAAAGGCTGAACTTTGAGAAGACAAAAGTAGATGGGAGTCTCTGGACAGGAATTAGAGTTTCACAGCTACTGTAATCCAGTCAATTTTTGATACACATCACCAGGAACATGTTTGGGCAAGTGCACACAGATAAAGAACGAGCAGAATGGACCGAGTTGCCAAATCCAAATGCATGACAACTCTGAGCACTCAGCACTTTAACCCTAATAAATAAAAAGAGCTATATAAATCTTGCAGATCTGCAGGATCTTTTCTGCAGCAGCGTCAGATCTAAGGCTAAAGTCTAAGTCTGGTTTTGATGTAGCTTTTCTTTGACTAAAGTATTCTTCAGACAGCAACTGATGAAATGCTTGGCAGCAAACTGAAAGTGTTTTCTAACTCAGCACGAGGCACCAGTAGCACTCAAGGCATCTCCTGGCAGTGATCCGAACCCAACATGCAAGCCTCCCTCAGCACGGCGCACTCCCCTTGGTCCAGCCTGGCAAGGAGGCTGCCACCACGGTCCACCTTATTGTACCTCAGCTAGAGCCACGAGCGTTTCTTGCCTGCTACCAGACACAGGCCCCCCAGGTCACGCCTATCCTACAGATCCATGTGCCCTGCATCTCTTTTTGCCTGTACTCAAGAGGACGTAGGATGACCAGGCGGCCAGAGGAAGGGCTGGGAGGCAGCTCCACAGCTGCCCCAGGCTGAGCAGGAGCCCAGCAACCTCCTCCCTCGGCTCCGCTGCTGCAGTTTCACTCACCGAACACAGCAGCTGGCAACGCCACCGGGCCACAGCCAAAGCGCTCACCTCCTGCGAGCCTATCAACTCTTTAAATACTTAAGTTCCTTCCAGTTCTGGGCTCCCCAGTACAAGAGGGATGTGGAGCTGCTGGAGAGAGTCCAGCGCAGGGCTACGAGGATGATCCGGGGCCTGGAACATCTGCCCTGTGAGGAAAGGCTGAGAGAGCTGGGCCTGTTCAGCCTG
>VZSV01000334.1:186040-218324 GCA_013398735.1 Nothocercus julius | reverse complement strand
GGAAACGGCCACAAACTGAAGCAGCAAAAGTTCCACAGGAACTTAAGGAAAAATTTCTTGCCAGTGAGGGTGCACTCTTGCCAGTGCAGTGAGCACTGGCACAGGCTGCCCAGGGAGGCTGTGGAGTCTCCTTCTCTGGAGATCTTCCCAACCCGCTTGGACGCAGTCCTGAGCCACCTGCTCTAGGTGACCCTGCGTGTGCAGGGGGGTTGGACTAGGTGATCTCTAGCGGTCCCTCCCAACCTTAATGATTCTGTGATTCTATGATATATCTGCTGTCTTTGCACAGGCACTCCGAGCACTTTAACTGGCTCTCAGTCTGGAGACTATCAACAACTGAGGAGTTAAAGAACATTTACAATAGACTGCGGTTTCGAGGAAGGACAGAAGGCGCCATGCAGCCACTGGTTGCAGCGGGAGCCTCCTGGCTAATTCAGAGTAGCCCAGGCCAGGAGGTGAGCGGCTTACAAACACCGGCTTTCCCGAGGCACCGTGCGTGGAACTGAAAGGACAAGAGGGCTTGTACATAAAACAAATCTCATAAAACAAATATACTGTCTGGATACATTTGCTGTCTTTATGATCTGGTAGAAGGAGTTAATAATATCAAATTTATAAATACAAATGGTCGTTTTTAAAATAAACTTAATTAAATGATGTCCACAAATCAAAGAAGGCACAATATACTATGTGAGCAAGAAACGGCATGATCAGCGTAACTGAAGAACTCAACTGCTTTCACAGCTCCAGGAATATCCAAGAGTATTTTACAGTTTCTCTAATAATTTGAATACAGAAATGTTAGAAAGTTCACATGAAGTTACTTCTGTCCAATAAAGCAGTTCAGTACTTTGAGCTGATGAAGACGCAACTGTTCTAACAGTGGTTTTGTTCATTTTCACTATCGGTCATCAAACACCAAGAAACAAGTAATTTCTGCAACTTTGAAATATTTGTTTAAAGGGCAGATATATATAAGTATATGCTAAAGTCCAGCCACAAGCAAGTTTACAGAACCAGCAATAATACATGATTTCACATTTGAAGTATCAAGATGAGTTAATGTGGGGGCACTTGGCTCTGCTGTTCTGTTGTTTTGGTCGTTTGTTTCCTTTGCCTGTAATTCTCACCCAACACTGTTCAGGCACAATCTGACTGACTATATGTCCTTGTTACACATGGGATATGTACATGAACAGAAAATTCAAATTCTTGTGCCCTTTGAAATTATGTGTTATTTTACATTTCACTGTCTGTGGGCTGACATGGAGAGGAAGGTGCTCACTGGTAACTAAGAAACAGCAGCAGATTAAGAAAAATACTTGAAAAATCATTAGTTTTTATGACATTTTCAGTAAAGTATCCACAAAAATGGTATAGAAAATCTCTGGCAAGTTCTGAAACAGACTGCTAATATTTTGAGATACAATACAAACACACATCCCGTGAAAGAACAAAAGGAGTCCCAAAAAACTGCTCCTGTCTCCTGACAGCCCTTGTTTGCCTTATCATGCAGAATGATGGTCCAAAAACAATGTGGGACAATAAATGAGCAAAAATAAAAACAAACTGAAAAGTGAATACAGCTCCTTTTTAAAATCTCTCTCTCCTCGCTGTTGCTACATGAGCAGCACTGAGCTGGGGGTGTATAAGCAAAGGCAGTGATTTAAGACAGTTCAATTAATGAAGCCGTAAACCTTTCTTTAATCCTGTCTAAGAACAGATTATAAAGATACATTTTCTCTCAGGGACATTTCAGGTAGTATGTGAGAGATCTACACTTATGGGACAATTGGATCCTAAATACAGGAACCTCTGTTATGAGGTCTAGTAATTCTGAGGTACCTTGACTGCCGAACAGCTACGACAGCTAAAACAGCCACTATCTAAAAAAAATTGGTCTTTAAAATAGTGCACACTCAGGTACCATGCTAAAAGCATAACAATCTTCAATTTGTTTTGAAAGACCATGTCACAAAACCTGACATAATTTACTATGTAAATTCAGTCCTTTTGCATGCAAAAATGATTACTGACTGGAATTTGCATGTAGTTTCATCGAGAGACTTGATTTATTCAATATTTGACCTATTTCAATCTGTAACTTGTGTTACAATCCTTAAGGAATAGGAAAGTATCTATAAGGGACACGGGTACTGTAAGTTACTTATTAGAAGTTTTACTTGAATGAACTAATCACAGCTGAAGGAGGTAAACCATAAAATATAAGCTTTCTGGTTATTACTGACTTGATGGTAATTTTTGGTAAGACTTAGTACATTTAAATATCTTCAGGACTGAGGTGCTTCTTTTAGAATACTCCTGAAACTTGTACATATTTTGCAGAGTACCCAGTCATTTTTCTAGATAGAGTATGATGGCCTGTCTTTATTTTGTAAATGCAAATGCAGAGATAAGCTTACCAGTGCTTGTAGCTTAGGACAGTGAATAGAAAGTTGTATCAATGTGCTGTCAGTTATCTAGAAGAAAATCACACACACAAACAAGCAACTGTTAAGTAAAAACAGGGAACAGGTCAACCCTCAAATAAGCTATCCCTTTCCCTACTAGATGAAGGCATTCCTTTGCCACACACTTCCCTGGAAAACACCCAGTTACCTGTTATTTTTCATTATTTCCTTTTATAGATTTTTTCCCAATAACTACTTTTATTTACTATCAATAATCCAACAAGTATTAATAAAAAATGAAGTTAATTAATTAATAAATTAATAAAAAAATTAAAAAATTAATAAAAAATGAGCACTTTAACTCAAAGTGCTAATGTTCTTATTGGCACTGCATTCTCACACTGGATGTTCAAAACACTTTTTAATACATTAAATCTCACCAGAACACATTCCTCCAAGTCCATCTTTTCCAGCTCATGGCAATTCTAAAAAACATACACAGAAGGTTAAATAAACAAATATTGACATGAAATCATCCACAGGGTTAGCTATATGGGAAAACACAGCCTCCAAGAGACGTTTATATCCGTTTAAGTATTTGGCCACTAAAGGACAAACTCCCAACTCCCAACTTCTCCATTTCCATCCTTTTTTTTATTCTTACTGGGTGAAGTTTCTCCTTGTCCTGTAAAGCCTGGACAGGCAGCTTCCCTTCCTTCTCTGAGAGTCACCTTCAATTCAAACCTATGAGGTTTATATCCTGTGTAGTGGAGTAACTAGTCTGTGTAACCTAAGCCCAACTGCTGTGTACAAAAACTTGCATCAGAGTTATCTGAAAGACACTTAAGCCCTTGAAATATCTCTCTTTACTTCCATGTTTTAGTATGAAATTTTATAACTATATGCTATGCTACTAAATGTTGAAAACTGTAAAATATTGTCCACTTTGATGCTAGGAGAAAGCTGTGCTGCACATTTGTTAATATCCCTTAAAAAACCCACCACCACCAAGTAATAATACAAGGAATTTTTCCAATATCCCGAGAGATCCTGATAAGCTTTGAGAATGGCTTTGAGTAGCTGGTCACATGCAATTTCCCCAAAATGATGTAACTGTGTGAGCAGAGCTTCTGACCTCCCAGCAGACTACAGGGCACTAGTGCCCCATGCCCTGCTTGAGTAACTAGGAGAAACGGTTCATCCTGCAGCTCCCAGAAGGAGGCATAAGGCGACTATCAAAAGCCCAAAACTGCAGTGCTGACTGATCATAAACTTTTCTTTATAACCAGTGTGGCTACAGAAACTTTCACTCACATTCAGGATAAGCAGTGCAAATGAGTCCTTTTTACAGATTATTATTATTTTTGTTCTCAGATTTCCTATGCCAGCAAGCATATGACTCTAAGCATTTGTTACAACCAAATTACTTTACATATTTACATCACGACACAAGGCACAAGCTTATGCTATATGGTTGTAAATACACTTGTGGCTACAAGTTTTGCTCAGAATAATCTAAATATATCCGATTTTAAAATATTCCAATGGGGAGAGTAGGTAGAATAAAAAGAGAGAGAGAGAGAGCTAAAAAAAATGTAAGGATATAAAAATAGATGAAGTTGCAGCTCTAAGTATAAACCAAAAACAAAATCACTTTTCAGTTCCATTCTCCACTAGCTTCTTTCTATCTTATTTTTTCTGTCCTCAGATTCTTCCCAGCAGGTCTACATCAATGCACAGCTGTTCAGCAGCAACGAAAACCAGGTGACCTTTAACTTTCAAAAATAACCCTTACCCGTGCTAAAAGGGTAAACCCAGCATCTGTGAGATGTGAACACCTCGCAGCTTCCAAAATCCTGAAAAAGTTTCAAATGTTAAAGGAAACATTAACATAATGAAAAGCAAATGAGTTTCTGATACAAACCTACCTTCTGCAACTTAAAGCTCTTAATAACAAATATGTTTGCCTATTTTTCACGAGGATTTGAAATTAAAAAAGCACTACGCAGACTTTTGATCTTGCTTATTAGAAGACTCAATAGCTCACAGAACAAATGAAAGTCAATCCTCAAATTGTTCTCAGCAGTTAATGGAAATATTATACATAATTACACACATTTTAAACTCCTGTTTCAGCATGATACCGTAATGCTCACGTTTTCTAATGTGTTATCTGAAGAAAGGACATAGGAGAGAGTTAAGGAAAATGTTGATAAAGGCTCCAGAAAAAAAATGCCTCTGAAAATATGATGTTGGGAAGCCACAAGAGAAAAAAAAAGAAAAAAAAAAAAAGAGGAACTATGCACTAGAAATTCTCTCTCAGAACACGTGCACAGAGCAAGCACTGTGAAGCGAGACATCAGAAAAAAAAGAGCTTAAACTACTGAAGCCAAAAGACAACTTTTAAAGAAAATAACAGACATGTTTTGGAAGGATAAACCTAACACCTGATAATTATCCATCTGGAAACAAGCTGGGAAGTAGAAGAGACAAAATAATAATAATAATAATAATAATAATAATAATAACAACAACAATAATAATAACAACAACAATAATAAAGGTCAACTGCCCCAAACAGCACCACTAGTGAGTACCCATTAATGGTGCTTCCCAAGCGAAGTATTAGGATGAATGAGGTGAAACCCCAGCACTGGGCAGTCAGGTAGGGGAGAACAGCTCCCAGACATGACTCCTAGTTCTCACACAACCCTAGACAAGGATATTCTGCAACCCATGGTGTTCACGGGTGCTTTTCCTGCCAGTATTTTAACATTAAAAACACTAAAAAATAAAAAAAGAGAAAGGGAGAGATAAACTATTGAACACTTAATAGAGCAGCTATAAAAAGGTTCCTGAAAAGACTGATGTATCTTGATATAGGAAAAAAAATATAGCTGATGGATACTGTTCCCTAGACAATTTGGTAGAGCTAGTCATGCCCTGAATTTTCTTCCAAAGGAAGCAACACTTCTGGAGAGGTAGCAGTTGCAGAACAGAGCCCCTCCACAGGAAGGAGCAAAACACTTGAGATCCCTGAGCAGAGTGGGACTGCACAGCACAGAAAACATTCAAAAGCTCCCTCAGAAGGGCTAACGGAGGTGTGAGAGTTTCTGCAAGTTTTCTTTCACACTCAACAACAAAACATTCATAAGATATAAACAAGTGTGGAACTCCATTTCCCTTTGATTTCCAATATATTTTTAATCAAGTATTTTCAATGCATGGTTCTAACGGCCTAGCTGTAGTTACCTGTACCCATGTCTGTGCATCATGCACATCTCTGCCGTGACCACCGCAAAGGGCCATAATCCTTACTTCTTTACACAGTGTACCTTGTTGCAGGAGAAAAATGATGGAAGCCTTCCCCCTCGTGGCACAGACGGGCTAGCAGTTTATGTAACAAAAAGGCCTTTTCTAGATTAATAGCTATTTCCTGTTAAGAACATGTTAAATATTCTCCTTCAGAAAAATGATTCTTGTTATACATCTACTTCCCTCACTAACAGCAACTAACTGCAACGAATAGCATTTTAAATTTCCTTTTATTTCCAAACTGAGATGTGAATTGAGAGAACCAGAGAAATCATAGAACAAAAACAAACAAAGCTAGTAAAAGCAGCACTGCTTTCTAAGGAAAACTTTTAATTTTGTTGGAAAATTCCTAAGACCCAAGCAAGGTCACACACAAGCTTTTGTACCTATAAATGGCTATGGGAAGGAGACCACCACTTTGGGATCAGGTTTTACTGAAGTCTTAGGGAAGGCTTTCCTAAAGTAACCAAATCTCTTTTCACTCAGTCAGGTGAAAGAACTCTGTATATCAGCATATTGCACACAGGCAACCAAACACAGTTGGCTGTTAAGTTTTATGATCTACAGTTTCCACCACTTGTCTGCAACTGAAGGACAACAAGAGCTGTCATGACTCCTGCACATTCCTCACATAACTGGCAATTTAGCATCACCCAAACTTCTCTTATTTACTATTACTGCACTGGAAAAATCCAGTACCGGGAATATGCAAGATGGTGACAAAGCCAATTCCTCCCCCCGACAGTGAAAGCTGCTGCTCTCAAAGTATACCAGGTTTTTACAGTTGTTCTAATGGACATCAAGAAATGGTGGGAGAAGAACCAGCTCCAGAATCAAGCACATTCTAACCTGCCTCTGAGCCCTCATTATCCAAAATGCTCCCCACAAATCCACTGTCTGATAGTGTCAGGATGTACCGCAAAGCATAATATTTAAAATACATTTGTAATAAAACCAGTAAATATGGCACTTTCGTGTGATTTAGCTATTTTTTTTGCAAGGCAAAAGATGGCATAAAAACCATAGTAGAGTACACACTGTGAAAAGTCACCAGGTATAAAACATCACAAGATACTACACAACTACAGACATTCTTACCTTCTAAAAAATAATTAATAGGCTTTACGTTTTCTTTTCTTCTGGCTTGCAATTAGTACCTAAAATATTTAGTTAGAAGCACAGTATTGAACTACTAGGTTCAGCATGTTTTGTCATATATTATCCTTCTTTCTCCTAAATACAATGCGCTACATTCACGTTATCAGTTACGCCGAAGACCTGCCCTTAGGTTTAGCTTCACTTCATACTTCAGACTCACTGTTTTGCTTTGATTACAAAAGTAAAGTAAACAACATAGAGCTATATCAAACCTGCTAACATCAGTTGCTGTCCTTCAGAAGGGAATTGCTTAGATGAGGCCAGTAACAACCCGACATACTCACGGCATACTCACTTCAGCCTCGGACAGTTTAGGCCCAGTGCTGTGAGAGAAGCATCTGTAAGGTTGCTACAACCAGAAACACACAGTGACTGAAGTCTATGGCATCCTCTGCAGATTTTTACAATGCCTTCATCTGAAATTTGCTGCAACACCATAAAAAGGCTTGAGTTACTCTGTTATCAAGTCATCTGCTGAGAGCAAAAGTCGTCTCATTTCTGAATGGATGGTGTCATGTTGTATATAACCACAGCACCCTGTCCATCTTTAAACACAAAATACTATTGTGAAGCCATGCTGTCTGCTAGCACTTTGAAGACAGTCAACACAGACATCTCCTCCTTTCCTGATTACATTTTCCCACAGGTCTAGAGCACTATTCTAAGGCAATCTGAGTTACACAGTTGTTTGTCATTGTTCTTCTGTTTTGTTTTGCTTTATAATTTTCAAATAGCCATTTTTTTTTTTAATTGTAGTTGTATAGTGGGAAATACATTGCCTTTCAGTAGAATTAAGCTCTTTCATTACAATGACTATGCACAATAACTGCAGTTCAAGAACTGCAAGCCAGAGAGGGCCTGGTGAGCTCTGCAGCAAGCGAGCTGGCCACGGCAGCAAGGCCCAGGGGGGAATGCCCTTCACAGACAGGTAATTTTCAAAGCAAGAGCTACCGTAGGCAATTATACCTCACCCTTCCTTTACAAAACTTTAATTTAGAGGCCAGGTTTGCCCTGCAGTTGTCCCTAGCTGAAAGATTTAATGCAAAGGGCTAATTTTATCCTTTTCCCCAAATCATTCTGTACTTGACTTTCTAATAAAATTAACCCTAATTTTGCAAGATGACATTTTTTTTTTCTCCAAAACAGACATTGCTTTAAGAAATAACCCTGTTGCAGCTGAGCACAAAATAGCAATGAGACCTTGCTTACTGGGGGCAAGAATATTGTTAATATTTTGTTTACATATCCATTTTATTAAGTCTTCTCTTCTGCAAAAAGTATTCTCTTCTCCAACCCCTACTCCAATTATTTTTCTGCTGAACGACAAATCCTTCATGCTGACCCAAGACTATTTTATTTTCTGGATTAACATTATACTTGCAATGATAACGAAGATCTCTAATGTCTTTTGAAAATACATAGTCCTTTTATGAGCAAATCATCCAGGTATGTTACTATTACTATAGCATATTCCTGAGACTATCCAATACCACACCTTGTTTTTCAAAAATGAAAACAAGATGAGAAATAACAGCAGTTCAGCACAAAGGTTTTCCCCCCTCCAAGCACAACAGATTTTAATGTGTTTTAATGAGAATTGTTCTGTCAAATAGAAATTATTCTAGGCAGAAAATTAGAAGTCTTGTCTTCTGTTTGTAGATCTAGAAGGACTTGCATCATTTACAGATGAGAAAACGGTTTTGTTTTGTTTTAATAACAACAACAGGTCCAACATTAAACAAATAGTTTCTGGCTATGTCTCTCAAAATATGCTAATTTTTGGAACTTTATGATTTCTTCTGATTTCTTTGGGAGACACACATGCCATTATGATTACAAAAAAGAACTATTTTGTAAGTGGCGATTACGTTAAATGAATACACTTAATTCTTACACTTGCTACAGTTAAAAGATATGAGGAGAGAAAAACAAAGACCCCAAATCCACCTTCACATAAAATTCTATAAATTTATGTGTACCAATTCAATTTACTAGGATTCTAAAAAAGTTCATGATTCTCAGAAAATGCATCTTTTGAAGTGTCAAATACTTACTGTGCAAGATTGCAAATTCAGGATTACAAGTTCATGGCAGTGATTTTGAATGTGTTTCAGTGCTTCATCTTCTAACTACATTAGCAATTAAATTGGACATAGGAAAAGAAACAGGAAATTAAAAGCAAAGCAAAGCAGCCCACAAAACACACACACACATTTTATAACACTGAACAAAACACTAATAAAAACAAAATTTTCAAATTCATGAAGATTTCAAAAAAACAAAGCAAAATTTTATTCCTAAAGGATAACCCAAGCAGTTAGGTACCTGTGTGCAACCTCTAAGAAACAGAGCTTTTAGTCCACTACACCCTTTCACCAGTGCTTCAATACCATCCTTCGTAATCTGATCACACCAGGAAAGATTCAAATGTTCCAGATTTCTGCAACCCTCACTGGGAGAATTAAAAAAATACAAAAAGTTAAATCCAGCCTTCAAATAGTCATAACAGTGGGAAGCCCAAATTAAACACACTGTTAGAAATTAACGATAGCCAGTGGACTGTGCCAGGCCTCTACAGAAAAGTCATGAGACAAGACCACACACAAACACCACGCTCTCCACCCACGAGGTGCTTGATATAGAATACAGTCCGTGCTGATATGCAATATTAAAAGTTCAGCACATTTTTTTTTTTTACTTCATTAAATGTTGAACAGTTCTTTAAGATTTTTCTTTACCACAAAACATTGAATCTTCTTACCTTAAACCTTTCAAAGAGCTGTTTGTGATGGCTACACAAGATGTCAGATCCAGATGTTTCAGCTTGGAACAGAATCTGCTAAGACTGTAACACGTGCTGCAAAACAGCAGACACACTAAAAATACCTTCAGCTACTTCTTTTTCCAACTTTCACTCTTAAACAAAAAAACTTTTGACTTACCTGTCAGTAATTTTTGTGCACCCATTTAGATTTAAGTGTTCAATGTTTCTACAGTTCTGTGCAAAGGTCCTAAAACAGCAACAGAAAACTGGGGAATTAATGCAATGTCACAAGTTGTAATTCAGTCACCAGAGTGCGCTCTGCCCCCTACCTCCTTCCATCTCATTCAAAAAGCTTAATCTTCAGGTTGCAGAGATATCACAAAATAAATTTTAAATACATTTGTGGCAGTGGTTGCTTTTTTACCTTTGCTACGGCAAGTTTTGGTCTTAGGTAGCTCCTGAAACAAGTACTGTTCCTCTCCCAAATACCATTTAAGGAAGGTGTTTATTTCTGTCATATATAAAGCAGAACCAACTTGTTTCAAATGTCTTAATTAAAAATATTAAGAGAATAAATTTAAGGTTTAAATATCGCATCAATTAAATATGAAGTGTAACAGAGCTGCTGGGGAAACTGTTTGATACATTTCACTATCGAACCCTTTGAAAAGGAGCTCACTCCAACATCAAAGGAAAAGGAACATACCCTACATACTACAGAATTGGGCCCTAAGCCTAGTGGAAAGCTCTCTGGGTTACATTAGTTATTTATGGTTTTAAAAATTAAAATGCATCTGTGTGCACTACTGAGCATGAACTCTAGAGATGATTGGAGCTATTACACTGTGAAAAGCCTGCATGTATCATTATATTAATTACCTAGAAAAAATACGTAAACTTTCTTTTCCTCTCTGCAGAGTAATATTTACAGCTGCATTGCATTGCAGAGCACTGTTTTTATGTCCATGTTTCCTCCAACTGCACGGATTTTATTGGCAGGGGCGGAGGAAACACACAAAAACAGTTTTGTCTGGAGGCTTGCCGTGGTTAACAGATCCCACTACACACTCAGCTGGTAACAACTTCCTGGCTCTCCAGTGTAGACTGAAAACAATGGAAAAAAGAAAGAAAGAAAGAAAGAAAGGAAAAAAAAAAAAAAAGGAAGAAAGAAGTTATACTGGTGATAGTTTCCACTGGAATCCTCAGAACAGCTATTCCAAAACTCATGGACTGGAGCCAGATTTATACTGAGACAAACAACTCTTCAAATTGTTTGGAAAGACAGGAACACCACGTAATACGTCGCAGAATAGTAAACTTAGCCTTTGAGATTCAAGTATGGGGCATATCCTGATACAGATGCCACAAACATCCAGTATTTACATTGCCTATATCTGCTTTGTTAATTGGGTATTTTTAAAGAAGAGGTTGATGCACGAGAAGGATAAAAGGAGAAATTAGTATCACCCACAAAACTAACATATCTAGAAAAGAATCAACACAAAAATCCTGAAAGGAAAGGTTACTTCCAGGCCAAGTATCTGAAAATGAAACCCCTTTTTGCTTCGAAAGACAGTCTTAAAGCTCATGCATTTATCATTTACTGAGTAATGTCCACCCTCTTCTATTTCACAGGTGAACCATCTTCCTTCCCGAAGTTTCTCAAGCACAGTTAGGCACTCTGGAGCACTCCTGGGTGCCGAGGGCATCGTGCCAGCTGCTCTCAGCTAACCGCCTCCTCGTGTCGGTAGCGTGACCAGCTCAGTAGCAAACGTGTGCTGCATACTGAACTGCTATATACTTATGCCAAGTACCTGCTTATTAAATATATTCAGTTCAAAATCTTTTTTTTTTTTCCCCCTTTTAGACCAAAACTCTGGAACCAGAGTTGTGTTTTAGATCTCAACATTTCCTGTTTCAAGCATTTCAGTGCACCTCCCTGTGATACTCTGGATAGCATTTTTTTATTTAAAACACCTAAAGCCTCCAAAGAGAGAGAGATTCTGACTTTTATACACAGAAGCAAGGGATTATTCATAAGAAATGCTCAGGAATCTATTCTGGAGACTAATTAAATGAATTAGATGTGGTTGTAAATCTTCGAAAGAGCTAAAGGTTACAAGACCTTAACTCAGTGTCCACTGCCTAAGAGAAATCTTTGCGCTTTTATTTCTCACAAAGATTTCTGGCCACGCTAGGTCAGACTCAAAGCCACGGAGCTTCTTGCACTAGTTTCACCACCTCCTGTGACAGTGACAGAAAGGATGATGATGGCAAAGAGCCACATGCAGAGGCTTCCTCCAAATATTCCCTGAGCCCGCAAGCTTTGGGACCCTTCAGCTGGAGGTTGGATACTTGAGTTTAAATAGGGAAGAAGCCACAGAAGAATCTGGCTGATCAGGATACGTATGGCAAAGAACTTACATGGATTCAACAAATTGCACAGGTCAATTTATGTCCTGCAGTGAGGAAAGGTCCTTTCCCCTGTCCTGAGATGCTGCTGTCACCTGCTTGTTCTCCTGCTGCATGAAGAGGACTCTGTACCTCTCCTGATTTTGTAGGCATTCTGTTCTCCTGTCTTTACTTCTCCTTCCAGTGGGAGAGGCATCTCTGGGCCAAACCAGCAAAATCTATTATACCCCATTGACTACTGCCTTGATGAAACTGTACCTGTACAACACTAGTTTTATGGGCCTGAAAAAAATAAATGCTTGAAGATGGAACAGATATTAAAATAATACTAATGAAAAATTTTGAAAAATCTCCTGAATATTGCCCTGAAGTTGTCATTTCTTAATTAATTTCCAGAAAAAAAAGTAATTATATTTTGACCTCAAATTGAAGTCTCATTTAGTCATTTCTAAGGTTCTTAATATGTACTTAAGTATCCCATTTTGATCACTAGACAGTACTGAGAAATCCAAACAAATGTAACAGTAATTGCTTTTGATCCAGAAGTTAGGAAATAAGTCTCAGTCTAGGACCTTACTTACTTCAAAGAAGAGTCTCCAACGACAAGACATCCTCTCAGACTAAGTTGTCTCAGGAACCCTCCACACCTTTTCGATATATTTTCCACAACGCGACCCTTAAACCAAATAAAAGGAAGGTTTTGTTGAGTTTTATTCTGACACAACATTGTAACCAAATCAAAAATGCCAATACCAAAAATCAATTGCAACTATCCCCCTCCAAAATTACACGTTTTCAATTTTCTTTTTCTACTTTAGGAAAAAACAGTTACCTGATGGGAAGCTATTCCCACTCACACAGACTAGGATCATGTCCAACTCATCTTCAGCTTTCTCTTCTTTGTGCTCTCTATGATACATAGCTCAATGCTTTGTTTCAGCAAAACCCACCTGATAAGCCTGCTAAAACAATCTTCAAGTTTTGTCAAATTTGCAGGGAGACAGAAGAACCATCTGAGTTGTTTTTCCTGCCCCAAAGGTGGAATGTATAGCATATCCATACCATAGGGATCACAACTATTACTACAGTATGTAGGTTTTAACTGTCCCTGAAGACACACTTGGGCTAGTATATAAACCTGAATTACAGCCTCTGAGACCATTTTACAGCCCTGGCTATAGAGATCTGAAAGCAAAGGTGCTGAACACTCAGTGGGAATAGCCACTTCTGGAGCTTGCTGGAGCTTGCTTATTTGCCACATTTCAGAGTCATGAATATTTGGGCACCCTTGGGAGCACCAATGGGCTTCTCACACTGTGCAGCTTATCTGTTTGCCACAGGCAGAGTTTACAGCCTTCTGACCCAACTCTACGTGTCCTACAAGATGGTATTTATTTATACCCAGAAAGCATTTTGCTACTCTTCAGCAATAAGCAGAATGGCATAATACTAACTCATAATTCTAATATTCAGTCTGAAAGGAGTATTATCATAAAATGGTACTTAGACTGAATTATGATATCATATATCTTCCAACATTCTTCCAACGCTGCCAAAAAGCAGGCGATAACTACAACTGACTACACGGCACGTTGTGTCTAATTTTAGGGAAAAAATCAACACTGATAATTAACAAATAGGTTAATATATTCCTTTTATTTTATTTTCTCTTTCTCTCTCTCTATCTCAATGTGCTGGTAGCAATTTTATTGAAACAGACACATGTGTATTACTCCCTCAAATAAAGAGTCTCTTTATTTTGTTATTTACCTCCAACACCAAAGCCCTGGTTCACACTATGTGAAAATATTTTCTTATCAGGGCTTTTTCTTACTCCATAACTAACAGATTATCTTACCTCTCAGAGGAATTTACACTAAAACAAATAATCAAAGTAGAGATCATGATATACTTTATGAAATTATAATTTTTTTAAGCTGTCTGTTTAGTCTGAATTATTCCCCAGCAGAAGCCAAATATGTTTACTGTAAGAATAAAGTCTTTAGAATGAACTATATATAATGTAGTTTCAGCTGAATTGAGGAAAGGAAGCCAATACCTAAACCCACTATTATTCAAAAAACAAACAAGCCAAAAAACCCCCACACCCCCAAAAACAGAATACTCAACAAGACACTTTGAGTGCACTTGGATGTGTTATACTGATGAAATAACTGAAATGAAACTCAAAAAACCAAACATGTAGTTCTTCAAACGACCCCAGCATTTGTCGCCACAAAACAACAAATTATGGGACATACCCAACTCCAAGATTTTTGACATAACTCTGGAGTAGAAACATTTTTTCCTTTTCTGGTATATATTTTTTCAACTTCATTCTCTACCGTATAATGTGTTAAATAGGGGGTTTTCAGAAAAAAATTGCTTACTGTATTGATATACCACCAAATAGTACATGAACATCCAACTGAGTAAAAAGTTGCTAAATAAAATTAGCAGCTTTTACCTCTCTTAAAGGGCAGAAGCATCTGTTACAAAAAAAATCATAAGTAAAAACAGAACTCAAGAGATTGAATGTGAATGTGTCTATTGTTTAAAACTATTTTATGTAATAACTGTTGGTTGAACATACTCTTATGAATAAATTTAAGGGGGTTATATTAATGGATACTTAACCATAGTGTACTGAAGCCATGCTCAGAACCACAGTAATGCCTTAGAACAAAGGCGGAATGCAAAATAATTTTAATCATTTTCTCAAATACCATGTTACAAACACAGCATCTCAAAGGGAAATACCACTAGGTATCTAAGGCAAATATATCCATAACGTAAGAACCCAATACTAGACTTCTAAATAGTACAGAGGTTTCAGACACAGAAAAGGCTGACCAACAGAGGGGGCACAGATCTGAGTTTTTGTTTATTCATTTGGAGCAAACAAGATCTTTTTTTATAGGCAAATGAGATGACATTAAAACTCCATGTCCTCTTAGATACATTTAGATATCTGCAGATGCTGAAATCTTTCCTCTGTCTTCTTTAGATCTTTATAGTTAACACTGGTATAACAAAGAAGCTGGCAATTAAGTTTCAAGAGAGTGTTGGGAAAAATTAATGTATATATTGTCAAGTTTTAGAAACAATTTGAACCATGGTTAACAAAATATACTAGATAATCCCCATGAAAATAAATTAAGAAGCTAAACACAAAATCCAGAAGCAAACTCATTATTGTATTCTGTATTTTGAGTCTCCAAGTCCTATTACTCAAGAGCCCGGGGAGCTTTCGGCACTAGATGTGACTCTCAAGAGAGGCCAGGGACAAGGAACAAAATGATCCCCTCCACTGAGGGCTCCCTCACACCACAGGCACCTTCTACACCTACGTTTTATGGAAATGAACAGTTCTGAATATCTAGAGCCTTGTATACGTCAGATATGCTCAAATTACCTAATGTATAGCTGACAACTCAAATTCAAATAGTGTTCTGCTTTTTCTATTTGCTCCTTCATAGCATTACTACGGCATTGAAATTTAGCTTTGAAAACGCATGAGCTATGAGTACAGTCTATGTGATACTCAAAATGTTCTAAACACTACCTTAAGAATGGGAAGAAAAAGACACAAACCTCTATATCTGTTTGAAAGTTGAAAAGGTCTATTCTTTGCCAATTGCTTCCATCCAGAGCTAAAACATTCCATGCCTAAAGAAAACAAACACATTTAATACACTTCCACTGGCTGCTGCCTTAATTCAGCAATATCAGCAATTCAAATACACTTTCTTGTAGCAAATACACTTTCTAAAAACAAAAGCAATTATAGATATCTGTGGTTCATAAAAGGGTTAAAAACGGATCCATTGCAGAAATGGATCTCACATCTCCCAAACAGATTATATCTCAATGGCTAACTTCTGCCCACAGAGCATGGATCAGCATGAATTTCAATGCAAAACACATAGATGGTCACAGCATAGTTTAACTTTCGATTTAAAAAAAAAAAAAAAGTTTTAGAAAATTTGTCTAGTAAATTTACTTTTTCTTCACCTGTAAGAAAACAGTAATTAACAGGAGAATCCTTCCAGCAAATCACACAAAAAGAGCTAGGAGATGCCAGATAAATGTGTGTACATGTTTAATTTCCACAGTTGAACTTTGCAAGCTCCTGTTCTGAGAGGAACAGAAACCTTTCAGAAAGGTGCTGACTTCCCGCTTAGATGCACACTGAGCACTTGTCCTTCATTGCTGAAGCAATACATGAGAGTTCCTCAAATCAAAATAAAACCACTGGGACAGAGATGCAACAAATTACACCAATGTTCAGGGCAAAAACTGAAAAAGACTATCATATCCAACTGACAGATAATTTTAAAAGAAAAATACCACTTTGGTTTTCTTTTGCTATATTCTCGGTTTTAGCTGAAGGTACTAGCAAAACCCAAACTTACTGAAATTACAGGCCAAAGTGATATGGACGTAGAGGTGAAATAGTTGTGCTTCTTATTATACACTTAAAGAAAAATAAATAAATAAATCATTCCTCAATAAAATAATATAGAAAAACATGTAATTAAAATATATTTATCATGTATGAGAATCATTTTACACAGTTCATGTAGGAAGAAATTTTTTCAATCTAACTAAAGAAAAAAAATCAATAGCTAAACATAAAAGTATATTTTGACATAAACATAAAACATAAAAAAAAAGTTCTCTATTATCCTCTGTGTGCCTTTTTCTCTACCAGTAGTTTATCCACTTAACACCTTTTGTACTTGGCAAGCAAATGATGGATGTGCTTCTTAGACACATGGTGCATATTAACTGAGCTACATGGAATTTTAAGCAGAAAATGCGTCTGAAAAATGGTGTTATACAGCCACATGCTTTATAAAAATCAAATGCAACTATGCCAAAATGGACTTAATCCTTTCTCCAGATACAGAGTGTGCACTACTAGGTATCTTTTCCATTGCTCTTAAACAAAAATTGAGTGCATAGCAACTAATTCCACACATCTGAATGCAAGTTTGAGTCCACTGTTTATCTGTTTTACTGAACAAAGGGTCTGGGAATGCTCTTTGAGGTGGTCCAAAAGTCCATGATTTGTAAGTAATTCAAAGAATTTCCAGAGGGAAAAGAAAACAAAACAAAACAAACAAACAAAAAACAAAAAAAAAAAAAAGGAAAAGATCCAACCAACAGAAACATACCTTGGAAACTTGTGCACATCGACACAAAGTAACTATGTCCAAGAAAGAAAATATTCTAGGAAGAAAAGAAAAGAACAACAATTAAATATTTTTATTTTAATATTAGTTTAGACTAATATATACATTTATAGTTCTGTAGCTCTATGGAAGGACACTAGTTATATGAGAAGTAAAATGCAATATGAGCTTTTAATCAAAAGCTTATTTGATATTAATCAAATTATTTTGCTTATTAAGTTGTAAAGAGTAATTTCATAGCCACTTTCAAGGGCAGTCAAGACCTTCATAGGTCTTTCTAAAGCAAATTGAACATATTTCTTCTTCCCCATTATCCAAATATGTCTGAATGATATATATATATATTTTTAATTCAGAGAAACTGCTTTATACAAACATAACTGTGCTACAGTTAAAGAATAACATACACATATACAGGCAAAAAATTTTAGAAGACAGTGAAGAGTAAGAAACGAGAAATAACACATAGATAAAGCTAAATTCAAGAATCTAAGTACCAACAATGACCCAAATTTGTAAACATGACTACCCAGCTAAAACTGTTGGTATCTTTTCGTACTTTGTTCTAAGAAAACAACTGCAGTTCAAAATGTAGCACTGTTATTCTGGTCATAGAACCAATTCCTCAAGGCTGTGCACTCTTAATAGTTTTCAAAAAGAAATTTTCAGAAGGAAATTTTTCATTATCAGAGTGAATTGCACTAAATACCATTTCCAAACAACAATGAGAATTGCTGAAAGCATGTTCTGAGGGAAGGAAAATTAACTTTAGCGTAAAATTCATATCCTATTCCAAAAGCATTTTTATTACTGATATTGAAAGATACAAAATACATGAAAGATGCCATTGTAATTCACTTGTTAACTGCTGCCTGCTCCCCAACTAACTCGACTTTTTCAGTCACCAAAATAATGAACAGGAATGATAATAGTAGTTTCTTATCCTGAAATCTTATCTCTGAGGAGCAAATCTAATTGGTAAGAAATCCTCTATTTTATTGTGTAAAATTCTGACCACCATTTTCCAAGTGCAAGCCTGAAGCCTGAGCTCTAAATGGATGCTTAAATCTTAAAGTCTATGGTAAGAGCCAACCACTAAAGTTAATGGAAGTAGCTCTTAGAAACATCAGGCCTTATGGATGTTTATTTTGGATACTATTTACTGTTTTCCAGTATTTCATTAACACATTGAACACTTGCTCATTGATACATACAAATACTTTCTCTTTTTCAATGTACACTGCACATTTATTCTCATTTGAACATCCGTTCTGAGGTCTAGACCCTTTAAGGAACCTAGCAGTGTTTCATACCCAAAGTGCACTCTTTCTGTATTCAGCAACACTGCTGAACTGCTCAGATGAGCCCTGAAAAAGTTCTCTCTGTCAAGAGTGACATTTATTGCCCTGACCCCTCGTGAACCCTCTTTGAAATCACCTTTCCTGTGCCGGCCATGGGGCAAAAGGCACAAGGTGAGACTGTGGAGACTGTGCTAGAGAGCTGAAAAAGCTACTTGGCTTGTAAAACCTCCTCATAGGAATGCTAAGGGAGGGGAATCAAGTTGTCTTTGATTTACAAAAGGCGAAGCAGAAAAAAAACAGATTTCTAAAATTTTCCCAGTGAAGGAGAGTGACATGAAGACATGAAGGAGAGTGAAAATTCACTTAATGACACAATATTGTTGTCTAAACAGAGAACATGTGGCAGGCATTGGAAATGACGCATCAGCTTCTATTTTAAGTAAAAAGGAACAGAAGGGACCACGACATGTTGAAAAAAAGACTGCTCTACATATCCCACTACTCTGAGTTGTTTACCAGTCTGTCTTCATATTTCATTATTTGCCTGTTAAGAGCTTCAATGTTGATATATAATTTCTACCAAAAAAGTAAATTAAAACCCAGTGCATTTTATTTTTCCTCCAGCGGTTCATTATTCTATATGAGGTGTCTTCCTAAAAAGCCAAAAACTTAGGCTTTTTATGTGAAAAGAAGAAACATTTTAATAAGTGTAAAAAAATGATGATGCCTATAGATTTTTATTTTTCTTCTAAAGCAGTTTTCTTGCAAGGCAGCTCCCAAAGGAAACGGATAAAACAACAGCATTAAGGATGCCTTGCAACCCAGCAAAGACAAGACAGATTCACTGCCATTCAGGTAAATACTGCTATAGGGAATAGATACCAGTAAACTTCTTTGTTACAATTCTTAAAAATCCTTTTATCAGCTTGCTGGAATTTTTTTTCTTCTGACATTTTTCTATTTATTTACCTTCTATTGTACAGTACCACATGCAAGTTGCCAGCACAAAGTCACCTCTCTACTTGCAGTCCTGCTGCACCACTGGCAAATTCTTACCAGCACAGGAAAACCAGCCAGTGAGGCAGAATGACTATACGGTTTAAAGGCTTAAAATAAAGTAAGGTTTAAAACATAAAAGCAATCAGCCAACCAAGATAGAGAAGGCAACACTGGCATTGACTGATGTTTAGGCTGAAGGCCTATGTCAGCAGGCATTTGTAATTTTTTAAAAAGTGGAAAAAATTACCAAGTATGCCAGCTAACGGTTGTATAACACATCTGTCCTCAGTGACCACAGCTACGTAGATGGAAGTTAATGCAGCCAGCAGCAGGATTAATTTTCACTTAGTCTGTGGCATGGATTAGTACAGGGAAGCTGGAAATGAACTTAATAGATCCACAGTGAAGTTTAGGACCATGTATTCTGATTTCCTATATCCGAGGCCATTCAAATTTCCTCAGGCAGCCTGTACTGAGCCCAGGAAAGAGAGTTCTCCAATAACAAGTTCTCCAAGACTTCTTGTCCCTGTGTACATACCACTGTGGACACACATACTCCTCAAGAGCTTGGCCTTGGCGATATCTCAACGTTAGCAGTACCTGCCACAAGCATGAACTTCCTGCCAAACGCACACAGCCTTGTGCAAGCTCACAGCTCCTCACTTCCTTGAAGGAGAACTTATATTTGGCTAAAGCTGGACTACCAGAAAGGGATCTATTCCCAGTCTGAAAAACTACAAGAGATGGAAAATTCACAACTTTCTCTGGTAGTTTTTTCCACTGGTTAATCACCCTGTAAGAATACTCATTTCCAAGGTGAATGCCTGCCCTTCAGCTTCCCAGCACTATGTTTTTCATCACCAAACTAAAGAGGCCATTAGCAGTTCCATGTGGAGGTTTCAAGCCATTTATCATGTCATTCGTCTTTTTAATAATCTGTTTACTTCAGTTCTTTAAATCTCACCTTCTCCAAATATTCTCCATTCTTCCAAGGCTTTTCTTCAAATGGGGACATCAGAAGCGCATGCAGTTAGAGCTGTATTAATACCAGCAGACTTGGGCACAGCCATGAAGTATGATTTCAGTACTCCAACTGTTACAGCCATGAACTTTTACAAAACACCAAACCCGGAAACTTAAAAGCAGCGTATCCACCTTCATATCCATACCCTCTTCTAAGATGATACCTTATATCAAGGCCATAGCTCGCTCAGGAACATTGCTTAGACCCATGTTTATCTTACCACTTGCATAAGAAAAATCATGGCTTTGGACTTCTTTGCAAGTGTCTTGCCTTCACAGTAATTTATCTTTATTCTTAGTTTTGTGTCATCTGTACCTTTCAGCTCCCATGACTGGAAAATTGAAAGGTCAAAGATTAAAAAGTTAAATGCCTGTGTAACTGCATATAGTTTTGATCGGTAAATAGAGCCAATAATTTCATCTCACAGAATGGTATTTCCCAGCCTCTTACATTTCACAAAACCACAATAGTTATCAGTTCCTTTCCTCTTGCTCCATTTTTTACGAAACAAATCTAAGGTGAGTTTTTCCAGTCCGTGCTGAACAGAAGCTGAGTTTTCTCAGCATTTCCTTTGCCTAGTTGAAAAACATTACAGTCAGCAAGCAATACTCTTATGGTCTTCTGGAATTTTTTTGATACGCACGACTCACTGAAATTCAGGAGGAGGCCACAGACCTCCTAAGTCACCTCTTCTAGGAAGTCCCCCTGCAATTTATATGGGCTTGTCAACTACAACTGAGGATTTATAGCCTCTATTTTCTCCACTTACTATTACTGTATGTATTACACTATTCCCATGTGCTGTAAGCAGACTCTCCTGCTTCTTTCCAGACACAGAAATGGCAGAATTCATTCTTACTGTTCTTGCTCTCTCCCCATGGAACCACAGAACGATGCGGGTATTTCACAACCCCCCAACACCACAGAGTGCACCAAGCACAGAGTGGAAATCAAACTATGCAAAAGTCACAGAGCTCCCTCTCAGCTTTCAAAGATGCTCCCCAATTTGATCATACAAAGAGTAAGCTTTTACCTCTGGCCTTAGCAATTACTCATTTTTTTACACACACACACACACAAAGGCACACAGTGTGACCTGCTGATACATTTTGCTCTAACAAACCCAAGTTTGGTATCTTTCCAACCTGATAGTTGTTATAGATCCTGAGCAATAATGTAAGTCAGTGTTTTTTAACAACTGATCTGAGAATGGAATTCTTTTTCAGCACATTTATTTTCATGTCTTAATTTTGCAGTGCTTTTGCACTTAAGGAAATAGCTATATCAAAAGGAAAATCAAAACAGTAAAGATGAGAAATGCCTGTCTAAACAATGCAGTACATTCTCAGAGGATCTTTTCAACTTTAACATACCTTTCAGCTGTAACAAAGAGAACATACAGCAAACTTCTCATGCCGTGCCCATTTTAGACTGTGAACTTCTTAAGGAAGGGACTTCATTAATCATTTGCACAATTTCTAACATAGTAACCTCATGCTACTGGAAATCCATTGCATACTATCATAATGGAAATGCAACATAAAAGATTAATGCCTTCACTTGTGAAAAAATATCACAGAAAGACAAAGTACAGCTCTTACAGATGTTATTTTCCCTTTTTAACAGGCTTTTATCTGAATTGTTCTGCAAAAATGCCCAGGCATAATCTGCTAACAAATAAAAATAGAAAGGAGCACTGCTAAATTCAGATGATTTAGTAAAATAAACTATTTGTTTTAGGTTCATTTCTGTAAGGTTTTGTCTTCAGCAGCATGGTATAGAAAAAAAGACATAAGCACACAAACTACTTCTCAACCAGTTGATCTAATTCTTGACCTTTCAGCTCAATTATAAAAAAAAAAAAATCTCTTTTTACTAGGGATGTACTACTTTGTGGACTAAAGCACTTAAACTATCCAAAGTTTTCCACAATTTGTAAACTACTCAGGCCACGATTCTTTTTTCAGCATATCTAAGCAGTAAGCCTTTCAAAAACAAATACTGTACTTACCTATTTACAAGTCAAACCTCCTTTTCTTTTGCCAAGATAATTATTTACTACTCAATATTGACATAAATGTTAATAAAACAAGAGAACTGTCTAGAGGATGTGCTTAACTAATCTGTCTTCTTTTGAAACAGAAAGCATTTTTTTTTCTTTTTTTTTTTTTTTTTTTTAATACAGAAAATCAGCTCTGCTGGATTCATTTTCCAGTTAGAACATCTGATTTTTTTTATGGCCTATACACTACATTACTCACAAGATGAGCAGATCATATCACTCTTCTAAAAAAGAAAAAAAAGAAAACTTACTCGTAAAGTATGACCATCCCAGCTGTAAAAGTAACTAATGGCTTTAGCATGTAAAGCTAAATCCCCAGTGATAAATTCAAGAAGAATTAGTTCAATTTTTCAACAGATGTACAGAATACAGCAACTCCATTATGTGGTAATTCCCTAAGCAGGGTCAATTATAAAGGTAATGAATACAACTACTACTACGCAAATCACAGAGCAACATTAGTTTGAAAATGAAAAACAGAAGATAGCACAGAAATGCACTTCTATTATATCCTTATTTTATATTTACTCAATATTATGGAAGGGCAATGCAACTTAAAATGTCATATTTAAGTCAACATCTAAAAGATTACTAAAAATCTCTAACACAGATCATATAATAAGTGTTTAGAAAAGACTCAAACAGTGAAAGTGATCTTTGGGAAACCTCATGTTTATATACTAGACAACAATGGTTATATACCAGAATCAATTTTAATATCCCACTTCATTAAAAACAGCTCTTTTGGCCTGATCTTCCTGATTCACCCAATAGCAAGACAAGAATCTCAAGGGAAAAAACAATTGTTACTAGGGAAGATAATAGTATAAAGTCAAAGAATCCTTTCTGTGCTGGAGATTTTCTTTTCTTTTTTCTTTTTCCTTTTAATTGTCTTTCCGCTTTTCCACAACAATCTTCTTTAGAAGTTAGTTAAATACTACTTTCAAAACAAATGCCAAGGCAAGTCCTGCGCTAGAAGTGAAGCTGTAAAGACCAGCAGTTTAAAGCTGAAGAAACCTAATAGGGCATGGAGAGGAGGAAGGGAGAGACAGAGAGCATGAACCCCCACACATTTTCACACCTTCGTAATCATTCTTAAACTGAAATATTTGTAGAGCAGGAATATCCAAATTTATATTCTTGAAAGTCCCATGGGTGGTCCAGTATAATATTTCTTATGTCCTGCATGAGCTACAATGTTCTGCAACTTATACAATCCTGCATGTTGCAGCTCGTAACTCCTTAAGTTCCAAAAGTAAGATTTTTTGCTAAAGATTTTTTAGCTATAGCTGTTCTCTTATCAAGAACAGATTTTTTTTTTTTTTTTCTCTGAGGACAAATAACCTCATTGCTCCAAACAGGTTGGAAAGCAGCTTTGCAGAAAAGGACCTGCAGGTGCTGGTGGACAAGTTGGACATGAGCAAGCAAGGTGCTCCGGCAGCAAAGGCGAGCTGTGTCCCTGGGCTGCCTTGGGCAGAGCACGGGCAGCAGGTCAAGGGACGTGCTCCTCCCCCTCAGCTCAGCACTGATGAGGCCACGCCTGGGGTGCTGGGTCCAGTGCCAGGCTTCCCACTACAAGAAATACTGGGCATACTGAAGAGCAACAAAGATGATTAAGATATTGAAGCATCTGCCTTAGGAGGAGCGGCTACGAGGGCCGGGATTCACAAAGCCTCAAGAGTTAAAGCTGAGAGGATCTTCTCCAGTGTATAAATATCTAATGGGAGGGAGCAAAAAAGATGGAACTAGACTTCTTAGTGGTACCCAATGACAAGGAACTTGCACAGAGAGGTTGTGGAGCCTCCATCCTTTGAGAGAGAGTCAAACCCAGACAGACAAGGCCCTGAAGAACCTGCTCTAGTTGACCGTGCTTTTAGCAGGGGACTAAATGATCTCTGAAAGACCTTGCCAGGCTCAGCTATTCTACAATTTTATGAATACAGAAGTACTAATTTGGTGACATAAAGCAGTCAGCTTAAGGGTTACTTCTGCGAGGTTCAGTTGGCAGCCCAGAGCCCCAGTTCAACTCGCTGAGCATTTCAACTAGCCCACTGTCTACCTTTTCCCATAGAAGAGGGCAATATATAACTTGGACACAAGCAACCAAGATGAAATAAACCCATCCTGCACACAGATGTGGAAAATTACATGATGCTGTAGTGGTACCCACCCTAGGGATGTGCCAAAAAACATGACCCCTGCAGCTAGAAAAGTCAGAGTGGTTAGTCACTGCACTAGGATTTGGTAGACTTGATCCAAGGTGTAGGCCCTGCTGCTGGACTGGAGGATACCCCTACACAAAGATATCTCGTGCTGATGGCTGTTCCTGCATCACAAAGATGTATAGATAAGAGAGCTCACCTCCACTGCAAAGTATTTCAGGAGTTACTTTTTTTCTTGTGTGTACTATCAGTGCTTGGAATTATTCTTTAAGCTCTCTTGTGTCAATATTTAACAAAATGAAAATAATGTGTTGCTTTTGGTATGGAGTGATACTAAAGAATATTTTTTGATCTACCTTTATGTTTTGATGGCATTTTTGACATGGAATAACAAGAAAGAACAACATTCCCTTCCTTACTCTCTTCTTCCCAAAATAGCTCCATATAAATAGCATGACTTCTTTATAACATGAAGACTTCTGAACACTTGGCTTTAATAATTTGTTAATCAAGGGATTGACTTTAAATGAGGCTCCTGTTTCAAGGTAAATAAAGATCTAAATGCAATTAGGTCTTGATTAATTAAGGCAGAGATTTTAAAGAGAAGTTTAATAGCACAAGAAAAAAATACAAAACAAGTTGTAGTGTATAAATCTCAGAGTTTTGTATCCATTGTTACATCTCTTTTAGCTGTTACTCGTGCTTTAAATGTTTGTTATGTACTTTGTTCTAGTATGATTAAACTCTCCTCACAAACATATTCTTACTGAGAGATGGTATCTGCAATTAAATCTGTTAATGCATTTAATAAGAAGTTTGTTCCCAATTGTTTGAGCACAGACATTAAAGAGTATTTCCTTTTAACAATTCCCAAGCATTTTCAGCACCTCAACAGAAAACCTATTCCATTTCCAAATCTCTTCTGCGTTGCACTAAGTGTGCAATTTTCTGCTTGTGTTCTTGTAGCCCTCTCACATACATTCAGTTAAAGGAATTCCACATGAAACACCTTTGCCTAAAACATTCAGATTTAAGCTTAGCCTTGTACTTGTGAGCAGAAATAATCACAAAACCACACCAAATATAGGATTCAGTCATTTCCTCAGAAGCGTGGTAGACAGCCTGAAGAAGAGCCATGAGCCTGCCCTAAGGAGCTTGCAATTAGATGTTATATAAATAATAGTAATTGTAGGATAAGGTAATGAGAAAGGATGAGAACTGTAGTGTAAGACCAGATAATTACTGTGTTTAATTTCAGAGCATAAGATCAATAAATGTGTAAGTTTTCAAGAGAAGTAGTATTTTCAGAGTCTACCACCCAAAACTGGCCTCTCAGTTCTAACTAGAAAAACTGGACAAGCTTGTTATAGTCAAATTATTTAAGTTTAAATACTTGATGCAAATGAGAACAAGGCTGATCCTTGCTATAAAGGACTTTGTGCTTACATTCCATTTCATTTGCAACAACATGATATGCACACTTTTTCCATGTATCAAATTTTAGAGTTTTAAGAAAGATGTAGTGTTTTCTAAGGATATTCAGATATATCTGATATAAGGAAGAAACAAATGAAGTGCATTTGATACTTTCAGTGGCATTTACTATTTAGTTCCAGCCCTGCAAGCAAAATGCTTCCATTGCAACTGATTTATTTTTTTCTAATTTTAGACTGCATAGTTAACATAGTAAAAATAATTAGGATATTAATTATACTCAGTACAGCAGCACTGAATCTCTTTAGATATAATAATAGCACAAGACAGTTTTAAACCATGTAGCAGCACAAACACAGATTGCATTTTAGGTTTTGAAAGACATTCATGCTTAAGACTTACAAAAGCATTTATACTTGGAATTCCACTTGGAACGTGGAACCACAAATTCCCATTGATAATCCTTGATATCTATCCACTTTGCACCCCTCAATTTCCCTAGGCCCTTCAGCCTTCTGCAGGAAATAGAGCCTAGAACTACATCCCATCATTACTCTACATGCTCAGTCTCCGCCCATGTGAATTTGGCTCTGCAGTAACACAATTTCAGGAGGAAGTTTACAGTATGTCTCTCCTATTTGTCTTCTTCTGCTTCATTCCAAAGCCCTGTTAGTTATTACCCTGAGGATCAGCATTACCCTGATGCCTGTGGATCCATATAGACTACAAAGTTATTTAGGAAGACACTGTCTTGAACATAAGGGCTCACAATTAAGTCACTGCTACTCTCCATATACTTGCACACAGCTTTTTTCCTGCTGAGCTCTTCTAAACAACCTGCATAGTAGCATAGGAAGAAATAAACATACAGTTCCATGGAAGGAATGAGAACAAACCATTCTTTTATACAACATTTCAAATAACTTGTACACCTGGAATTCCTATTCAAGGAGTAGGCACCTCCAAGTCAGATTTAGTAATTTTCTGTGTAAATGTCAATATATTATTTTATAGATTGCACCCATATGTAATTAGCACAGACACAAAAGCTTATGAATTTAAGATCATTGCACAAATATTTTTTTTTAATCCTGCAATGAAGACTAAGGCATACCACATAACCAAAGAAGTTACTGCAAAATAAGATGTCCTCACTATCTTACTGCACAGTATATTCATTTTCACTATCTAAAGCATACCCAATAAATTCTGCTGAACTACATAATTGGATTACATACGGGCTACTACACATGTAACCATGAAAAGGACTGCTATTACCACTGCATAGGAGGACATATTTGGAGAATCCTACTGCTAAAAAGGAGTTGTGTTCAGGTTATGGTTCTTTGCAAGGACAGCACATTAAACTGCTTTCCTCTTGTGGCCTACGTACGGCATTGAGTGCAACAAAGCAAAGGGTGCTCAGGGTATCATTCAGAAATGCTTCTCTTCATCAGAAAAAGATGATGTTTCTAAACTTCTAAGAGATGACTGTTTTCTAAACAGTCTAAACAGTCTAAAAAAGTTCTAAAAGATGAATGTTTCTAAACAGTTCTAGAGATTTAACTTATAACATTTTCACCACATGGAGTGAATATTTCTCAACAAAAATTAAAATGTAATTTCAGATCCTTTAACAATTGACCTTAATACCACCATGACAGCATTTTAATAGTAAAGATACTAGAGGAAGTCAAACATTTTAGGAACACTATCTTTAGACACAAAATAGCAAGACACTTAACTCTAGGCATTCTCCCTTTCACACTGGACCTGAAGCACCAATATACCAGCTAAGCTGAACGGCTCTTCAGTACATGAAGGATACATTACAAGCTTGGTTTTAACACCACTACCATTAAAACCTGTAACTGCAGCAATGGGTGTGAATGCATCTTTTTCCATGACGAACAGCTATCGCAGAAATAAGAGGCAGGTATGAAAGATACGCTGTGCAGGTTCAGTTTTAGCTCTGAAGAGAAGTGGTCACATCAAGTTGAGAAGCTTTTCCATGTTAGGCAGTTTATGCTTTGCTTGAAATCAACTTCCAACACGATGAGAGCATGACGACATCCTCAGTGTTTCAACCACAGGCTGAGCTTCTTGATCTTATGTTGCAGCTAGCTCCTGCACAAATGAGCTGCTCTCGCTCCAGCAAGCTGGTGAGACTTACAGCTCCCTTGCTCCAAGAAAACTCCCTCGCTCCAAACAAGTATTACATAGACTGAGATTAATGGTAACAGGCAGTATTTTTCATTGCAGTGACTTTTTCAAAGCTTTGACATTTTTTTTTTGTTTGTTCATAGCAGAGCTCATAACAAGAATGTGAATATGCACTTCCATTACATGGAAAACTTTTGTTGAGTACTCCATATACCAAAGCTTTCTGGGTACCTCATTTCAGTGCTTTTTTCTGGCATGCAAATAAAACTATTACTAAAACACGTCTTCCATGGTACAGTATTATTTCAACAGATTAAAACAAATCAAAACTAACCAAAAGAAAATATATTCAAGAATTCCATGAACAAAACCAAGTATGTTTCTTTACAAGACAGATTTAAGAAAGAATGAACAGTACTTTATACTCTGTAAATAACACAAACAATATATGATCCTCAGATTTTTATTCCTTTATCCCATATGTAGATTACCTTAACAGAAGTTCTTTGGGTAATTTTTTGTTAATAAGGGCTTCATCATTATTTGAGAAAACCTGGAAACAGAAGGGAAAAAAAAATATTTAAAAGCACAATTAAAAGCACAGACAACAAACAGTTCACTAGAAAAATAACAACAACAAAGCCAAAAGCTACAACAAAGCTCCTTTCTTTTTCATTACTTGTAATGCCTACTTTTTGATATGTTATTTAGTAATTTTAGAAGGCAATTTCAGTATGCACAGCAGTCACACCTACACATACACCTGTTTTTTGCTCTTACCAATTCAACAGCACAAAATTTTTGGAGCAACCTAATATTCAGTAAACAAGCAATCTGAAGCCACACTTATTTTGTAGAGATGGTATTTCATGCAGCATTAAAAATTCTAGCAACAGCAAGATATACATGCATATACTTGTTGTACAGTTCCAAAACTATCCCATTACAGAAAACAGAAGTTGGGTATTCTGCAGTTACTCGGGGCCTTTTATTGTCTACAGCATAAACCCATTGCCCAAGAAATGCAAAGATGGTTTAGAGAATTTACTGTCACAGATGCAACAGTGGTATGATAGCTATTACTATATAAACAAAAGAGGCACTTTAATGAATCATACAAGAAATACAAGATGCCTCACCTAGTATTTCACAGGACTAACATATCTCCCAAGAAGAAAGTAGAGGGACAAAGAAAATATCCAGAGGAAAAAGCAGACAATATCAAGATGATATAAGAAAAGTGTGAGGCAAGTGGAGGAAAGAACCCTTTTTTTTTCCCCACCCTCTTTTTTTTTTTTTTTCCCCCTCTTCAGACGATGAGTTTTATGTCTTCTTCTAATTTGTAATTATAAATATGGAATACGAATATTTAGAAAAATGAAAGTGCCTCTTTAAGCTACTCTTAATCTGAAGAAATATATTAACCTCTAGAGTGGTATTGCATTCACATCTCAAAACAGCTCCTTTTAGAAGAGAGAGGGTGTTTGTTTTTTTAAAGCTCTTCAATCCTACTCTTTCTCCAAATGAATTAGAGGCAAGGGATAGTTGAGCAGCCATCTTCCAGATGGAATTTTGTCCACTAATTTTGATCATATACAGGTGGAGAACAAAGCTCCCACCTGCACACAGGACAATATATTTCTCCGTTAAAGAAATCCTGGAGATATAAAACTTTCATTAATAAAGTAAATACCCTGGGCACAGGCATTTAGACCTCCAGTCCAGTCACACCACTTCTCCCAAGTAAATAACCCTGTCCCTTAATCTTTGCTTGATATTTGTCATGTGACTTCCACTAGGAGTTTTCAATTTCATCTACTATTTAAAACCAGATAACTATAACTTAAAAAAAAAGGTTCATCAGCTATTATAATTAACATTCTCATCACCTTGTCAAATGTGATTTATTTTTCTTCAGTTATAGATACTGCTATAACATGTAATGACATGCCTCCCAAATAACTGTACACAATAATATAATGAAATATCAATGAAAAATACTGCAGACATAAAAGGATTATTTGTTTCTTTGTTTCCTTTTGCACTTGTTATCTAGTTTCGCCGTGTTAGTGAAAGGGCATCCACTCTCTCCAACTCCAGAAGTGTGCTTTTTACTGCAACAAGAACACTGAAACACAATAGACGGACGTGTTCACAGAGAGAAAGATGAGACTGAAAATAGGTAATGGAATGTTATTCTAAAAGCAGCTCTAACATTCCTGTAAATATAAACAAGAATACAAAAAAACTCAACATAAAAATAGAGTTTAAGAGAGTATGAGAGAGAGAGAAAAATTGTGATGATGATCTACCAAGGTTTATTTTTCACAGCTAATTGCTTATTTGTTACAAAATAATTGCTTTTACAGTGTCCATGAACTAGATTGCTCATGTCCCTTCACTGATCTCTATCTGCGTGTGATATTTTCAGTGTATTTTTTCTAGATAAGTTATAATGAGCTACAATTGAACATTTCCTTAAAAAAGGCCTTTTATTTGTTTACCCCAAATATTGTATCAACTACTTAGATTTTCTGTTGCATGTTCTCACTGTGTAAGTAGAGGAACTTTATCTACTGTTTAAAACTGTCAAATTTAAAACTAAGAGGAATGATCTCACCTTTTGCTTCCTCTTCCACATACTATTGTTAGCCCTAGACTATAACTTCCTACTACACCATAATTGTGTATTATGCCATAATGGTGGCAAGCTCTGCCACCATTAAAACTGGCAACATATTCTCTTTTGGTGTCTCTAAGAGCTAGTGAGAAATCTCTCATCAGAGCCCAAAACAGTGAGCTGAACAATCTTTTAACTTTTGGGAGTTACAGCCATAGGGCTTTGTACTGAGTCTGGCAAGAAACTATAACATGCTCAAAAAAGTTCATTTTTCTTTACCAAGAAACAAAGGCAATTTCATCTGGGCTTTACTGTGATCATTTGAAAGACTCTGAAATTTCTGTTAACTACTGTTTTCAGCATAAAAATATGGGTTATTTTTATGGTTAATTTTGTTGACAGTCTTTAGGTTTTTTTTTTCAATGGTGAATTTTTTCTTGCCCTTTAGTCTTCTAATAAAGAGAACAAAATCCTTCACACAGGAAACAATTATACCAGCACATCAGCCATTATGGCTTAGTTCCATTGAGATATTTAGGTGTCTAGTTTCCACTAAAATTACAGTGGATAACAGGGCTTTCAATTTGCAAACTTCTTAAACCAAAATGTATTAAAATCGATTTCTCAAGAATAACTTTGCTTAACAGGGTGTTGAAGAGAAGAAAGGAAAGAGGAAGTCTGAGAGAATCCCCACAACATCAGAAAAAAAAAAAAAAAAGAAAAAAAAAGAAAAAGAAAAAAGAAAGAAGAGATATACTGAAAATATGGCTGAAATACTTATCAAGTCAGGAATACAACCCAAGATTGGATCACTATCACCAAATGAGACAGTGGTTTAAAAATAAAATCCATGTGTTTCCCTTCTGTTATTGACACAGAATACTTCCCACTTAAATTGTAAACATTTCTGTACGCAAAGCAAGACTTTTGAGTTTTTTCTGGCAAGGACAGTATTTATTTAGTGTAACTAATGCAGTAATAGGCATCATAAGAAATAGATATTTTAAAGGGAAATCCTAACAAAATAAAGTTTTAATCAGTTCCCCCAATGCGCCTATTTTCTAACCAAACACAAAACCTACCTGCTTGCTGCACCTCTTTCCCCAGTGGAAAGGCTTAATTGCTGCCTATATGATTTCACCTTTGTTATGCTACTGAAATTGCTTCTTGCTACAGTGAAAAGAAAGTGAACAGAACAGCTTTGCCACCAGAGCTATTTCATGAGCATATGAAGTAACCAGCAGCATACTAAAAATCTCTA
>VZSV01000334.1:167223-177369 GCA_013398735.1 Nothocercus julius | reverse complement strand
CGACGGAGGGGAGGCGAGGGGGGCGGCGAAATGGCGGCGCGGCGTGTGGCGCGGGGAGGCGTGCGGTGCGGGCGGCCGATTAATAATCGCTATTGCAGTAATTATTAGCCCAGTAATTATTTCAGGCGCTGGTGCGCTCTGAGCGCTTGGCAGCGGTGCGGGCAGGAGCGGGGCTGGGCGCCCTGTGCGTGCAGCCGCGCGCAGAGCCGAATACGGTGTCGCTGGTAGCGCGCTGGCAGGTTACGTCTGCTCTGCGGCCCCGGTAACGCACGCGAAACTGAAGATACGGGGAAAAATTGAGAGGGGGGGACATGCCAGCAGGTGTTTTCTGTTGATTCAGCCCTCCAGGCTTTTAAGAAACAAAGGTGATGGTGGAAGAATTACACAAGTGGGTGGTTGGGAATGGGTTGCACTGGCTCTTTTAAGGTCAACATTCTGCTTTGATTAACGGCAAGGAAAATGTTTCTGACAAAAACAACATTTCTCGTAACACACGTGGAAATAGTAGGTTCACGGGAATGGTGGAAACGCACCATTTGGCAGCGCATCCCCAAATCTGCTATCCTGTTCTCCGGATTCTAGAGAATGGCCTGGTTCATACAGTTGATCTAGTTTGTATAGTTGAGAAGAAAGCCTCAGAAATGTGAAATATGTACAAACAATTTAGACATTTTCAGTTAAATTGCAGAAGGACTGGACTAGCGGTTTCTAAATTTTACTGGTTAACATAAAAAAAATGATTATAACATGCAATATTTTTCTCTTTTTCCTTTACTGAATGTGAATTTCTGGACTTTATTATAAAGATAGTGGTAGATTTGCCTATCGCTACAATAAAGATTTAGGAAACCGAAATCAATTAGAGCTATAGCTACCTGAAAAAAATATTTTGCAAAAAAAAAAGTGACATTTCAAAATAATGAGTGCAGTTTTGGTGAAGAGGTGAAGAATTAGCCCAGTGAAGACCTGTTTGAGCAAGGGAGGCAAGGCGGGAGGCAAACATGGCAGGGACTCTCCATAAACTCTCATTTGATGTAAATCTCATTTGATGTTAGTTCTAAAATGATTTTAAAATGTGGGAAGTAGTGGAACAATGTTTTTATATATATATATATTTTGAAAGTAGAAAAGAAAGCTTTTTTTTTTTCCTCCCTCACCTTGAAAAGATGAGATATCTATGTATCTGCTTAGAATATGAGAAATTCAAATCCAGACTTCTGAATCTGGACCAGCTAATGATGATATAACACTACACTACCAACTAGCCAGATGCTCTATTTTCTTTTTGTCTGTATTTCAATATGACTTGAAAACTGAAACTCAACCAAAGGTTTGCTCAGAAATGTCTCCTGGATGGGCTTCAGTTTTGGCAAATACCTTATTAGCTGTGGAAATGAGACTTCACAGATATGTACACAGAAGTGCGTATGGTTAGAAAGCCTTCTATTCCTTACAATACCCATCTATGGGAAGTCTCAGTGTACATATTTAAAGTGTTAAGAGAATATATGTATTTACTGTCTCATTTTCAACCAATACAAATCAGTATTGTCTGATGAAGAATGTTGCATCCAAAAATTCCAAACTAGCTATTTTAGCATTCTTCTAATGCCAACTGCAGAGCTACATTCAACAGCTTCACCTTTTAACTTGACTGTCTGAAGCCTGAGGTTCTTCCTAATTCTTCTAAACTTGTTCAGTGCTGACCCAATTCACTTCTTATTTGCTTTTTTACCAAAACTAAGTAAAAAGAAATGAAAAATACTTCAGTAATTGCCAGAGAAAATGAAAAAGCACCATGTATGAGAAAGGGGTGTTAGTTTTCAGAAGGACATGAGGCCTTAAAGAGAAGGGGCCTGATCATAGAAGTCCTGGCTCTACAGCAGCTTCAGGGCCTCTGGGTGGTGGCATTGCTGGGCAAACTGCTGTCAGGTCCTGTGCACAAAACAGACTCTCATGTTACAAAAAGCCATTTCAGAAGATTTTGAGTGCAGAGAGAAACTGACCTTACTAAGTTTCTTCTACTGCGGTCTTTTGATCTCTGGACATTGTTGTACCAGAAGTGTGCCTTAGTGGGCGTGTGCTTATAAATGTACATTCATTTTTTTTTTTTTTTTCTAGGTATTTGCCTGTCTAGCTGAAGAAATTTGTTTTAAAACAAGATAATAGTTAGACCTTTTCTTCCCTTTTCCCCATTCACCTCTCCTTCCTCCCATTTGTAAGTCAAATGAAAATATGTCTCTGAAAATGGGCAGAACAAAATGAGGATGCTACTATTCCCATCTGTTTATTATTCATCTGGAGACTGCTGTTTCCACAGCATAGCAGAAGCTCGTGTTCCTCTTCAAGCTAACTTGTGCTGAGACTGATGAAGAGCTCACTTATGATCTTGTTAACACTGTTCAGTTGTGAAAGAATTTGACCTGAGAGTTCATAGGAAAGCGGCTGTAGCAGTTGTGACAACAAGGTATGGATCTGTTATCTGCCAATCTGATTACAAATGGCTGAGAGGTGCATTTTGTCCCTAGGGTACTTCTCTGGCATGCTACATAGCGTCAAGTTAAAGCATAAATAGGTGATGCTTTAATGTCTGACCTAGCTACTCACATACCACATTGTACAAATTTATAGATTAAGTCTTCCCGACCCTTTTTTTTTCCTTCTTTTTTTTTTTTTTTTCCCCATCTTCTTTTTGTTTCATCCCTGAGCATGAGAACAGCATGCGCTAGTTTTGTGCTAAGATTTATACTTCTGTGTAGGTGCCATTTATATAGGTACCAGGGTACCATTGCCTTTTCTAAAATAGCTTGTATACCACTGGAAGTGTGCATAGCATAGGCTGGGAGTATCCTGCTCTACAGAGATAATTTGTGGGGATGTGGATGGCTCCATTCATCTCAATAAAATGTTAAATTAGACAGCCAGTGATAATTTAGCTGTCTTCTTTATAAAAAATAGAGAGAGGAGGACAGACCTTACACAGAGTTTGCTACAAGCAACTTATTTTTTACCATCTAACATGCCACATCTAACAAATACCTTTATGCTTTTTTTTCCCCCTCAAATAAGAGGGGCTTAAGCAGAATTCCTGGTTGCACAGACCCATCAGTAAGGGAGAAAGCTGGTTCAACTGCTAGTAATGTTGTGTGGGACATTTTTATTTGTAAAAAGAAATCATGGTAGAAGAGTACTGGATTGCTTTATACAAATAAAGATCAAAGATTCAGCCAGATAATGCAGTATTTAAACTTCACCAAAGTCATTCAAATCATAATGGTTTGGCACTGCTTGAGATTTATTTTCAGTGTGTGAGAGCTTGGTAAGTCATGGCGTCAGTCCTGTAAGTCCCGTAGTTGCTGTTGTTAATCTTGACCTACCAAGGTAGCTCAGTAGGCATGACATCAGGGAGCTTCCATAAAAATTCAGCTCCATAAACAGCTCCAGAGTTTTCCAAATATATATATATTTGTGTGTGTGTATATATATATATATATATATATGTATATATATATATGTGTGTGTGTGTATATATATATATATATATATATACACACACACATATGCTAACTTGGTAAAAAAATATGTTTCAGAGCACACTTACATTTGCCATGCAGTTTTGACAGAAGAATCACTGCTCAAGTGCTTTTAATTTAATTTCTAATTACAGTAGAAAGTGTTGAAATTTCTATCACCTTTGCCGTTAGCAGATATTTGTTTAGGAAAACTAGTGTGATAAAAGTTTGTAAAGGTGACTTATGTTCCTAACAAGAGCGCAGTACATACATTTAACTGCTGTTGCATATATCTATGAACAATATACAGATACAGACTAACCTTCCAGGCTGTACAGAGCTGTGGTAGCTATTTGGCCACGTATGGCTTCCCTGGTAGCCTAGTATATTTGGCGCAGAGCTATATTCAAAAATGTGAAGGCAAAATAAGAGGAATAAAAAGTTAGGTAAAATTTGTGTGGTTTCAAATAAAAATAAAACTTAAGTTCACAAGATAGTGATATTTTGTTGAGCTATGTTAATCTTCTGCCTGGTTCAAAATAAATTTCAATAAAGCTTACTGTCTAATACTCCCTGAATTACTTCCCAATTCTGGCATTTATGTAAAATGTACTAGGATGACAGAAACAGTTCTGGAGTAAGACAAAGTGTCACAAAAACATTTCTCCTACATTTGGCAGGAAAGGGTTGGTTGTTTATTATTGCAGAGGCATTTGGAACAGATTCAGGCATCACTAACAAGTAAAATTCTTAGGTGTAAACTAAGCTGTTTTCTTGAACTTTGCATTTTTGGTGGCACATGTTTATATTTATTTGCCTAAATGCATCAAATAAAGATTTTCAGATTGTTGCACTCAAACTTGTAATACATTTTAGTCTACCTCATCTGAGTTTACAATAAATTGGTACCTTCCAACAATTTTGCAATTTGAAAATGCTATTTGGTAAGTCCATTCTATGCTGTACACTTTATTTTGGAATTTTCTAATGTTAGTTTGTGACAGTGAAACAAGATTTTTTAATGGAGTTGTTGTTCAGGTAAACCAACAATCGTTGCTTGTGTGTTGTCTATCAAATGGAAAGCAAAACAGTGTTTTGTAAATGCAAAAGAGCAGATAAATACTAGAATTTTAAATGGGGAATTAAAATGACTGTGGCCAGGTGTCTTGGCAGTATGTCTGCTTTATCTGAACTTGGAATACATACAGTTGCTTCAACAAAAAAGATATTTTATGCTTCTGCAATTTCCATTATCATCCTTTTCTTATTTATGATTTCTTAAATGTAAAAAATATGCTTGATTTTATGAAAAAGCAAATGTGAAACACTGGACTTTGGATCAGGCTTAAATGAAGGGAAGTTCTTCTCATCTGGCTCATCAGCAAAAAGTTGAAACATGGTAGGAAGCTTAGAGAAAGAGATTGCAGATATACTTACTTTCTACAGTCTTCTGTTTGGTTCAGTCATTGATGATTTCAGTGATGATTCCTTTCCAGATTACCTCCTTGAACTGGTTGTCTAAGGCTTTTGATTTGGTTGTATTCAATTGCCTGAACGCACAAATTTGGACAAAGCTGAGTTTTAGGCATCTAAATTACATGCTTAAATTAGAAGAACATACTCTCTATGTAAAGACCTCTGAGAAGTTAGGAGTCCACCTGCTCCCTATTTGGCTATATTGGGAACCTAAAGATAGCAGCACAGTTATATGGACAAAACGATGCACGAACATTAGTACTATGAAGAGAATCTGCAAGATGTAGCACTGTCATGAGGTCAAACACCTTCTTCTTTAGTGTAATGTGTGGGACCACTAGATACTGCTGCTACAGAAATAAGCGATAATTACAGATGTGATGTCCACATACAAATGAAGAGTAGGAGGAGATCTTTTTGAAAATTTTCCTTTCACAAACTCTTCAGGGTGCGCTTCTGTTGATGAGCTGTGTGCATTTTTGTCACTAGCACTTTTAGCTCTCAAATTGCTCAGTGAGGCACTACATCCACAAATGTCCACGGACGATTTTTTTTTCCTGTTCTAAATCTAGGTAAATTTAAGTATGGCAGGAATATGGCACATGTTCAAGGACATATAGCTGGCCAGAGGCAGTGTCAGAAATCGAAAGCAGGGCTTGCAGGATGCAATACACATTTGTAGTGTGAAACGTGGGAAGTCTGAATGTCCTTCCCAAATGAAACAAATGCTTACAACCTAAGCCCCAATCCTCCAGACTGCCATTCCTAGGTAAAGAACTTGCTACCATCATTTCACAGAGCTATTAATGGTAGCAAGTACAGCCTTGAATAGCAAGTGTTTGCAGATGGATCCTTAAATTCCCTTCTATGGAATAAAAATGAGAACAAGAATTGTGAAGGAGGTTGAAACAACTGCTAAACTTATTACTAATGGCTGATTGGAAATACTGTGACATATCCAAAAAAGTGTTTAATGCCATAAAAAAAAAACATGCAAAAACAAAGCCAAGACCATATTTCTAAAGAATTTCCATAATCTCTCCATTTTTATATAGGAAACACATTCTGACTTTTGAATACATGAGATCTAAAAGTAACTTGCATTATATTTTATATTAAATGATGAAAAAAACTAATGGTGGTGCTCCAGATATCTGTTGTAATAAGCATATTAGTGGAGAGTATAATAAAGTATATTTACTTCAGACTGGATATGTTACTAGGCAAATTTATGGATCCAAAATTAGGATGCTTTTATGTCCTTTTGTTACAAGAAAAATAAAGACACACAAAAAAACTCTGTAATTTTATTGGCATCAGTGAAATTAATTCAAGAATTTGTACCATGACTTTTGCTTCTAAAATGTTTCTTTTAATCATGCTCTATGTGGAAAAATAGTAGTAACAAAGCAATCCCAAGGGATTTCTAGAAACTATCAGTGAAATGCCATTTGCTTTTGCAGAGGTTATCAGTTGCAATTCATACTATTTTTGTCCATGTCTTTTTGTCCATAATTCTGTTCTAAAATTCTGAAGAATGTACTCTTTGTAAGAATGAAGGTTCCCCAGAATTAAATCTAATATATATACAGTATACCTCCAAATAGATAAAATCTTTCAAAGATACAGAATAGGAGAAACATTCCAGTTTCTCTCAGGGCAAGGTCTCTGGGAAAGATGACTCTGATTTCACTGGATCAATGCTTTGCTTAGAGAAAGATTTCTTTGGAAGTCAACAGAGATTTTGCATACGCTGCATACCTAATGAGATATAAAAGTTCAAAAAACACAGGGAAAATATAAAAGAAAAATTGATGTAAAATATGTACTGATAATGTTTTTGAGAAAAAAAAAATGTATATACTGTTTATGTTTTCCAGAACATGAATAGTGTATAAGCAATTGATAACACGGACTAAATCCAATGCTCTACAGAGCTCATGAGATCCATAGGCATGTGTTTCTCCATAGCATCTCTTAAGTTTCTTAAGACACACTGTAGGATTACGTGGAGTGCATCTTGCTATTAGAACGTCTTGGGGCTACCTAGGTGTTTTCTAAGTTGTCCCTTTCAAATAAATTTCAGGCACAGGAAGTAATTTTTTTATTTTCATGCTTCCTCATGTGAAGTATTAAGAGATCTTTCTTTGTTCCCTTAAAAACAACACAAAATTTGGCAATATAAGTTGGCTTGATTAAGTCATAGTTAAGATCTGTATTAACAGGTATCTCTTTTCTATCTTGGTTTTACAGCATGCAAGAAAGTAGGATTAACAGAAATGCAGAAGGCATATATTTTATTTTTTACTGTATATACAGTACATTGTATCTATTAACTATTGAGGCACCTCACAAATGCGAGCAATTTCTTTCTATTATAAGGGACCTAATAGTGGTAAAATACAGGACAAGTGGTATTAACTTTATGCAAATCACTGCATTTGCATGCAGACATGTCTGTGGTATTTTTGTGGGTGGGAAGACAGTTTTTAGAGGATGTTACTGTAAAATTCTTGTTTTGAACACAGGATAGTCACTGTGTTTAAATACTAATAATTTTCTTATTAACTCTAAAGTATAGGAGAGTTTAGTAGGTTTTTGTAGTGTGTTCTTACTATACGAAACTTGGTTATACTGATAACGTAAAATATTTTATTACATAAAAATGATGTAATAACCCCTTAAATGGCTCAAGCTTCAGGCAAGCCCTCTGGGTGCTCCATGGGCTTTTATTCAGGGTCCAGAAACAGAACTGCCTTTATACAGTCTGAATTGCCCTCAGTGACTGACTCTATGCAGGAAACAGGCACCTGCTTATGCCGAAGCAGCTCGGCTGGTGTTCCCGAGGCCGAGCACCCCTAAGGATACACGCCCCATGCTCCTGCGTAGCTGCCCTGTGCCCCATCTGCCCATTTGTCCCATGATGGAGAGCAGAAATCCTTCGGGTCCTTCCTAAAAGAGCATGGGCATCAAGTGCCACTAGGGGAAACATGTATAGGTGGCCTCCATGGGCAAGTTGGATGTTACATGCCAGGTCTTGCAAACATTCTGGGTTTCAGGCTGTTCCTGTGGCCAGCCAAAGCAAGTGCAATATCTCCTGTCTTATACTGACTGGTATTTTAATTAAGGCCTTATTTGTTGGAGCATGCCTTACAGCCTATGTTTTTTGTCTGCAGCACTATCACCAAACCGGTTTATTTTTGCATCCATATTATATGTTTCTGCAGCAGTGTGACTTGCATTAGGTGTTTTCTCTTCCTATCTGTCACAATTTAGCTAACACTGAAGGCGGAAACCAAGTAGAAAATGCACATGCTGAGGATTTCTGAAGCTCTGAGTAGAAAAGTCAGAATTTGGAGGGAAAAGAGGGGGGGGGTGAAAAACAAATATCATCCAGAGGAATGGTGACAATGGGGTGAGGCAATGGTGAGTGTCAAGAAGAAAGAGCTATCTTTCAAATATGAGATTGGTGCAAAGTAAGGCAGTATACAGAGTTTTGGGAAATTAGCAGTACTGGTCTGCTTATAGTCATGCTGTTAAATCTTGGAGATCCCCAGCCCAAATGACCCATGAATTAAATATATGTTTTAGTAATACTGCTCAGAACAACTGCTGTAATAAAGAATCACTGAAGAGTGGCCTTTGCTTCTTATTGAAGCATATCATTGAAATCTGTTTTACTATTGCATTTAATAGAAACAGATTAAGGCTCAGTTTAATTCCTGTGTTATTACTGCTATTACTGCTGATAAGGTATACTGTGATGCTGTGCAGTATATTTTTTTTATCCTGTTGTAAGTAAAAGTAGCAGTCCTGAAGTGATAGCAAACAAAATAATATTATGTGAGGAAGACAAAGCTTTGGGGGTGCTGGTCAAGTTGCTTTGCTTGCAGTTGCTCTTTTTCCAACATTTTGCAGCAAGCATCCCTCCCCAATGCTTTGTCTGTGGTATTTCATGGTTGCACTGGAGTTATCCAAACTGGAGTTATCGCAGCCAAAGTCAGATGGCATCCGGCGGGAGTATGGCAGTGGGGAAGTGAGGATAGGAGACGACCATAGAGGGTCCTCTTTCACCCCTCTCGGGAAACCTCCAGGCTCCATTACTTCCCTGAAATGCCTGTACACCAATGCACGAAGCATGGGGAATAAGCAGGAGGAACTGGAGATTTGTGTGCAGTCCCAGGGCCATGATCTCATTGGAATCACAGAAACATGGTGGGACAGCTCACACAACTGGAGCGCTGTCATGGAAGGCTACGTGCTCTTTAGGAAGAACAGGCTGGGAAGGCGAGGTGGGGGAGTTGCTCTTTACGTGAGAGAGCAACTGGAATGCACGGAGCTCAGCCTGGGGGTGGATGAGGAGCGAGTGGAGAGCTGGTGGGTGAGGGTTAAAGGGCAGGCTAACGTGGGAGACACTGTGGTGGGGGTCAGGCCACCTGACCAGGACGAGGAAGTCGATGAGCCCTTCTATAGTCAGCTGGAAGGAGCCTCACGGTCACAAGCCCTGTTTCTCATGGGGGACTTCAACTACCCTGACATCAACTGGAAGGACAACACAGCCAGGCACAAACAGTCCTGGAGGTTCCTGCAGTGCGTGGATGATAACTTTATGATGCAGGTTGTGGAGGAGCCAACAAGGAGAGGTGGGCTACTGGACCTCGTGCTGACAAATAGAGAGGGGCTTGTTGGGGATGTGAAGGTGGGGGGCAGCCTCGGCTGCAGTGACCATGAGCTGGTGGAGTTCAGGATCCAGCGAGGAGGGAGCAGGGCTGTAAGTAGCCTTGCAGCCATGGACTTCAGGAGGGCCAACTTTGGCCTCCTCAGAGACCTCTTTGGAAGAATCCCGTGGGCTCGGGCTCTAGAAGGTCGGGGGGCCCAAGAGAGCTGGTTGGTGTTCAAGCAGCACCTCCTCCAGGCCCAGCAACAGTGCGTCCCTGTGTGCAAGAAGTCAAGCAGAGGGGGCAGGAGGCCTGCGTGGATGAGCAAGGACCTTGTGGCAATGCTCAACCAGAAGAAGGCGGTATACAGAAAGTGGAAAAAAGGACAGGCTCCTTGGGAGGAATATAGGAACGTTGTCAGGCAATGCAGGGAAGTGACACGGAAAGCTAAGGCACAGTTGGAATTCAATCTGGCCAGGGATGTTAAAAATAACAAGAAA
>VZSV01000334.1:113783-158356 GCA_013398735.1 Nothocercus julius | reverse complement strand
GCAGTCCTGAGCCACCTGCTCTAGGTGACCCTGCGTGTGCAGGGGGGTTGGACTAGATGATCTCTAGAGGTCCCTTCCAACCTTAAGCATTCTGTGGTTCTATGATTCTAATCAAACCAGAAATATGATGATATTTAGCAGAGCAGCAGACTATATCACTACACATATAGCAGGAAACAATTGAAAATAGGGAACACCGTCATACTTTGGTAATTTTTTGATGCTTCTGCTCCCTCTCTTAGCAAAACAAAATAGACTGGAAAGCTGATGAAAGTTACAATTTTTCACCCATCAGAAGGATATGATAAACCCTGGAGAATTTCTTATTCAAGCTGAGCTATTAATCAGACATATTTCAAACTATTCAAAGCAATGCAAACCTAGACCCAAGAAGATGATGCCATAACTCAACATGCTCCCTTCTCACCTCTGAAGATCTGAGGATAAGTGATGCTCACTACTTGTCTGTGTTACCAAGCTGACACACATTTTTGTCATTATTTGATATCTGTGCTTACAAGAGGACATCCAAGGAAGCTTGAAGGCCTAGTCACCCATCCTAGAGATGAGGAAGATGAGTGAGGTTCTTTGAGGGCCAGACTCAAAGCCCAGGGTCCTTCAGGAATAGAGAAGGAAAATGGCAGTCATGAAATTCCTCTCTTCCCTGTTTCCATCACTGCATCTTTTTTTTTCAACAGTTTTCAGGTTGCACACTCCTGTTTTGCCTGTATCCAGGCAATCTCTTTTTAACAGTCAGTCTTCAAAAATCCCGCACTACCTACAGGTAAGAGTGGAAGAGGAAACAAACATATATAGAGAAAGCTCCGACTGATTTTTGGCCTATCTTACGCTTGATCATGTTGCAGTATTGCCAACAGTAAGTGTTCCAAAATCATACGTGATGAGGGTGGCTTAAAAATAATCAATTTGAAGTTCCTTTTTATTTGCCTTCTGGCTTAAAAATAATCATTTTGAGGTTCTTTTTATTTGTCTTTGGTTTCTTAGCCTTCAGGGTACTCTCAGATAATGTTTTCTCAGAAACCACGTGGGCTGGAAAGCTGCTTTCTCTTCTCCTCAAGTCAAGCCCTAGCCATATGGTACGGTTCGACATATATAGTATAAGTATATAGTATAAGTATGAAAAGCTTATTAGATTTGCAATACTTCTTTTTCCCTCATATGTTGTTTTGTGTGATGCAAGAGGCAGTTTCTCTCTTTTGTAGTGTAATATGAGAGCCAGGGCAGGATGAAAGAGTAAGTGGAAGAGTTAATATGAATATCAAAATAAATAAATAAATCAAAGTTAAGGAAAAAGGGTCATTATAGAGGAAATAGAAAACAGGGAAAAGGAAAGTGACAGCCAACACAGAGATGAAATGGTCAGGAAATATCATTATGTATATATCTAGCTTTTTAAAGTAGAGTGACTGCTCCAAGACTATGAAAGCTATAAAAGGATATGTATCTGCAATTAATCATTTGAAGTTGTGCCATTATTTAACCACATAATAGCCCTGCCAAAGCAAATGGGCAACAACACGAGAATCTCTAGAGACTAGGTGTTTTCAAGCTTTTAAATGCTGCACACTCATGGGGTTCTGGGTTTATATTTCTGGAGGAGAGCAATGTTACTTAAAATTTGAAGATTCTTAAGAAAGTTGAGATAGAAGGACACTTAGCATTCTTAGATCTGAAATTAAGTCTACGAGGTTAATCTGTCGAGGGTGTTTTGGTCACAGTCTTCTTTTCTGTAGCCTCAGTATTTGTGATACCTGCCTTTCAGAAGGCTTAAAAGTACAGTTCAGCAAAACATACTGAAGTTTGGCTGTTTCTCCAAAGCTGAAGGTTGTTGTAATTTTAATAATTTCTTCCTTTTTTACCTCTCCATGTATATTTTGCTAGCATGTCTATTGTAGCATTCCCATCTCTTTTCATTGATGTAAGATTTTCTTTTCATTGCTCTATTTCTATTACTCTTACTAGACTTTTAATATTTCTATCTCTATTCTGAAGTATGAGACTTACATACTAAGGGTATGTAAGTTACTAAGGGTAACTGCCTCCCATCTCCTTTCAAATCTATCATTTAATTTGCAAAAGCTTTTGGCTATAACATCCTTTCTTTGTGTCCATCTACTTTGTCTTAGAGCTTGCAGATTAGCTGTATCATATTTAGTCTCCCTCTACCCATTTCATTTATCCTGTCTCTCTTTATGGGGCTAAGAACGTTTACTAGCTTATATTATACAGGAGGGTGGATGAACTTCTCTTGAGGTATGTGAACCATATGGAGATGGATGTTAAAGATGTTTTTTTCCATCTTTCAATCCTAAAGCCCAAACAAAAGGATGGGCTGCTTGGACAATCTCCTTGGACAGAAGTGCTTTCATTAAGACTAAAAACAAAATAGAGACATGACAAGGATAACTGTAGAAGCTCTGATACCGTGGCTTGGCGGGAAGGTAAGATTGCTTTAAGAGTACAACTCTGACTGGTAAAAGGTTGAATACTGAAAAAATAACTTTCTCTCTATTGCTTTCGTAGAACAGAACATTTGCACGTGCATTTGCATGCAAAGATCTCCTGCGTTCATGTCTCTTCCTCTAAGAATGCTTGTCTTTCAAGTCAGTATTGGTTGTGCTCTGGGCTTTGGCCGATCAGAAAAAGTATAAAGAGCAACAAACAGGCTTTGGGAGAGACTGAAAAAGATCAATGGATCAATGAGATGAAGAGCAAAGATGGATCAATAAATATACATATGATCACTGACCAAAGCAGCATGAGTAAATCTTGTTTTAGGCACTATTTATTGGCCAATAATTCACTGCTGATTTAAAGATGTGTTTCAGTACAGTAACATGGTCTGCAGTGCCTTGGCTACTGAAATTATGTAATACTTTTTGTGTAATTAAATATTGTTTTATTTATTCAAATAATTTATTAGACCCTTATTTAATAACTTTCTTACTGCATAACTGTTTTTGGCAAATTTTGAACTTTTAAAATTGCTTCATTTCATATTTTAGGTCTCTACTTTTATTATTAAAGTTACTAAAACTTACCATGTGCACAAAACACAATGAAAAAAAATACTCAATTTCTCCCGATGGAAAGCCTTGGCCATAGATCTAATTTTGGAGGTATCAGTATATGATGAGATCTGCAACATTAGATCCGTGTCTGGAAATCACCTTTTCCCTGGTCCTTAGTTGTAAAAGTAAAGCAACAAGGAATTTTTTTCTCCTTTTTTTCTCTCCTTCCTTCTTTCTCATACATCCACACAAGCACACTCACCCACACATGTGCATGCTCACATGCACGTACGCACAAAAAGCTTCTGTTTCAATTCAGTTCTTCCCAGCTCCTTTGTACAATTACAAATTGCAGATGTTCCAAACTTCAGGGCCAAGTCCAATTTCATTTGCAAATGAAATTTATTATTTATAGAAAAAAAACTTTGAAATTTTAGCCATATCGTCAGTAGCAATATTCCATCCCTTTGCAGGTCCAAGAAACCAGAGGTATTATAAATTTCCTTCACACTTCTAGAGCTAAAATTAACATTTTGTGTTTTGAGGAAACAAATAGATTTTTGTTTTCCTAGATCAGGGAGAATACTTTTTTTCTTTTTTTAAATGAGTATTTTAATATCAAATCTATCCCACTAATTCCATTCCTCAAAATGTTTTGATAAGTGTTTTGATATCAGTTTAAAGTAACTTTATTTATTTATTTATAGTATTTTTTAGCTACCAGTATTCTCATTACTTTTTCCATAGATGGTAACAAAAATTGATATTTGCAACAGCATTAGCCTGCACATGTGAATATACCAATTATGATTTCTCACATTGGTAAAATCAAACCCATTTGCAAGAGTTCTTTCTGTTTAAGGAACTGACATTAGCTCGCAGACTGTTAGTCTTGGCTACTGGTATTTTGGTACAAAATTATGTTTTTTGTCTAACCTCTGTGGTCATTATGGCTTGTACAAAGTGCTTTAAACAGTGGTTTAATTGTTAGTCCAATTGCAAGGACTTGCTTACAGTAGGATTGAAGTGTGGTGCAGTTTAGATGCTGTGACTGGTATCTGTGGGGTAATGTGACTATAGTTTGCATATAGTGTATGCAAACCTGACACAAACTCAAGTGTTGCTGTGAAAAAGAGAAAATGGAACACTGTGTTCCCAAAATGTAGCACAGCCATTATAAAAATGCTAGCAGATAGGTCTGCTAGTGTAAGTTGCTTAGGCATTTGTTTTCCTTTAAAACAACCTTCTCAGGACCATCATGTAGTCCAACATATCTCTCCCCTTCTAATACCTCTCAATCTCTGGCAACCGACACAGGACTCTGACACTGGCTTTGAATCAAATGCACATTTTTTTGGCCTTGTTTCTAGCCAGCAGAGGTGGCTTTACTTCTTCAGTTTCCCAATCCAGAAGAGCTGTGTCAGCATGAGACTCATAAGCTGAAGAGTCAGAGAAAACATGCAGAAGAGGCTAAGAGGACCCTGAACACATTTTATTAAAGGATGGAAAGGCTCACCGTGAGCAGGGATATCGGTGTGGGCTTGAGAAAAGGGAAACCAAGCTTTCCAGCATCAGCCAGAGTCAAGAATCTTGATTTTTTTTTTTTTTTTTCCCTAACCTTTTCTTCTCTGCATGCTTTAGTGTTGCAGACTGTGCCCAATGACTTGGTACCTCCATATCTGCACTGGCTTTTCCAGTCTGCTCTCTGGCATGCTCATTCCTCCAACCAACTTTCAACAAGACCCTATACATAAAGCTCTTCACCTTTGTGCGTCCAAGTGCAGTTCTGCTCTCATGAAGAACCTGTGCAACGTGGATAGACAATGGGGAAGTGAGAAAGCTATAGGTGCTAACTGAAGGCAGGGAAGGTGTGTCAGGGTGTTTCCTTCCCAAATAAGAACAAATGGGTGCAGGAAGAAAGACCTGGACTTTTGTCAGCATTTGTCCTTCTCATATTCTCTATTGTCTTACCAGAGGAGTTATAGTGACATTAATACTGGCATGACCAGCTTGTCTCCAGGAGGGAGAGCATGTCACAGGTGCCATGTCAACCTTGCCTTCACTTTGCTGTACTCGGTTCCCCTGTTTAGGAAACAGGACTATATTATCCTAACTGCTTCTGTCTGTCTGTCTGAGTGATGTTATTTTTCTCAAGTGAAATTAGGAAAACACAGCACGTTAGAGTTTGCATAAAATTCTGTTTTAAAATACTTCTGTTAAAGGGCAAGTCACCAACAGAAGTTGTTGCACATGCTGCAAATTACGAAGTATTCAGGCTGAAACTCACTGTCTAGGTACAGCTTACATTTCACAACTACATCATGCCCTTCGGGACATATGCTTACTGCGACAGCCTGCCAGAAAAGCCTTTACCTTCAGCAGCTCTCTGTGCTCTCTTTGACTCAGCAGTTCCTTCCACCTTGACCCCACGTTCCTCTACTGAGGTAAATAACTTCTTCAGTTGCACTTCTCTCAAAGGGGCACTTGGTCAAATCTCCAGCAGCTGAAAACCTGGTGAGGTGGATCAGAGCCATAGGTCACGCCCTATAAACATGCAATAAATAAACTTTAGTTGAACCGGTTGATATTGTAAGATGCCGTTTTTTAGGTCAGTTGTATTTCAGAGCTCTGCTGTTTAGATGACCACAAATGAACCTGTAACCCCCTCTCAGGAGGCAAAAGAAATGTTAAGTTAGTTTAGTCAACATGTAGATTTTTGACCATTTAGCATAATTAGCTTCCAAATACTAGCTCGGCCTTATGGCAAAGCTGCTACTCTATAACACGATATCCATTTCCTATGTTGCATGCAGCACTAGAGGCCAGAGCTAAAAGCTAATGAGAAATTAAGGATGTCTTACAGTTCAGGGAACATATAATGCAGTTAAATGAACTTTTAGGAAATACCTGGAGAACCAGGCTGAGACACAAAAGCCAAAATATTAGGTGACTGCTAAAATAAATGGCAAATTAATTATTATGCTGGAAACATGACAAACACTATAACCATGGCCATGCACAGTCCCCAAGGCCCTAGTTGAGAGTGTTTGCAGTTCTGATAGACAGTGTTTCCAGCCTCCTGCATACTCATTTTTTGCATATTTACAAGGTTCTGTTTGCAAACGGAAGGACTAAGTATGTCACTTTGAAAAGTAAAACTGCAATTTTGGAGCACAGTTCTGCAGCAGGAAGTGAACTTCCTGGCACATTCCTCACACTGGAAGAAGTGCCAGGAGAAGCAGCATCTTATAAATTTGTTAGGGTTGGGCAGAGTTCTTCCTGCCACAAAAGCTCTGCACTGCCGTATTACAAGGACTCAATGTGGTGATGTTTACAGGCAACTGGAAGTACAGAAGACCAAAGTGGGTGCTGGTGTATGGGGATCTGTGATAAATGATGAAGACCAACAGTTGCTATTGGTCCAAAAATGCAGGTAGCCTCTGAACTACGCACCATTTCATACCTTCATCACAGAAGCTAAGGATAGCTTGCCCTATGGAGAGGCCTTCTACATGTAAAGCAAAAGAAGACTACAAGTCATTAGAAGTCTCATCTCAGAGATGAGAAAACAAACTTCGAGACTTCTTGTTCCATTTTATAATGACAAAAAAATGCTGCTTTGAAATTAGCAATCCTGGTCATATTGTATCCAGCTACAGGAAAGTCTGCAGCAGAAGGCTAAACTAAAGGGAGATGCTTTGAGATGGCCTTGAAGAAATTTCTTCCAGTTACACTAGTGGAGGAAGGAGGGATTCATGAGCATTGTGGGACGAGTCAAGAGGCCTGTGCCCAGCTTGCAAATTAATTCTGAAGAAAAAAAGCAAGATGTCTAGGCATCTGCAGAGGAATTCAGTAGCTTCATGTTGACTTTGTGTATCCAGTTGAACTTATCTCAGGGTAATTCCAGCTGGGTGCTAACATGGGTATCCTGCTTCAGAAGAAACTTCTAGAATTAGTGAGGCTTCTTCCTGAAAATGTGTTGTCTTTCCTCTGATTTTTGCATGGGAGCAAGGAAAGAAAGATGAGTCACATCTTTCTTGGTTGGGTTGTTCCCCAACACATCCCCAGTGGGGACAGACAGCAACCATCAATTAGATAGATGCAGGGAGCTTTTGATTTAATGAAAATCTCCATCTAATCTCCATCTAAATGGAGACCATTGCTAGCATCAAGTCTAGAGGATGTGAGAAAAGACAGGTGAAACTATGAAATGGAAATGAATCATCTGCAAAATCAAGTGGGAAATACAGGCAAAGATTCTAGATTCTGTCTTTACCCAAAATTTTACAGGTGCCCAAGGAGACCCAAGAGAAACAATTTGACTAAACCTATGTACTTTTTGTGCTGTTACATGATTTTATCCATTAAACTGCTGCAAGGCTTTATAAAAATGTGCAAAGAAGAAAGTAAAAACTATGATCCTATAAAGAAAACCAAAACTCACACAGACATTTAGTCTACTTTTGTTCTTCAGGAAAAAATGGAATTCATTTTGTATATTGCTAATATTGGTGGTGTTGTTTTATGACCAGATATCTTCATTCTTTTCTTCAGACTACTCAGTCTTCAAGAAATGAAGTGTGATTTTTACAGTTTACACGGCAATGATTTATATGAGGGTCACGGCCTGTCACATGGCAAACCGTGACCCCACATAACATGATGTAAGTGTAAGAATCACACTCCTTCTCAGGATCACTAGAACCACGACACAGGTCCCAGTGTTCATCACACCACCCACAGAGACGGGGGAGCTATGCCTTTTTCTTTTTTCTTTTTTTTTTTGCCAGCTCCCTGAATTACTTTCAGGTAGTTCTGCACGTTTCTACTTTTTCATTTAATTGGGTGCAAACACTCTGTATAAATAAAATAAAAAGCTCCCTGCAGCTAGTAGACTGTTGCAGACTGCCAGACATTGAAAAATGTTTGTCTCCCTTATTGGTGCTTAATAATTCACATTTTATAAACAAAGAAATCTTTCTCTCCCTCTTTTTTTTCTCTCCCTTACCCAGACTTTTAGGGGTTAGAAGCTTGGATACAGCTGCAGAATAACTTTGAATCCTAGTGTACAGTAGATGAACTATCAATGAATACAGTAAGTGTACAGTATTGCCAGGGTTTCCCAGCTGCCTCTCAGTCGCACATACTCCATATCCTTTAGGACATGTCAGTTATTGCAATACTTGTATGTAAATACTATATTGTCCAGTAGATATCTGAGATCCCTTTACATGGGATTTGTTAGCCTGGGGCACAATTCTTTACAACTTGTTTCTGGCTGCAGCTGAAATCATAGGCTTTGGAAAGTAAATATACCCAGTATATACCCCATAATAATGATATGATACTACAAAAGTATCTGTAAGGAAATTTGTATTAGTTTACTATGAGTATCTCAGAACAGTGTGTAAAGTTTGTAATGTCCATTTATATGTGAAGAGATAGAGTCTGAAGAGACAGACTCTGAAGAGGTTGTTCAGACTTACAAGTTGATATGTTGATAAGCTACAGAACCCAAATCCCCTTGATTCCTACAATTAGCACTAGTGAGAGAAATCAATTCCTTTGTGACAATAACATATACTGATTCATATTTTTAAAATTGCTTATGATAACTTTTCACTTAACACAATAACCACAAATGGCTACAAAGTTATCCAGTACCTCTATTTAAAGCCAGCATTTTATGCAGGCTCTGTAGCTGAGTATATGGCACATAGCAAGAAATATGTCTCAATGAGTTCTTTATTTATGTCCTTTCAGCTTCATCTGGAGACTACTTCAGAAATTTCAGATTGTATGATAAAATCTAATAACCATTACTGGATACAGCAATTCAGTCAGCACCTTACTCTAATAGTAATTCAGTGCTCTCTTAAAAAAAATAGGATGATAGGTAAACCTAAACCCTATAAGAGATTTAAATTTGGTTCTGCAAACTAAATTGTGCAGATTATCAACATCTAAAGCTACCACATTACAAGAGACACAAGTCAAACAGAATCTCACAATTTAGTGATAGAGAAGACAGGTATCTTTTTCTGAAATGAAACTTTACTTCAATTGTGCTTTATTCTGATATGAAAAGTGACCTTTCCTATGACTTTCCAACATTCTTCAGGGACCATATTCTTTGCCAGCTGCAGCACTTGAACAAATCTGCCAACATCTGCCCAAGTTGGCTTGAAATAGCAAGTGTTTGCTTGAAACCTTAGGTTCTTAGGCCCTTGATCTTGCAAAGACTCAAGATCATGTGTAAGAATTTGCAGAGTTGGGGACTTTACATCTGTAATGTTTATAATTTATAAAGTCTTAATAGCAGAAAATAAATAGTCCTAGTAATAGATATTAAGAGACCAAATATAATAAAAATAATCATCTCTATTGTAAACCACATACTGCTGTTTTTAAATGCGTCTTTGTTGGATTATGACTCAAGTGCACTTATATTTATTTTATGCATTTTTTTTAATGTTAAAAAAATACTTTTTTATTTGAATTACATATTCCAGGTGTAAATGTAGATATAAATGCTTCTCAGGTGCTAAAGGTCCAAAGCATTACTGTGTGCTTCACCGTGCATGAGTGGTCTGTGTGCATACATTCACATGTGTATGTACATACTTTATGGCCCAGTGCTTTCACATGTCTCACTCCCTCTCCAAAAGCCTGCATGCAGTGAAACAGTGTTTTATAATATATCACCATTGGCACATTCACTGCTCCCGAGGCAGGCATGATCTATGAGTTGTGTAAAGTTACACGTACAATTAATCTTTTGTAATGTATCATAACACATTGTATGTTATACACTGAATAGTCTGACCAGTGTGTTGCTACAGTGCCATGAATGCCACAGCTTTTGAGCAAAAGGTTATGTCTATCTTTTCTTTCTATCTTTTTTTTTTTTTTTTTTTTTTTCTTGGCCCTAAAGTAAGATCTGACTCTACCTGCATGACCACAGTAGCCAACTTTGGCTCTTCATGTTTATCTCCTTTATAAAATGGGAACTGTTGGTCTTTTTTTTTTTTTTTTTTTTTTTTTGGTTTAAATGAGACCAAAATCTTAATTAGGATTAAGATTGATTGAGGATTTTTACCTGATTAACATTGATTTCAATACAAAACCTAATTTATCCAGATTTATATAGATTTTCAAAAATACACTACGAAGGAGGGACTTTGTCTATAAAAATACTAGGTTTTAAGAACAACTGATTGGCAATAGGGTACTTACCATCTAGGAGTTAACAAGTGCTAAGGATCCTTTATCAAAGCCTTGAAGTAACTTAGAGACTCACTTCACAGCCGAAATGGGATGGGAAGAGGCAGCCAGGTGAATGTACCAGCTTCATGTTTTCAAAAGGGAAAGGATCCTATGCTCTGTTGTAATTCTTTAAAATCAGTAAGATGTTCTACTCAAGAATACAAACTGAGATTTTCCAAGATGGAAGCCAGAGTGGCAACCTGCCTTTACATATATCAACACAAGAAAACAATTCAATTATAGCAAAATGTTAGGAATTTAACAGACCTTTGGAATTCTGGACGGATATCTAGAAGTCATTGTTCTTTCCCATAACAGCTTTGACCAAACTAATGGGGGAGCAAAGGTCGAACAAAATCATCAGCCCAATGACAAGTGTCAAGGAGACCTAGAACTATTACTGTGGTCATGCTAAGTTTCTGCCAATATCTGTGTGTATTGCTGTAACTGCTTATCCATTTTCATGGAAATCCTTTGTTTTCTCCCTTACACTGTGTAGATTCAACTTCTCTCTTTTTCTTGTGTTCACTGATTTTCAAAATAGGTATAAAGCTATAAGGAATATAAGAAGGTTAAATTTGTATTTTATTCCATTACTTGTGTCACCAGTGAAAGGAACACATAAATAATTTAAAAGGATTCCACAATTTTCTATTTCCTTTTCTGTTATATTTTATGCTAATTTCTGTTGTACATAGTATAAAGTTTTCATGAAAATAAAATGTTATGGAATTACATTAGGCAAATCATTGTAGGTTAACAATAAGAATATGCAAGAAACTGCCCTTTCTTCTAATTCCAATGGTATTCCTTCCAAGTTACATTGGCAAGGCAACGTAGAGAAACCTGCTGCCATCTGTATTTTCTGGAAAAACAGAAGATTAAAAACTATCAGTCTGAAAGCTTTCAGCATGTCATACATGTGCCGAAAGAAGCGGAAGAAGGGTAAGAATCTTTAAAGGTCAACCGAATCAGGGCATTTCCTACCCAGTTTCATCCAATGTAAGAATCTTTAAAGCTTCCAGCACCACAGTGTCACTTGCTTGAGTATCACGCACAGGTTCCTCAGCTTGAGTCATATCAGTCAGACTGAAATTAATATTCTGAAAGTTCATCAGTATCGGAATATGTCTGTAACCATCTAGGAGCACCTTGCCCTTTATGAATTTGGAGCCTTTGGTGCTGAGAAGGGATGGTCAGGTTCTGATTTCTCTTCTTGATGGCTCAGAGTTTCTAGCAGACTGAACATTTTTGCCCAGCTTTGAATTCTAAGGGAAAAAATCTTAAGAAGCTGAAATAAAAGCAAAATAAGATGGGAATATGAAAACAACATTTCTGAGCTCTGTGCAGTTCCAACAGCAACACAAAACTATTCCATTTATGTATTTAGCGAAATAGATCCTGGCATCACTACCAGTATATTTCCTCTTTTGTGGGGGTTTCTTTTCAGTTTTGTTTGAACAAATTTAGGACATCTCATTTAGGGCAAGTGAGAAAAAGGGACAGATGTCACTGCTGTAAGTGCTAATGGGAGCTGGAACCTTCCCTCATCAACCTCCTTTAGAGAATTCAATTCTTGACGGGCACCAATCCATTCATCTCAGTCAGGAAGACTGACAAGTACCAGCTCATGGACTTCTGTTTTTACCTTCAGCCCCTCATACACATTCCAGACTTGGGATTTGAAATAGTAGGACTAACCCACCTCAGTCCTGATCTTCAGTAAGACTCTATCATTGGGGTCCCACATCATTTGTCACCTTTCCTCACCCTATACCTAAATAACTTTGTTCTTGCTGCAGTAGACCCTAACTTGCAAATCTAAGCAGTGTATTGCTGCCTGATCTCATGTTGCAGAGAGAAAACACTCCACACATAAGAACCCATCCCTCCAGACGTGTAAAGCTCAGTCCATAAACTCACCACTCATGAGCATCAGCTATCTAGCTGCCCTTCTCCTCTCAGTCAGGATTTCTTCTGCTTGCTTCTTGTCATTTCCCCCCTCTCTCTCCCTCCTGGCTTTTACATTTCTTCCACTGTGATCCACTAGCTATTTACTGACTGGGTAATGTGACTTTTCACACCAGCTCTCCATGTACACTGCCCTGCAAACTGGGCTGGATAAAACCGCTCCCCAACCCCAGCTGGCTGGACATTTCCCCCCCCTTCCCCTCCCCTTCACACTAGCCAAGCGAAGGATTCCTCTCTGCCTCTCTCTCTCTCTTTTTCCATCCCTCCCGCCTTCAGCGCAAACCCAAGACGCAGGATCCTGCCGAGGGAAAGGGTTCCTTGAAATCATCACCACAGCCCCTGCAGCTGAAGTGCAGAGGAGGAGAGAGAAAAAGCCTCTGTAGCCAACCTCCTGCGGCTGAGGGCTTAATAGCAGGGCAATGGCTTCAGGCTCCCAGGGATTGTCGCTCACCTTCGTCCAGGGCATGGGATCTGTCTTCTTCATCCTTCAGATCATCTCTGTTCAGGCTGATGGTGAGTCCCGTTCAATTTGGGCTGGGTTATTATGACTGCAAGGAGAGCTGTATGTTGAAATGTGTTACTGGGAAAAAAAAAATGTTTTTTTTTTTTATTAAGAAACTTAAATACACGCCCCAGTTTGGGTTAGGAAACGTCTGATTCAGAGGTTTTGAGACTTTACAAATATCCTGGGGTTAAGCGGAGAAAGGAAATAAGATCCCAGAAGGCTAAGATTATTTTATTAGAACAACAATACAGGATAGTGAACTTTTCCAGAGGAAATAAGAATAATAAAGCAAAGCCAGAGCATGAATAAGAAGAATCGGTTATATTTCAGGAGAGCTTTCCTTCTAATTAAAAATATCTTTTCTCCGGACAACTTCCCCATTTATCTATTTCGGAGCCCCCCCGCCCCAGACCATGATTAGTATGGGCAGGTATTTGGAAAAGGGAAGACAAGACGTCAAAGGCTTTTCCTGGTAACATTTTCACGCAGTACCACACACGCTCAAGGCAACTGCTCACCTTACTGCGTACGAATTTCATCCTCACTTCAGTGCTCAGTGATCTGAGCAGAGCCCGAGCGCGGATGAAACCCCATCTACTAGTTACTTTGAAATGGGAAGTTTTCCTCGCTGACGGTAATCCTGAACGGCTGCGTGCTTTGCGAGTTTCCAGTAGCCTGTTCCCCTTTTAATGAATAAACTTACGGTAATGACAATCAAATTGCCTTAGCAAAAATGGGATTTATTTTTAAAACAACTGTCTCTTTTCCTGGGAGAGCAATGCTGAATAGCCGCATTTTTTTTCACTTTCACAGCTGTGATAGATTTATGCTTGAACTAAGGACTTTTTTTTTCAGTACTCTAATCCCTTACCGTCACTTTGCAACCTTATTCTAGAGAACAGTCCTTAAAATTATAGGGCAATAAAAAACTCTTTGTTTTGTTTGTATAGTGTGTTTCCTCTCTAGCCTAAATTTATTTCATCTGATCACAAAATGAGGCAAAGGAAAGGAGGCAAATTAATCCTGCCTGTGCATTTTTTCCCGGTCTATAAAATATCATTTATACACCAGAACCCCATCTTGTAAATTTGAGGAGAAATACTTTTCATTAAGAATGAAGGAGAAGAAAGGTGTCAGGCAGTTCTGTTGTATTATAATGAGCAAAATGGTAATTCCAGCTTTAGGAAATACCCCTTTACTAGTAAAATCACTGAAACATGAAAAAATGCCTCCTTGTGAAAGAGGCTCCTCTGCAGAAATTTTGAAAGGTGACAAGACAGAAGGAATTAGTTTTCCTTTGTTAAGAGGACTTCAACTTAAGGATTCCCTTATCTGCCTAAGAGCACCTCCCAGATCGTTTTGCTTGTATAGAATTAGCTGCATCTTCTTTCTTCCTAAACAGACATTCTCTAAAAGAGAAAGGGAAAAAATACTGCAGATCATTTTAAGGCAGAGTTCATGACTGATTTTAATTGTCATTCAACAGTTTGTCAAATCTACCTTACATGTGGTAAAGTAATCATAAGAATTGTATGGTAGAAGACCTGAAATATATTATAATTGTAGAACATTATAATACGGTAGTTTAGGGTATTATTATAATACTGTAGGTAGACATTTTTCATAATGATACCTAGAAATTAAACAAAAATCAAAACTCCTCTTCTAACATGCTGTTCAGTGCGTTGTCCTAATAGTAATATTCAAGAAGGCAAATATAACTGTCCTATAAACTACCTGGTTGCATTATATGTTTGTGTAGAACAAAACACATTATGTGAACATTAAAATTTACCACTACATGTGGCTTGCATATTAAGAAAATCTGAGAGTACAAAACAGGAATAATATTTTCTTTTGTAACAGATGCTAACTTGACCCAAACAGGAAACCATCTTTTCATTTATATAAGTTTTAGGGGAAAATACAACTGTGCTACTTTTTAATATTTGCAAATATCACTAAAGTGACAAGGGACAATTCTGGGTAACACATAACTAAAAGTAACTGAATATTTTGCAAACAGCTGAAGGGATTCTGAATTCACCTTGTAAAAACCCTGTGAAATTCTGACTGGACCCTATTACAGGCAAACCTCCGAAACTTGTTAGATTATATTTCCCTAAGGAAAACATTCACTTTATTATCTCACACACAAATAATGACATAGGGCAGACCATAAAACTGGAAACTATCGCAGTCTGGTGAAATTGTAAAGACTTGAAGCTTAACTGATCTCTTTTGGCTAGTATTTGCCACAACATATATATGCCATAGTGTAGATAGAATCCATAAAGGCAAAGGCTGAAATAAAATCTAGCTTTGTTTTGCTCTGCCATTTTTAACAGCTGAAATTTTCTTGTTAACAGCTTTGGCGGTCGGCATCAGACAGATAGAGGGTTCCTCCATGGCCTGTTCCTGCTTTAACTGAGTCTGGTGTATATGTGCAATGCTGCCACGATTAGTGGAGTTCTGAGAGAATAGAATAGGTTAGCAAAGGGAGTCAGGAAAAACAGCGCAAAATTCAAAAATTGTTCAGCCATGATAGTGCCCAGCAGGTTCCAGATCTGTGAACAGGAGGCACAGAGCGCCTTATTTCTGCACACAGGATTCACGCAGCTAAGTAGCAGCAATTCTGGGTAAATTTCTGTCTATCAGAATGAACTTTCAGCTTCATCCCTTTAAAAACAAAGGTTTTAATTATGTTTGTGTTAACAGTTTTCAATTATAGCAGTGTCAATGCATGTTTTTTGAAACTTCTTTGCCTTTGCGCTGGAATAAGGCAAAAATCTGTACAGGAACTGCCTTTGCTTCTCTTTAGTCCCTCCTTTTTGTCTTTTCACTGCAGCTAAATTATCCTTACTTATCAACTACAACTTTCTGCAGAATACTTGTTCTGCAGAAGAGCAAGGCAGTAGGGAATGATGGAAATTAACCTATCATATTAATACACTCTTGAAGTGAAAAAATCAACTTAGTAATTGTAAAACTTTACAAATTGTTGCACAGTGAAGTTATTCTATTGGCTAAATTCTTTGTTGCATGCAAGACTTGTTGCTTGAGACAGTTGTTTGGTAGTGACCATACACAGTGACTATGGAGCTGCTGGTCAAAGCATCCTGAATCCCAAGAGCTCGGCACATTTACTTGACGAGCTGAGCTGCCAAGTTCTGACCCAGAGCCACATATGACTGATTCCAAATTTGAATTTTGCTGGGATGATAGTATTTCTAAACATATCACAGACTTGTCACCACTTTAATGTGCATGCAACTCCTGTTACAGCACACATGCATTGGTAGAAGGAAGGCTAGATTCAGTACTTCAGATATGGGACATATTCCCTGTAATCCCCCTGCTAAGCGGAAATGAGAGGAATTAGTGGACAGAGGTAGTTAATAGATCTATTTCAATAGGAAAAAAATAAAGGACTTAAATCTTTGCTTAAAAGAATCTGTGATAAGAGCTGTTTAGATGCACAATATAATAATTAAGAGAATTATAGTTAAGTAATAATTTTGGGGGGAGGAATATAATTCTTCCCCCTAAATAATTAATAAAAATGATAATTAATAAAAAATTAATAGTTTTGGGAGGAGGGAAGAAAAGCCCACTATACTCTTCCTTTACAAAAATGGTGTAAATCAAGATGAAAGAAAAGAAAGAAAATGTATGCTTTTCTCTCCTCATATCTCTATACACTTGCATTGGAGTAGCAGGTGTAAGCATTCCTGTTTCCCACTTACAAAAGCAGAGCAAACATGTTTATGTGCTGCAAAAGTGCACACATAAACTATCCCAACTATTTGATCCCAAAGTCTTTATGCAAATTAAAATTTCAGGTCAAAAATAATTTAGCTGAAGAGTTCTCCTCACTCTGAGGAGAACTAAAAGGTGGTTTCCCAGTCTTGCTGTTTTTCTCATGGTGTCATATTTTAAGAAATTAGAATTAAATAAAGCATCGTTCATTTTAGTTCCTCACAGAAATAAATTCCACATTCATGAACACTAAGTAAAGCTGGTAATTACCCAAGATTTTGTCTATAATTGCACAGTTTTAATGAATTCACCTTGCTTACTAGTACTACAATCCAAGCCCTTTTTACACACAGACATAGAAACAGAAATTGTTCTTATAGTACAAAATTGATCTTCCCTTCCTCTACCTTGTTTTTAAATATTAAAATTTGTTTTATCATTTGAACCACTAAGTCGTGTCATTAGCTCAGTACACTGGGTGTGCCTCTTAAAGTGATTTCATTTTATATAATTTGTGAGGGAAATTTTTATTTTAAAACATGTTTGGCTATGAAGCTTTATGTTCTTTCTTTAAGCATGATGCAAATCTTGCTAAAGACATGGAAGACTTTAAACTCACTTCAACGGGTTTTGAACCCTGCCTATATTCTGCAAAAGAACTTCATGTTGTATCTGTTACTGTATTAGCATAAATTAGCTAAACTCTGTCTCATTGGTATCCAAGAAAATCCTATTAATTCCATCGGGATTCCAAACAGTAAAAAGCAACTGGTTTGTGCCTGTTCTTATTTTAAAAACTTCCATTTTAATGATTGTAGATGGGTCTTCAGTCACAAAGGCATAATAAGGTGCAGTTGTTTAAAGCTGAGTTTAGCAAAATTTGAAACTCAAAATAAGGTGGAGTGAGAGTAATGAACCACTGGAACAGGTCACTATGCAGTGCGCTGTAAATTCTCCATTACTTGGAGTCATTGACTCATGATTGGATACCTTTCTAAAAGACGTACTCTAGCTCAACCACAAATTTTGGGACGAGGTGCTGTGATTTCTAGGGAAAATCTACAGTTTATGTTATGCAGGAACTCAAACAAGGTGATGAAAACAAATATTAGTGGCCTTGGGATACGCTCCTGTGGATACATTTGAAATCAGACTACATTCCTTGCTTTAAAAAACAAACAAGCAAACTATACTTAGTTATTGCTTCTTGACAGTTTTGGTTCCAAACAATAACAACATTATTTCGTTTGACAATACATCCAAAATATAATTAAAATCCTATAGTAACAGTGATCAGTAGAGGCTATGTGTTTTAAAAAGTCTGTCATGACTTGCTAAAGAAAGACTATCTTTGGTTTCAGGTGTGAATTTTGCTTGATAACTACGAGTCCAACTTTTACTCAACAGTAGGAAGAATTACCCCACACTTCACTCAGAGAACGAGCTAAGTTTTTCCAAAGCTGTAAGGAATTTAGACACCATCTCTCTTCATACGTTTGCATTTATGCCTTACATTGAACTTAAAATTGTTCACTAGTTTCAAAGGGAAACCTGAAGAAAGTTACTATGACCAGAACATTTTTCATTCTGAACCTGACAAACTCAAGATGTGCATGAAGTCTCCTGAGAAAGGCCATTTTCCATGGATTTCTGGCTTCATCTTGATGCCACAGACACCAGATTTGTTTGAAAAGGTTCCAGAGAAGTATGTGTAATTTTGGGAACAAATTTCCACACCACCTCTCTTGTCATCACACCACAGGAAGCAAATGTTAGGAGCCATGTTATAAGCAGAAGAGAACTGAGAGGGAGCTCAAACATAGTGGCAGTTTAAAGCCACCAAAAACACAAGCAGAGCACATTTTTTTGAAAAATAAATAGATGTAATACTACTACTACTAGTGCCTTATGGAAATACAGTTCAGTCTCGTATTTAAAACAGAATGACAATACATCTCTTGATGTTATTGCAAAAAGAGAACTGGTCTCAACTACTATACACTGTCATAATGGGCTATAGAGGAGTGATAACATTTGAATTTTTTACAAGCCCATTACTAGAATTGACTGTGATATCATAAAGTATTTCAGACAATCTTTTATTTTTTCGTATCTTTTCACTGCAACTAGTAATGTTAAAAAGTTTGGACTACTCAACCAGGAGCCTTAGGACTCCAGCTTGAAGATGGTAGCACTTTTGTGGTATAAGTGAGAAAAATTCTATGTGTGAATACCTCAAGCATGTTAGCAATGGCATTTAAGGTGAAGAATTCAAGTTCAGAGTTGTGGTTCTCTTTTATATTAGGGAATTTCCTATTTTGATCTCTTTTGTATTATTCCTACTGTTGGGCTAGTAAGTCTTCTAAATACCCCTGAGTAATGAGTCACTACTCTGAACGCTGGAGGTCCAACAGTTTAATTGGTCAAGTGTCAGATAAGTGAACTTACTTGAAATTATATTTTTTTAAGTAACAAACTAGCCAAAACGTGGTAAAAAATGGGCAGATAACCATAAAATTTCTAAAGCTTTGGGGAAGATTCATAGGTCAGTCTGGGAAGCAGGTCAGCCTTTGTTATCCTCTTCTGGCTAACCAGAATTTCCTATAAGGCAGTTCACTGTAATTTTCCCAACCAAAAAGTCTTTCCTAGCTTAACCTAAAACCAATTTGTCTGCATTTTGGACACCCCAGATACCTTTTTGAAGGTTTGGAACCAGCAATTTCATCATTTCTAGGAAAAAGTTTGCCTTAAGTGCCAGCAGATGCATAACAGTAGATAAGAATTGTTGTCTCAGCCTCAGTCTTGGCTAGCTAAAGTTCTGTAAAGAAGTAATTGGCACTCACTGGTAAAAAGATTAAATGATGAACTTCATTTCTTCTAATTATATCTTAATGGAACTTGGTCCTTTAATGATTTATTTTTATTTATGTCTTCTAACTAAAATGCTAATAGCTAGAAAATAAGCCTTCCTGCCATGAAAAAAAGCTAACATTTAAGAGTTAAATCAGATGCATCTCAGTCCTGTCTCCCAAACTACGCAACGTTGAACACAGACAAGTTTCTATCTGGAAAACAAGCCCCAGTTAAATGTTCTACATAAACGCTGCTTGCCTATACAAATGGAAATTGTTACACAACTTCCAAATAGTTGTTTAAAGTGGTCTGCTTGTATTATCTCTCATCATATCCTATGCATATTTTACTACCAAATATTCATGGCTGTAGAAACAACAGACTGGATTATGGTCATGTGCTTTTATTGGGACATTTGCAAACAATCCTGAAGCCTTGCTGCTTAGGAGCATATAAGCTTGTTTTTTTCACTGCTGTGTATATACTCCCCCTATTCTAATTGTCATTCATGGTATTAATATAACTCAGAAGGTAGCAAGAAAAAACACAGTCGAATGATGATGCAACTGGTCTATGTTTCTGGGTTGCATTCTTAGATCAACTACTGTCAAATTGCTTTGGGGATTTTGTGTTCCTTCTCATCACTGCTTGTCCTAGCTTATTTAGATTGCTATCCTCCTAAGCTAGGACTGATTCTTCCTGTGCATATTTATAATTCCTACCAAAAGAGGAATTTTTGCTAGCTTTCGTAATAGTTAGCTAAATACAAATAGAGATCACATACTTGAAAGACAACTCTTGCTTTTCTAGCTATAATGATTGTGTTTTTTTCAGTGGGTTACAGTGTGGGGTCAGCTACAGACCTACTCCATGTTCTGTATATACAGTCATACTCCCTTTTTCCTATATTTAGAATTAGTTTTAGATTTATCAATTTATTGAAATTATAGGTGGTGGAAATGGGCCGTGGCACAGAATCAGGCTGAATCAGGCTGAAGACACCTGGGGAGGGTCACGTTAGATATTAGGAAAAATTTCTATACGGAAAGAGTAGTGAAGCATTGGAACAGGCTGCCCAAGGAAACGGTGGAGTCGCTGTCCCTGGCAGTGTTCAAGAAATGTGTAGATGAGGCCCTTAGGGACATGGGTTAGCAGACAGGGTATTGAAGGGTTTACGACCGGACTTGATGATCTTGAAGGTCTTTTCCAGGCATAATGATTCTATAATTCTATGACATTGGTCATTATGTCCTACAAATGTTGAGCTAGCTACATAATAAACATTTGCTAGGTGCTAGAAGCTGTGCAACCATACAACCACTGCCACTAATCTACTTTCAAAATAATACATAATAAGAGTTTCCAGACATTTATTGAATGAACAGACATTTGCTGAATGATCACTGCTTAAAACACATCTTCAGGGACCTGCAGGCAACATAACTCTGTAGCTTTGAAATAAATTTGTAGCTTTTTAGAAAGCATTCTGAGTGGTGTTATCTTCCAAAATTACTTATGGCAATTTAAATGTCAACACTGCAAGCTATCTCATTGTTTATTGCTTTTTTTGGAGACATGCAGCGAGTGTGTTTATTCCACAGCCTAGTAACTTCTGAAGCTTTATTGCCAAAACCCTAACTGCCCTGTTTCCAGTTGCCAAAACCTCTAAGTTTCACCCTTACAACTTTCACAGTGTTAAATAAATTAAAGGAAAATAAATGGAGCTGAAGAAAAAAAAAAAAAGAAATTGTTATGCCTAATCTGTTCTCATGATCAAAAACAAAGCCTTTCATTGAGAAAAATTTCTCTCTGTCTTTCCAGAAAGATAGGAAAAGACAGTGGCTTTGCAGTAGAGTTTAGGTACATGTTGCTAGAATTACATGACTTTGATTTTAAAGAATGGGTATAAATCTATTTCTGATATGGGAGAATGAACTGCAATGCTGGCTTTCAGATGTACGCATATTTTATACATAGTTGTTTTTATAAATGCAACTACAACATATCTAGTAATGAATTCCGATGTCATATCCTAAAGGAGATGTTCTGACTTTGACTATGTAAGTACATATAAAAGAGAGTGTCCTTGTTTTCTTTCTCCAGCTCCTATGCACAGACCTACAGAGACAAGTTTGTCATATGGACTAGGAAAGGACAGGCATTTTAGCCATGCTTACTTTTATGTTGATTAATACAACTAAAAGAAAAGCTAAGATAGAGGTATTTACAGTGTTAAAAGAGTTATTAATTCCTAGAAATAGGTAGTCACTTAAAATGGACTTACCCAAAACAAGAAGATCTTATTTGCAGATTCGATAATCTGCAATGTATTTATTGAGTGTGTATTGAGTACAGTACTGCAATGAGTGACATGTCCTTTCTTGGTGCTGCAGGGAAGGTGTTTGCACTTGAGTCCAAGAACAACTCTCAGGGTCTGGACCTAGCTGAGGCTGAGAAAGCATGTGTGGACCTGGGTGCTCGCTTAGCAATCGCAGAAGAACTGAAAAGGGCTGTTCTGGACTGTTCTTTTGCTGGCTGCACCACAGGATGGCTGGCTGATGGCTCCACTGGGTAAGAACAGTATAATCCTCTCTAACAAGTATGGATGATTGTCATCAAAAAAGTTTTCTTCCTTGACTAAGATTATTACTGAGAAACACTCGCCACAATTCAGACACCATGGTATATATTTAAATAAGCCACTGTCTCCGCCAAATCGATTGTGTACAGCTAATATCATAGGGAAACAAATATATATCAGTCTCAGACCATGTAGTGCTTAGATCCAAGAATTTCCTCTTTCTCTTTCCATGTGAATTATGTTGTCTCAGTTCCCTTTTTCCTGGCCCATTTTGTGCCCTAAAAAGCCTTGCAGCCTATGAACGTAGCTCTGAAGTGCATATCCGTGCTTCCAATGACTGTTATTTCAGACTCAGTATCCTGAGCTTTTTACAGAAACCTCATATCTGTCTCAGATGTTTAAGCATGACTAAGTGGGTATGTTTACACAGGTTTTTATACATACTTAGGTGTGATAATACAAATGCGAGAATTTGTTGAGAAGGTTCACCAGAGAGCTAATGTTATTATATGACATGTTGAACTGTGTTGCTCAAGCCATCCCAGGTAGCTCCACAGGGGAATTTGATGCTTTGTTTTGCCATGGAGAAACACTGCAGTCTCAGGAAACTCAGAAATGGTATCCATCATGCTTAGCATTAACTTCATTCTACTGTCCTGACAAAGTCTCTCCAGGAAGCACTGTTGCATCTTTAGAGGTCAGTTAATAGCAGGTATGCAATTTATTCAAATTGGAAATGGTTGGAATTGATGGAAAAGTTTTTTTCTCTATTAATAATAGAGTAAGCTAAAGTAGCCTTTCAATAGGCTAAGCTCAGTAGCTTCGATAGGCTACTTCAGTAGGCTAGAGTTAGCCCTCATGAGCATTGCGATTGTCTCAATGACTTTCAGTTAAATTTAAGTTTTTAAGGACATATGTTTATATTTGTGCTAGCTGTGTGTCAAGAAGCAGCGTGGTGAAATTACCATAGCAGTATGCCTTGGCTAATACATTCTCCTCTGAAAGTGAAGAAGGCTTGCAAAACTCAAGCTAACTCATTCCAGTCTAGCTTGTGTGGTGCTACATAGCACAGTGTTGGGCCAAGTACCTCGACCCCAGCTGCCCAATCTCTTTCAAAATGAAGTATGTTTCAGCTTGCCTAAGGTACAGATACAGATGCTAAACATTTCACAGAGGGAAACCTCATCACAGAAAATTTAATACCAAAAAATGAAGGAATTGAGGGTTCTTTCTCTAGACATAAATATCTTGTGCCACTGAAGTTGGAGCTATTCAGAAATCCCCCAGAAGGGGCAGAAGGAGCTAAAGTCCACAGCTTACACTGTTGGATCTTTCCTTTGACAGACTTTCCAGCTGTTCAAACTTAGCGTAATCCATTTATTCATTCCCTTGATGTGCTTTACCAAGTTCTCAGGAATAAAGGATAGCATAAAATCTACTGTCAATGTAGATAAGATTTTTTTTAATACTGTTCCCGTGTTCCCCAAATTTAGAACTTTATTAGGTTTGGTGTCAGTTACTATTTATTTAAGAAAACATTGGGGTTTGTGTATGTTTAGTGATAAAATACAGTTTCCAAAGAACAGAGAATTGCTACTGTTAATGAAAGCTGACATTAAAACAATTTCAAGTTTAAACAATTATTTCTGTTCATCCTCTCTTTTTTTTTTTTTTTCCTAGATGAAAAAAAGCTCTAAAAACCTATCTTTGCAATAAATCTGGCATTCATATCTAAGGCTCAAAACTATTTAAGAGATAGGACATTGTGGTAGAACCTCATTGACAATTTTCTGTGTGTCCAGCACATCTGAAGTTCACTAGAGAACATCACTAGACAGTATGATGTGTTTCAGAGCCCTGGCAGGCTGGAATCTGATACTCTCTTCTCTGGGACTATTTTACCCATGGCTGAGCAAACACAAGAACGTAGGTTACTTGTCTCACTGAGCTGGATATTTCTGACACCGAGGGAAAAAAAAAAGAACATATATAATGCCTAGAAAGATCTATGGTGGTTTCAGTATTAATTAACGCTGCTATTGAATGTCTGGAGAAGGAAATGTGCAGTGGAGTGCAAAATATTTAAATGAGATGAATAAATTTATTCAAGTTGGACAAGCCCAAATATAATAGGAAGATTTCCAGAGGGATTTAGAGTAATGGACAAAATGATGACAAATGGAGATCTATGTTAATCATGCTCAGGAGGAATATGCATTCTATTTGAAAATATGTTTGCAGAGTTCTAAGTTACTGCTATCTACCCAGAAAAGGAATGAGAACATCACTATAGACAATACAAAGAAAACTTCTGGTAATCTGCAGATATAATAAAAAAAAAAAAAGAAGAAAGAAGAAGCATGGAATGGGAAATACAAAGATGTGTATAGGTTAGTGTTATGTATTACTATTAACATATCTTAGAAAAATGACTAAAGTAGGCTGAAAAAGGGGATCAAAATAATTAAATGCATGGAAAAAGCTAATCTGATAAGGCTCAAAATATTTTCCTGAATTAGTCTTTTATTTTTTAAATATTTCTACAGGTGTCTATTCAATCCTTTTGGCATTTATTTGATAAATGTAAAGTAACTGCAGGGATAAAGGATAGCCTGTAAATACACACACCTCAATCTATGCTCCCCTCAACTGATTTAACAAGGAGAGGGGTAAACAGGCTTCACAGCATGCTCAGAAGATTACAAAAGCCCCCAAAATACTTCCAAATTAAAGGACTCTTTGCTGGGCACTCTTTGTCTTATTTATCTTGACGAAATTCCAGATCTTAACTGTGGCATGGCCCAGGGAGAGAAGTGACCTCCCCCATCAACCAGATCTCAAACCACTTACAGATTTCTAAGTCAGAACTAATACCTTGAATTCCATCCAGAAGCTTAATGGAATCCCATGCAGATCACAGAGCTTTTGTCTAATATTCTCCCATATCCTCTTGGATTGTTTATATTAAAAAGATGAATAAGAGGGAACGTGATAAAAGAAGTCGCTAATTTCAGGAAGAATGCAGTTTGTTTTATTTATTTGGTGCCTGGAAGATATCCTAATCTTTCCCTTGAGGAAAAATGGATGAGATATTGGCAGTAGATGTAAACAGGAACAAACAACATGAGGGAATTCATTGTAGTCTTTCAGATTTTCTGACACATTTCACCCCTTCTTCCACTACAGACTCAAAACTGAACACAAGCTCTACCTTGTATTTTTTCCATATCTAGATGATTTTTGGTGTGTGATTTGCGCCGGTGGTAAGATTTTATCTTTGGCAGCCAGAATTTGTTCACTTCTGATGGCTACTTTGTGGTCTTATTGAATAATTACAGCCTCACTTCTAGTAAATGCATCCATCACAGTTGGCTGTTATGTCCTTACTATCACTTCTGCAGCCAAATCAGAGACTGTACACCCTTGAAAGTTCCTCTGTTATGACTGAGACACATTACTGAGTGAGTGTGAGCTTATTTATACCGTCTGCTTTCTGGGCTCCCTGTCTAACATGGACAAAGAGAAGAATTTGGTCTGAAGAACTGGCATTCTTGAGGTATCTCCAAATTATGTTTCTGATGATCCATCTGTAAATATGTAAAGATTATGAGGTTATAATGGGACATCCTCTTTTGGATCCAAACAGGTCTGTGACAACACAGCTCGCTCTGCTGACCCACTGTAGTGACTATGGCCACCTCAGCTGTGCTGGTGGAGCTGCTTTTCTCTCGTCTGTTTTCAGTTAGAAGGGAACATGCTGGGCGACCAACTATTAGTTAGGGTGTTAAAAGATGTCATTCGGTAGGGAATTATGGCAGTGGGAGAAGATACCAGTCTGCCGGTGGAGCTGCTCATGGAGGCATTCTCTAACCCATTTCAGCCCCCACAGACTGGGTTAGTTACACAGCGGGACTTGACTGTCAACAAGATTCACTTCAAATGACATGGGGCAGATACTGCTTAAGCAAATAATTTCCTGGCAGCAAATCTGAAGAGGCAATAAACTCAGTAGTGATATGGTTTGAGCAGCTTAGGACAGAACCTCTTTCAGGGACATAAGCTGGTATCTTTTGTGCCACTTTGAAAAGTTCAGACCAACCCTATTCAGACCTCAGGGCTGTTCACACAAGTAAGTCTGCTAGCAGGTCCTAGGGTTTGGAAACTTTGAGAACGGAGCCACTGATGAATGAATTGTGATAGAGGTTAAATGGTTACTTCTTCCACCAGCATAGACGTTAAGTTTACATGTCAGTTTTGAAATATGTAACATATAAAGTACTACACAATGTTACTTGTCAGGAAATGAAATGTTAGACATCTCATTTGTCAAATTAGAATGAACTCTAATAGCTATTTATAAAAAATGATGTTTTTAGTATTTATTTATATATCAGACAAGTGAGTCAGTAAAACCAGCAAGTGAGCTGCTAGAAGATAAATGAAAAAAGGCTGTAGAGTTCTTTGAAAGCCTTTCACTTCTATCTTTTGAATTGGAAATTGGAATTGTCAAATTGGAAAGCTCTGTCAAATCCTCCAGCACTGGGCAGCATATTCTCTAGGATTTTAGTCTTATGTTGCTTTTTCCATGTTTTTTTCTTTTTCTTTATATTTGGAAACTTTGCATGACACATTTTTTCTTACAATCAGCACTTCTAATTTTGCACAGACTATTGGAAAGCAGCTATTATTTATAGAAAAAGTAAACATCCTCAATGGCTTGTATTAAGATGCTCATAGCAAATTTAATCATTTTCCATCACTTTTTTAGGACTGAAAAGCTGAAGCTCTCCTATTTCCTGTCCTGTTCCTTACTTTTTCTACAGAAGAATGAAGCCTCTAAAATTCTGTATAGCCGTTCTAAAATTTGCAGCTTGGAAGCTCTGTTCAGACCTTCTGTGCTATAATACACCAGGGCTGTTGACTTGTGTCTTCGCGTGAAATGGCCCTGGGCTGGTTCCTACCCAGTTCCCGAGGGATTTATCTCAGAGGGATAATTCTGGAGCAAGGAAACACTGTCAGCTAGAAAAAGCCCTGCTGCTAGAGTCAGAAGACTAGGGCTCTTTTCTGGGCTGACCACAGAACAGATGTTTGCTGCTAGGAAAATTACTTCATCTCTATTTTTCCTTTCTTTGTTAGCTCTTAGGGTTTGGGGCTGACTCCTATTGAATGCTTCTGCAGTGTCTAACACAACAGGGCTCTCACTGCAGATGACGCCAGGAAAAATATAATATTAAGACTCAAAAATACCATCACACAGGACTATTTGCTTCCTTTTCTACCTACTGCATAGGACTTTCCTAGCATCCAGCACTACGGTAATACCAAAACATTTTCTATGAAATAAAAAAGCAATATGCCCACTCCAAACATAAAATAGGGGTCAATCACTGACTCTTGACAGTTCTGTCATCCACGTTTTTATTAAGTCTATCCAGGTGCACGTGCTATGGCTGGACCACTTGCTGGACCATCCATAGAAAAATATTTGTAAAGATATGTTACCTTGGCAAGCTCTCTGTCTCATATCAGGGTCTACTGCTTAATAATAATGAATATAAACTCATTTCCAGACTTCTGTATGATCTGGGCCTATTTATTCCCTTCATGAGAAAACCCAGGCATAGGTTACAGGAGACTTCATCCCCCAGTCCAACTGAAAGAAGTAACACAGACATAGTTTACACCAAATTTGGTTCCAAAACTGTCTGAGGAGGTTTTGCACTCTCAGATGCTTTCATATCACCAAATCCAGTGCCACAACCGACAGTTGGTGTCATGCTCTGGCATACACATAGCTTCATCTACCTTCATCTTCTCATTATTTCTTGTCGATCTTAAAAGTTCACATACAAGGAAAAAAAGTAACTGTATTTCAGGAGGCCTATATACAGGCTGCTACACGGAGATCAGTCAAGACACTTGGGTCAATTTGTGTGGCAGGGTCAGTCTACTACAAGAAATAAATACTATCACAGAGCAACTAATCTTTGCTTGGCACAGTCTGGGAAGACAGTATGGGTGAAGTAGGAGGGTCATGGCTTTTGTAAAACAGAGCCCAATAACTGAGGAAATTTTTTTGGAAAATGTACTTTTCAGAAAAGGCATTATACAAAATAAAAATATATATATTTCTAGGAGAAGCACCCATGCAGAGAAGGTTCCCTTGATAACAAAACACATCTACTAAACTTCAGCTTGACAGTTTTCAAGTGCAAGCTGGGACTTGCATTTTTTAATTTTATTTTTACTGTGAGAGTTTTTTAGAAATCTTTAAGGGTTCTGGCACAAAAAGTAAGGGCCGGCTAGTGGAATTGGGTAGTGTCGTAAGGTTAAGACTCATTGTTAGAGCTGAGGATAATCAGAATATTAAACGGGAGGGGAAACCTTACATCAGAGACAGAGTATATAGAGATTGGAGGAAATATTAATAGCATCACATGAAGACCAGTTGGAGTTTCTGCTCTAAACTAGAAGTTCAATTGGGAAAGGGAGACGAGACAAAAAGCTGAGAGTCTTCCCTGAACACAGAATGACAGTGAGCCTGACATCAAATACACTTGTGAAACAGGAAAATAGACTCCTAAAAGATATCCAACATCATTTCCAGTAGCGATAGGGAAGTAATGAAGGACTTGAACAAGGTGCTGGTGAGACAACATCCAAAATACTATGATGTAATTCTTGACATTCAGGCTCAAAAGGGATGAATTCAGACCAGGATTACTCCAACAAAATGCCTGTTTTATTAGAAGTGAATAAAGAAATTCAGTTTGCTTAGTTTTGCAAAATGAAGGTGTAAAGGGGATATGCTTACTCTTTGAAAATACACAAGAGTAGCTAATAGAATTTTACTTGCCAGTTAGTTCTGTTGTGTTGATTTTCTAATTTTCAAGAGAACATAAGCAAGAGAACATATGGTAGTATTTTGCCTTTTTTTAACAGTCACTCTAATGTTGTTTAATTCTATCTGAAAGTTTTTGTTATGAAAGGCACAGATTAAAGTTGAGTCCATAAAGTGAAATTGGATAAAACCAACTTTCTAGTGAAACGTGCTATGACTTCGAGCACCCAACTAGTTCAGGCCAGGAAGCAATCTGAATCTCTTGTTCATACACTAAGAATGCTCAAGTTATGTGCACATAGTCATATTACAGTAGAATGGGCATATAAAACCTTTCATACTAGGCTACAGTATGAAAATCTGCATGAATGGACCGTATTTATTTAATGAACAGAAGGCTTACTATTTCAGTAGTCATATATACACTTTTAAGCACAAAAGACTGCATTTTGGAATATATTTTTAAGAATCTAAAGGATATTGGTTCTGCCTTGGTCAGACCTCTTTTTGACATTTTCAGTGGCAGTATTGCTGTTGGAATGTCTTCATGTCACACTTAGCAGCTGCTTTCTTTGGGTCACATCCAGCCAAAATTAGCCACTATAGTTCTTAGTCAATGGACTTTCCAAAGCCCACCTGCGCTTCCCTTCATGACTTTTCAGGGAAACTTTCTTCCCTTCAATAATCATGAACGTGTCATTTATATTTTATTCCTCATCAGAGCCAGCCTTATAATTAGCAGTTTCCCAAACTACAGGAGGAAAGGACTAAGAATAAAAATCCCTTAGTTTGACTTCCAGACTGTACAGATTTTTTTCTCTCACCTAGTTCCTGAAACACAAGAGGTAAGGCTGACCCACGAAAAATATTAGCACAGGATGTTCAAGATTTATCATGACTAAGAAAAGTGATGAAGTTTTTAACTTTCTAATTAGGGGATCATTTGTTATAGTAAGTTATGGACCAAACTTTCACAGCGCCTCAGCTAGCACACTGCTGATGATTTTCTATAAGCTGACTATATTCGTATTCAAGCTCATACTACTGTGAATAAATGTCATAAGACTATTCTGACTCACTTCAGGCACTCCATTAACTAAAACTATGAAACATACAATTGGTTGGCAGATAATATATGGTCACAAACATCCCAGTCCTGCCTACTTGTTTCAGTGGTGATGCTAGAATAAATCAAACTGTATCATGTAAACTCAGTCACTACTTCCATGTGTGTTCACTTAGGTTTACTGCAAAAAAAATCTAGTATTACAAAATTCCTATGTAATTATCATAGAAAGCAGAAGTACCAGTGGAAAAAAAATAGTTTATAATTTATGTAAAAATAGCAAGTGTTTATAATATTCATCTTTATTTCATATGCATATCAATTACATAAATATGTTCATATTAATATGACTCAATTATATTACCATAGGATATATTTCGTAATATACATACTATTTTTTATATTATATCATACTATGGCATATTCTATCATATAGTGAAATAAATACTAGTCATGCCTGTTTTTTTTCTGCTATTTCCGTCTTTGAACAGAGAGATTTGGAGAAATGCATAATATACCAACGACTCATTGGTTAGGAAATAGAATAGTATAGAAAAAAATTAACCAGCCCAAGACTAAATAGATGACTACTAGGAAGCCTGGTTAATACCTTATTATGCTATATATTACATTTTCTCTTCACGCACACTGATGGTATCTGATATGACACAGGAAAACAATGAAATTGCACAGCTTGAATAGCGCCTGATCCCTCTTTCAAAATGGGTCCTGAGGAAACTTAATTTTTCTTACTTTCTTACTCTACAGCAGGACTTAAACTGAGATTCAAAACTGGAGAGTCTCAGCTCTGCTCTGCTCTCTCACTTGAGAGGAAAGAAAGTCCTTATGAAGCAGATTTTTCCTCTAGGTTGGTTAGCAGTGGACTGAGAAAATTCTCAATAGTTTCTGGTTTGACTTGTCAAGAAAAGTAATATGTAATTGCAAAGCAAAGGAAAAACAATTTCTTTCATATTTTTAACTATTAAAGAATGGGAGCCAGGGAAACTATCTGAGAAGATCACAGCAGTGAAGAAAGCCTTGTGAAGCAGTGAAGAAGTCCATGCCTGACTTTAACCTCATACATGCTAGCTGTGCCTGGTCTATAGCAATCGTATGTGGAATTGATTTTCATGCTGTGATTTTGAGGGAGAGTTTTTCAGAGTTCATAGCAGTCTAAGTAATTTTCACTGATGCGTTGCAAGCAGAGGTGTATTAATTACAGAGGATAATTATGGATGATATGTATTTTAAATCAGTATGTTCTGAGCACGTGTACAATTCTCATCAGAGAAAAATTTTCATCAGAGACCTTCACAGGAGGAAAATAAAATTGCATCTATTTATTAAATAACAGGTATAGAATCATGCATGACATTGCTCTAAGTAACAGCTTTCAATACATACTGAAAGGATGAATAATTCTGTATAATTTCTAGCTGAACTATTAAAAGACATAAGCAGTAAATAGAATTAAAATTTCCTATATGACTACATTCTTCTAATCAACTGGGTACTTAGATATATTTCTGAACAAAGTATAAACTTTGTGGCATTCTCTCAACTGTCATGTATGCTCCAGTTCAGTAACACTTCAAAACAGTAAAGAGAATACTAGGCTACACATTTTCTACAACCTCTCACCAAGATGCTCAAACCATGAAAAATGGGTGTAAAAATGAATAAGAAAAATGTATGATTTTTTTTTTGTTTCCTGTTTTAGCACAGCTAAGGTGTTGCTAAACAAATTTGAAAATATATTGAATTCTTAACTGAAAAGGCACTAGCCATTTTTTACAGCTCAAATGAAAAGTTTAGCAAAGTTTCAGACACCGACACATACCTTTTAAAATAGAGACAAAAGTGTACCTGTGGATTTCATCTATAATGTCTGTGTAAAGCCAAGCATTTTACAGCTTGGGCAGGCATATATGCACCTTTAAAATGCAGAGAAGAGAGCCTAGAATTTTATATTTTTAGTCATTCCTAGAGTCCTATTGACTGCAAAGAGGATGTTGCTATGACAAAGGCATTACAAGCCTGATCATTAGACCCACTACTCAAAAATGATGAGTGCTCTGGAAGCTACTGGAAGCAGCGATAATAGCAGCCTACTGAAGAAGCCCAAAGCTTGCAGGATTGAGCTCATGGTAGGAAACCTACTGAAAAAAGAAGGAGTGGGAGAGATAAAATAGATTTTTCTCTTTTTTTTTTTTCTTCTTATTTTTTATGGGTGCAGGACATGATTGCCTTCATCTCAGAAGAATTATGTTAGAATGTCTTCAGTTTTAAACAGAAGAATTTCAATATGACAAAATCCAAATTAAATTCCTAAGTACAGGATTAATCAAGGTCTGATCTAGTGCGGGAAGAAAGAAATAGACTGGAAGAACAATTTTTAAACTTCATGTAGGAAAACGTTTAACAAGAAATACATTATAAAAAATCTAAATGGTGTTTGAACCTTTTTACATGTCTAAAACATTGTAATTATATGAATGATATACCTTTTATAAGTTTGATCTCACAGGATAGCAGCTCTCATAACTAATATAGAATATATGGTGCTTTTGGCAGTAGCAAAATATAACAGTTAGAAATGGAAATTAGACATGGAAATTAGAAAATTGGAGCTAAGATTTTCAAAATTGGTTTCCAAGGATTAGCAATATTAATCCTTGAGTGAGCGTACAGAGAAATGTGGACTGATTTTCAGAGGCAGAGTGGACCAGAATTTTATGATGGTAACAATTTTCAATGTTATAAGGCATAGGTGGCCTAGATACCTAAGTGTCTAAGTGATTATAGGAAAGCTTTACATCGCTAAGTCACTTTTCCAGAGGAAACAAGACTGCTACATTCACTTAGGCCTTATAAGATCTAGTGGAACAATGTGTGAATACACATAAACATTTGCTATTTGATGGTCTGATTCTGCTGATCATCTGAACTCACTTTGGCTAATCAGATAACTTTTTGCTTTGGACCTGATAACTGACTAGAAGATTAGCTTTAGGCCCTGAACTTTAAAAACTGCCATTAAATGTTAGCTAAACTTAATTTAAACCTTTTAACTAATGCAAAGATTGGCTTGTAAAAGGCCTGCAACTTCCTTCCTATATGGAATCCCATCTTTGTGTGTATTCTGAATCCTATGTAGTGACTAGGGGAAAACATCAGTATATGGACACCAAAAAAAAGCAAGAAAAGCAAGTGATATTTTTCTTGCAGAAGAAACATCTTTGATTTGAATTCATGAAGAAGCTTTAAGTTGGGCATAGCATTTTGTCAACTTTTGCAAATAGAAATGTGGTAGGAACCATTCTGATACATATGCATGACTAGCACCATATGGCTTTTTCATGCTGTTTTTGTTTATTTACATCTAAAAAGCATTAAAGTTTCATATTTAACCACTCAAAAGCTAACACATGCCAAAATTAAGATGATCAGTACAACCATAACACAGTCCACTTGTGTAAATCAACTGTTATATAGTATGCTGGTTTTCCACTAAACTTTTTTCACATTCACTGAATAAGCAGTTACTCAACATTTACTGTATTCTCCAAACTGAGTATGGTACTGTTGGCAAAACTAGTTCAACCATTGCACAATACAAAATGATAAATTTCCTCCAGTGGAGGGATTCCTCCGTGGAAAGCATTTTTGTCTTGCTTTCAATAGACTAGGATGATTATGCAACTACAAACCCAGTGATCACACACACACATAAATACAAAAGCCACACTGTTAATAGCTGCAGACATTTGGGCTGAATTCACTTGCTCAGCCTTTGTAACCTACAGCGTAAAAGTTAAACCAGTTTCCTCTATAATAAGCTTGTCTTTTATTGCCATGGATTTTAAGAACCCAGTACAGCTGAAAGGAGATAATCTGTAATCTCTTCCTTTATGTTCAGCACCTGCAAAGCCATAAACTCATATCATTTTATTTCATTTGTTCAAGTGTATTAAGAGCAACAGGATGAGTTAGATGCTACTGAGGACCAAACTAGAGGAAACAGGAGACAACACAGGTTGATCTTCAGGACCAGAATAGCTTGTCTTGGTGCCTATAGAATAAAACAAAACAAAACAAAAATGTTTTTCCCCAAAAATCTCAGAATAAATTTTCTAAGATTGCAATTAACAGCGGGGTTTAACTTGTAATAGGAACAGACTTGATTTGAAATCACAAAGAGACTGTATATACATTACTGCATTGACAGTTTCTGAGAGTTACTTTTCATAGCACAAATTCATTTGAAAGCCTTTTGAAAAAGTATTTGGAAGCATTTTGATATATAGCACCATATCTGGGCCATGCATTTACACTGTCCTAAGGGCAATAAAACTGAATGCTATGCCCAGGTAGGAGAGCAAGTATTACTATTGCTGTTTTACAAATAGAGAAGCTGAAACACAAAAAGGCCCTAGCCATGTAGCAGATTAAAATAACAAATATGATAATATATGCTAAAATACCAAAAGTCTTTCTGCAAACATATCCTTCAGACCAAATCCAGAGATTTTTAATCATTTTTCATCCAGGCAATCTCCTGGTGTCATTGGTAGGAATCTGTATTGCTGTTATGTAAAAGGAGAACGTGGCCTAAAATACTTAGGTATTTGGTCTGATATTTATAAGTATAATAGAGCATAATAAGGTAAACATACTTGATTGTTTCCTATGCCTTGAACTCATCTATGGCTAGCATTTTTTTAATTACTTCTAATCTTCCCTTGGCTTTCTTTCATAGGCCATTCCACACTAATGCCTTATGTGCCAACTCTTAAACAGTTAAGCTCAGGCAATGCCGGTCCCTGACTAATGTGATAAAAAAAATCCCCAAATCTGACCTCCATGTACAACTCCTGAAGATTTCTGATTATTTTTTTCTTCTTCTTCTTTATTTTAGGACAATTATATGCAGAAAGACGGGCAGCAAACAGCAGAGCGTGAAAGCCATTGATGTTAAAATTGAAACCGATCCCTTTGAGAATGACCAATATGATGCTTTTTGTGTAAAGGATGAAGGTCAGCACTGATATACTATTGAAATAATGCAGTTATCACTATCTTGCAACATTAGTAGTTTTGCCTTCAATTTTTCTGCTGATGAGTGGCAAAGAGGAACATTAACAAAATCTTGTAGTAATCCCTTGTTAAGGGAGTCAAATACTACAAAAACATTGGTTGAAGGAAATAAATGGTGCTATCTTCTTTACTGCAGTTTAGGAAGTTCAAGCAGTGCTACTGATTTGGAAGAATCCATTCTGGTATTTGCAGAATATACCTTATGGAAAAAAAAAAGGACAAGTATATCTGAGATACCAGAAGCATCCCCCATACTCAGCACTGAGCTCACTGTAACACAGAAGTCTGGCTTCTAACCACAAAGCATGCTGTGGTTGCATATGTATCAAAATACAATATCTGTATACAGTTTGCTGTATTTCTTTTTTTTTTTTTTCTTTTTTCTCTTTATTAACAAATGTAGACCAGTCCACTGGGGATATCAAGGTTGATTTTGAAAACTAAATTATTCCTAACTTAAGTTAATGCTTAAACTTTTTGATGTTCAAATGCAAGAACCCACAAGAAAAGATGGGAGTCCAAGGGCAAAAAAAAATGTTACTGATAGGCAGGACTTTATAAGCAAGATTGGAAATCTCTGAGATTGTTGATAACCTCTTTACTGCTTTTCATATGACTTCAAAGAAAAGCAGGGGAAGCAGATGGCATTTGCTGAGAAACAGTAAGCTCACAACAAAAGGGGACATTTTAATAGAGCATTTGTGGTAGTAGGGAGAATGAAAATAACGATTTACTGTAAAAATGTGACAGGTTGATGCACATTTGATGGACACCTAGTCAGTCAAATACTGCAGAGTTTGACTGACCATCCTCTTGAATAGCTTTCATCCTGCTAACTCTGGGCTCCGTGCTGCTCTGAGTGATGCCGACTTCATCACCCACTTGGTAATGGTGGCACACAAGCACCTTTGTGCTTTCTTCCATGCTGCTTCTCACATATAGGAGCGGCTCCCTGTAAACATCTGCAAAACTATCTCATTGTGTTCCTTCAAATCTCGCTTTTGTCACAATCCCCCATAAAGGAAAAGCTCGCCGGGGGTCAGGCAGCTGTGGTGGGCTGAAATCATAGCTCTGACCACTATAGCTCCATTGTGCTCCCCTGTCTCCCTCCACCTGCTCTCTCAGCCCACACGTAGATGCTGGGTCTCTGAGAAGGAACCATGTTGGCATTTTGCATTTGTTCACTGTTCACAGTCAAGGGGCACTGGTGCTGATAAGAAAATAGGCTGACAGTATCTTTTTGAAAAGGAGTCTTTTTGAAAAGGAGTCTTTTTGAAAAGGAGTTAACTGCACAATACTTAGAAGCTGTGCAGTTAAAAGTCAGGGGAAAATTTGTATTGGTTACCAAGAAGAGACAATTTTTTAACAACTTGTTTTTGTACAAGGCAGGGAGTTTCCTGATGACAGAACGGGACGACCATGCCAACAACACTCATCAAATAATACTTAAACACAGAAATATTTCTGGATGAAAATAAGATCCCCTCCTCCTTGAATATACCCCAAAAAAAAAAAAAAAAAAAAAAAGGATACATAGTAGATGTTTGAATAAAAGGCTTAAGCAAAGTCGTCTGGCAATGAGACTAGTCTACAGCTGGTATGAGAAAAGAACAAGGTCACTGAAGGAAACAGCCCTGCGTGTCTAGTGAGGTCGATGGATATTGAAGATTATTTGTGGGTTAAAGAAGTGCCCAGAATTTTGTAAAATGAGATCCCCCCCATTCAGAATTTCCACAGTAGTGGTGTGTGTGTCTGTAGAGATCTAAGCCATATATGGCCATATAAGCCATATATATATATATATCTTTTTTTTTTTTTGTGCTTCTAAAATTGTTTTTGTTTGATATGCACAGAAGAATCATGCAAGTCTTTAATAATAACAGTTATATTTTACAGGGCAAGATGTAGTTGAAATATTTTATGATTGCTGTGTGTATAGCTGCACTTTTCATAGTATGGATGACTGCATGTCTTCTCAGTTTCTTGGAAAAAATGTTTTATGGAGTCATCAGTCAGGAAGACAATTCTGTATGAACTTAGAATTCATGGAGATCAGAAGGGTTTTCTCTTCACCCTGAGGACCAAAAATTACCTAAAAATATATTCATTTCTACCTATTTTGAAAATAAAGTATCACGTGTAAGCCAGATCTGGGCCACAGGATATTTAACTGTACTCCACCTAAGCTCATAAGAAAATGTTTCTAAATATACAAGAGATAAAACAAGAAAACTATGAACCTAGAATTTTTACTACCTTTTTTTTTTCTTTTTTAAATCATTCACTTTCATATGTAGACAATCATCTTGGTTGTCTTTCTGGTATTTTTTAAAATGCAACAATGGAAAGATCTTGGTTAATAGCTCCTAAGTTTAAAGGTTCTTTCTTTCTGTGATCTGCTGATATTCACAGACAACAAGACAGATCTCTATTCCATAAGCCTTTGATTTGCTGCCATCATAAAAAAACTCAACAGGCAGCAATTTGTAGTAGCATACAGCATAAATGCAAATCAAATTTTGTTAAACATAACTGCTGGCTCCAGGAAATCTTCAAAAGTTGATGGATCCTATATCTATTTCATTTTGCCTTTTTAAACAGTATGAAAAAAGAACAGAAAGGAAGGTTTTCTTTATGTCAAACATTTTAAATGTACTTTAAAAGAGCCACCAAACTACAATTTGCTGTATGTAATATTTAAGTCATTTCTTGTCATGCTTTGCTATGAATATGAGGTTTTTCTTTTTTTTGCATTGCTACAGTTTTCTTTTCCACAGCTTTGCATATAGCTGCCAGTGAATTTCCAGCTACCTGGTGATGTCATTTAAACTAATAAATGAAGTTATTCTTACCAGCTCTATCTGATGAAAGAGGTATTGGCATCCTAACATCAGCAACTTTCAAGCAGCACTTATATTGGCTGTTTAAATTTTAGTTCTTTGTACTCTGTTTCAACTCAGTATTTTTATTTCCCTTCCCCCCCAACAAAAAAAATCCATGTAGTTTCGTTTCTCTGAAGTCAAGAATTAAAGCAAACATCCATACTTATCTTTCATAGGGTTGAATATTACAAGTTGGTTTTTCTAATTGCCTAATGACAAGATGATATCCTATGAATTCCAGTGGTCTCTCTGGAAAAATGTTCTTGAATTGAACTGTTGTAAAAGGGGATATTTTATGTCAAAGAGGATGTTTCAAGTGAGCTTACAGATCCTAGTGCACAGTTAAAGTAGACATCGTAGGTATTCGTGTTTCTATAGCTTCTCAGTTCTATCAATGGAGTGGAAATTTGCTTCTTTTTTGTGTCGATAATTTTCTCCATTGATGTCATTTCTGTAAACAACATTTTATCACGTTATCTTGAAAAACCCGTACAAACTTATAATGTGCATCTAGTTAAGTTAAGAAAACACTTCTGGAGGAAACTAGATTGGAGAGGGGGAATGTTGTTTCTTTAAAGTGTCTTGTGTCAACTCTTTGCCAAAAATCATCTGTCACAAACTCCTTTCCACATATGGTTTGGAGTTAAAGTTACTCTTCAGAGGGACCATAATTCCTAAAAGCCAGTTGAGACTGAATGTGCTAAGTGTACTAACAAGATGTATCTTAAATCCTTTTTAAAGAATTGCTGTTGGTTCTCCACGAGATCTGTAACCAGAATCATCACTAAACTTAATTAATAAATCTGTGCTAAGCACTCTTTTATCTTCACTGTGGCATTTATTCAGATTTCATATCTGCCTCATGTATATTTAGCTGTTTATTGACTGTGCTAGTGATTTTCACGAGAGATAGTCTATGCCAAATTAATGCTGGCAGGAGGATCTCCTATGTACTTCCACATTTCCATGTATCTGTGATACGCTTTTTGCTGCAGAGCCTAACCCATCCTTGTTTACTAGAGGTCAGCCATCAATGTGTGGAGCTCTATTAGATTTTTGACTCTATTATTTGACCTCACTGTATTTGCAAAATCTCTTCTTCGTAAAAGAGCCTCCAGAAGGTCCCCTGCCAACTCCACTGCTTGCAGCTAATGTTAGGACACCATAATTCCCTGCAGTAAACTTAGGAAGGGACAAAATTTTCAGAACTGGATTCAGAGTTTCCAAGCTCAAGGATGTGATCTCTCACAGGTAGGCAGAGCATGGGACCCCCTGGAGGGGGCCTGAGTGCAGAGCAAAAACACTCAAGGACATCAAGCTCTTTACTGGGAAGTGGGCATTGGGCTCATCTTTGAGCAAGCACCAACAGAATGTGCCAGATTTATGACAGATTAGATGGGCTGAAAAGCAGTGCTCCATGTGGAGAGTTCAGACCCTGCTCAGCACAGGAGGAGGAACTGGGTCTTCATCCAGCACAGTCATCACTGCAGGCAACCTCTGTAATCTCCTTACAAAGAGCACTGCTGTTCCTCCTAATGACAGACTGCTGCCAACACACCCTGTGTCACGCTTCATGGCCCGTGTCTGCCTCCTCTGTTCCAACATGCAAGCTGCCCAAATGCCAATTCTGTGCACAGACTGTTACTCCAAACAAACCCATGCTTTGCCACCTCCTGGTACAAAGGCTGCAAACAAAAACCTGAAGTGTGTCCCCAGAAATGCCTCATTTTAATGGGCCAATATCTCTTCTGTGCACGTACCAGAGAGAACAAGCATGACAAAATCCTGAGGATGAGTTGTCAAAGCAGCTAGATTACAGCAACACTAAGAACCTAAACAAAATGCAACCCTATAAATCCCCATGCATCTTCCACAAGACGGAGCAACAGCAAAATGCATGTAGAAACTCAAGCACGCCCTTGCAGGCTATCAGCTTTCACTTAGTGTTGTCCGTTCAGTCACCTCAGTGGGCTCCACTGTGAAGACACAACCTTAGAAAGTCTCATACAAGAAATTCCCAGGTTCCACGTACAATGTTCGTTTGTGAACATCTCTGAAAGCTCTCTTTTCCCTTCCATTTACATATTCAAACTGCTCTTTCAGGATCTCCTCATTCTCTGGTATTGCCTCTGTTGCCAAATCCTACAGTAAAGCTCCCTTCAGTTTTCTTTCCTGATAGGTTATAATGTTCTTTTCGAATGTGTTTGCCATAAGGTAAATGTATTTAAGTACTGTAAGCATTAATTTTCTGCTTCCTCCGGCCACAAGATTGAAAAGCAAGGCTCTGTAGATAAGAATACCCTCTGACAAATAATTGTCCCATACAACCTTGGAATCAATACTTCCTCAGAGTAGGTAAACAGCTCCCATTTGTACTGATGAAAGTGAGAACATAAATAAAGTACACAAAATGCAGGGGTCCGTAGCTTTCCTATGAGGCAATAAAATATTTTGTGTTCCTTTCATCCACATCAAACTCTATTCATCCTACCAGTTCACAGGAAATGCATTAGTTGCTAACTACTCCTCGCTTCCTCAGATGCCAAGCCGGCATGAGACCGTACATAAACTGAGCCTTGTGCAGCCACAAGAGCCTGTTTTTTTTTCTGTCAGTGTGTGTGCATAACTCCCACTAGCCTCAGAAGGTGTTAGACAGTATAGGTATGTGTACAGAACAGGGACTTCAAAGCTCTGACTGCAGTAATGTGTCCCTTAAATTAGTGGCAGATGTTTTTCAGCACACTCAATTAGAAGGGATTAGCCAGGTTTGTCAGGCAATTTCTAAAATTCTAGTCCAAAATAACTCTCATAGAGAATTCATATTTATCATAGGATGTTCATTTCATAACAAGGCTAAGAGCCAACAAAGTAAGCAGCAATGTATTTACCTATGCGTGGTTCATAGGCAGATAGGTTATGGGAAGAACTATATCAGAAACTCTGGAAGTCTTGAAGGCAGCTCTTTCAGCTTCAAAACAGAAGTCTTATCAAGAAACAGAATCTTTGTTATCCAGCTGCTCTTTTCATAATTGAGAGATATCCTTTTCAAAAAGGGCTTTAGAAAGTCTGGAGAAAAAGGCAACATGGCAATAACCTACTCAAGCACTGCTGGGAGAACAACACCTCTGGGAGAAGAGAACCCGCCGTGTCCTAGCAGTTCCCTAAATGATCAGTAACAACCTTACTAACAATAGACAAGATTTTTGAAAGCTGAAAAAATTGAGTTAAAATTTAGTTTACACTCGTGTTGACATTTGTCTGTTTGCTTGATATCTGTTTGCTTGATGAGCTTCTTCCATGCAGAAAAAGAAAGTTCAAAGAAATCAATTTTTTTCTTATTTGCAGTCATTTTTACTTTTTGTTCCCTAGTGCTGCAAGCAGAAATATTGTCAAACATCATCTTGTTAGATTTTTGTATCCCGATAAATTTAGCTCTCTTTAGATTCTCACAGAAATCAGAGCTATGTTACCCCTGGCCATTTTTTAATAGGTTAGGCATCTCTTATGGGGAAAATTCGAGCATCTGGGAAGAAACTTCTAACTGTAAGAAGTAAAGGAAGATTAGCGATGGTTTGAAATATGAAAATGGTTCATTTCTTAGCCTCTGATGGCTTACTACAGTGAAGTAGATACTAAAGTGCTACTCTCAAACAATTTCAATTTCACAACATTTTTTGCAGTTATGAAAAATGACTCTGTCCAAGTTTGTGCTATTCAGTTCCAACCAACACGAGCCTTTATTCATGTTGCAGAAGCAGGCAGAGAAGATGCCTACAGACTGACTTAGAGAAAACAAAGCCCCACTAGATATATGTCACATCCCAAATACAGCCCTGTATATAATTTCCCAAGCACAACTGTAATTACATTTCAGAGAGTATGAGGGCATGAACTGGATGAAATGCATGAGTTCTGTGTATTTTTGTGAATTTGTCTTCCTGGTTACAATTTTAGCACTGCAGTTAAAGATGTGTTAGACATTAGACGGTCTCTGCGAGCTTATTTCTTCTCTCTTTTCAGACAAACCGTGCGGGGACCCGCCGTCCTTCCCTCACACCCTCTTGCACGGCCACACTGGCTTTGAAATGGGGGACGAGCTGCTGTACGTCTGCGCGCAGGGCTACGTCATGGGCAACAAGGAAAGCGCTTTCACGCTGCTCTGCGACAGCTGCGGCGAGTGGTACGGCCAAGTGCAGGCCTGTGTCAAAGGTAAGCTCGCCCAGCACGCAAAGAAGTAAGCTCACCAAGCACACCCGGCTTCCCAGCGAGACCCTCTCAGGCTTAATGGAGTGTCTCACGGGTGTTTTCCATTCCAGCTGGAGGTCTTGATGGTTAAAGCATCTGTATCTTCCTGTATTTACGTGGCAGCTGGCCCAACAGGGCTTTTACAATGCCATTAATGGCCATCGCAGCGAAGCACATGCAGCTATGAGCAAAGAGTTTCTTTCCGGGAAGCATGAGCCACTTACAATAATAGTAATTAAAAAAAAAAAAACTAACACGCCACTTACAATAATAATAATAATAAAAAAAACTAACACTTTATGCCATGGTTTTTGTTGTATCTTATAAAGCCAATTTAGGGAGTCACTGTGATTCTTATCCCAAGGTTATCATTCAACTCTTGCCTTCCACAACACCATCTTCCCTCTTTCTTCCCCACAAAACACTTTTTCTTTAGTGCTAAACGCGATTTTCAATTACTGGAAAAGAGCTCTTTGGGAAGTTCCTGCATCTAGTTATTTAATATCAGAACCAGCCCTTTCTGGTAACTGGCTGTTTATAATTTTGTATGTGCTCATTCTTTTTTTTTAAAGTGTACTTATCTGTTTACTCCAGGAAAGGGATTACTATCGATAGGACAACAAATATTGCAGGTATTTTTAGAGTAGTCCAAGAGTCATGTCCAGGCAGCATTAGTCCGCCAAAGACATTGTTTACCTCATGGAGTGCATAATGCAGATTTTGTGCGTCTTCTGCTGTGTTTATTTTCACATGAAGCCACAGAGCTGTTACAGACCAGCTACTGAAATGAAAACCTGGTATTTGTCCTTGCCTTTGGGAACTTAAGGCAAGCACAGAGAAAAAAATGTATCTTTTTTTTTTTTTTTTTGTAGAAACACACTAAGCGTGGCAAATGTGCAAGGCGTTACTGCAGGCATTCATCCCACCACCGTCTTAATATCTTCACACACTGCAACATGCTGGGGTTCCCAGCAGCAAAATTTCAGACATCAGCACAAAGAGGGGCTTTCTGCTCTTCTGGGGCCCAAGCCCATCAAAGCACCTAATTTCCTCCCAGTGTAGTCCCAGTAATACGGGAGCTGGTCTTTTTCAAAGTGCTCTTCTTGCCTCTCTGACGCTTTAAATTTCCCCAGATCTCTCTTTCCGGAGGCCTGCCAGCGTTGTGCAAAATCTCGCCGGACAGGGTGGCCCAGAAACGTGTCCTCCACAGCGTTTCCCAACATATTCCTCCTTGCGGTTTCCCCTCAGGTGCGTGCGTGCTGCTGGCCGGCACTCCTTGGTTCCTAGGGAAGCATCCTCCTTATGGCCAAGAGGAAGTGCGTGACAGCGTTTTTGGGGAGCTCTCTCTGCTTTTTTAGCCTTGCCTGTTCTTCCTGCCTGCCCTGCTACCTGCTGGCACATCGCCTCTCCCGCCACGGCAGCTCCATGCTTGTGCTTGAGAGCAGACACGTTGCATGTCGAGCCACCGTTTTGCACACCCAGCCCCTTCCAGTGCCCCGGGATGCCTCCTCCATCTCCCTCCGCCTCAGAGGGGCACCATGGACTCCCCTTCGGTTTCCTCTACTCCTCCTCCCTGCTGGGATGGGCTGCGGGCTGCTGGAAACCCCCTTAAGGGGAGAAGATGGGGTCTCGTGGGTGACGACAGGGAGGATGCGGTGGCCAGCACCAGCGCGGGGGTCCAGTGGGCACCGGGGGCAGCACCACGCGAGGGCCCGGGCAATGCTCGCCCAGCAGCCGCTTCTCGGCATCAGTGATTTACGCCAAGCGCGCCCAGACTTGTGGCCGACGCCGGCTGATCCGTGGCAGAGCCGGGGGGATCACATCCCATCCCTCCAAAGGAATTTTCTGAATTTTGTAAAGAAAACACTTACTAGCATTTTAAAGTTCCTTGTTTTACACCTCTGAATTTGACTTCTGTGAAGTTTTGCTTTTGCATGGTCTAGGTTGAACAGAGTCGACCATCCTTTAAGTGTTCTTGGATTATTACTGGGGTTGCAAAAGAGTCATACAATAACTCTCCTTCTTTTAAGCCCTGGAATTTGTCCACTGGTTTGTAAAATCTCCGTCTGTCTCAACCGCTTTAACTAGTCCTCTCCTACTAGTTGAATTAGCACTTGTAAACTGCTGGCCTTACACATAGGATAAATGCCACTCTCTGTAGTGAGTCAGGAGAAGTAAAGACATGCATGAATCAACAGAGCTGCCCCTGCCAGAAGAGAAGCCTGTAACAGAATGGTAGCTTGTAGATACCATTAGGGTGAAAATTAAAACAAAAAGCATATTATTTTTTTAAGTTCCTCTATTAAAAAGCAGATAAATTTTATACTGTACTGTGCTTTCGGAAATTTTCTCTGCAAACACAAAAGATAGCTGCCTACATATTTCCTTCTATAAAAGAATGGACATGGAGTTTTTTTTACCAAATAGCTTTACTCAGGGAACCAGGGCTTTAAAAACAAACAAACAAAAACAACA
>VZSV01000334.1:79502-113767 GCA_013398735.1 Nothocercus julius | reverse complement strand
CTTCTTTTAAGCCCTGGAATTTGTCCACTGGTTTTATCTTTCCCCTTGTTTAAATGTAACTTAAACAGTACCATGAATACATATTTGGATGCAATCTGAAATCTATTACCTTCTCATTCTCATTTTATTCTATTCAATGCATAAAGCTCATTTTTCCCAGTATTTCAGAATAGTTCTGAGAGAATCTTACTACTTTTTTTTTTTTTTTTTTCCCCAGAGAGGTATCACACCTTTATGATTATTTTCTTGGCACAAAGCATATATATTTTAAACAAAGGAGTGGGCTGTTACACAACTGGGCAGATAGAAAAGGACAGGCTTCTTGGAAGATGAAACAGAAGTGAAGTTACCTCTATTAGCTTCAATTAGCACATATATCTCTTTCAGAACAGAATGCCTAGGACCATGCTAGGAGTCATTTTTATTCATGTATACATACCAGCAGGTGGTGGATAATGAGGAGAAAAGGTCACAAGAGCTCTTAGCAAAAATGAGTTGTGTCTGTGCACCAGGAAACTAAATATTTAAAACCATCTAAGTGGCATAAAGGTAACCCAGAAAAAATAGAATATTCTGACTTCTTTCTGAACTGTTTCAGCTTCCAGAACTGTTGTTGCAAAGAGCAGCTCACATGACTAGCTGAAATACTGCTGCAGGGGAGGGAGTAAGGAGAGAGAGAAGGAAAAAGAGTATTTACATCCACAAACCCGGTGGGTCTGAATCGCCTGTAACCTCCACCAAATTGATAAATATTTTTCCTTCACTGGGTTTGGTGGAAATGCTAATTTTATCAAACATAAAAATAAAACTGCATTACACCAGAGTAAGGAAAAGAAAGAATCAGGTCATTTAAGCTGTGTGTGTTTCACTGTTTTCCCTACATAAATAGTCTATTTCCCCTGTTTTCCCTGAGCCTTTGACACAGTGGCAGGGGAGAGAAAAATATTTTCAAAAGAAATAGGAAAGAGTGGTTGTAAAATCACAAACATCAGCACTGGAGCTTTGGAGCAGATGTAGTATTGTGGATTATAATTTTTAAAATGATTTAAATGTAGATTTCATGCTGAGGAGCTTCCTCTGATTATTGTTTCAAAGACACTTTAAGGACTTGTAATAGAAAATGTTACATGTATTCAGTGAATCATTAGTAATTACATATTCAGTTTTTCTAATTGCAGTTCTTTAGGAAGGGATGCTTTACAAGAAAAGCAAAATGTGTTTGATTTTTAATGTTAGAGTTGGTTATTTAAATAAATACATAAAATTGTGAAAAAGAACCAAAATTGGAGTTTAAGTAAAAGAAGCCTTATTTACATTGTCTTAATGTTAGGGTCATAGTAAATGTTAGGGTCACAGTAAAGAGGAGAATCATTATTAATTAAGTACCCCAGAAGACAGCATACACACACCAGTTTTCAGATGCATCGAGGGAAGGGAGTAACTTTACTGTTGTGAAGATAAATGACAGGATTTACAGAGAGTTTACATCCCTGGTGTCAGAATGGACCATTCCTATTCTAACTGCCTCATGACAGAGGAAAGGTGACCACAGAGCCACTTCAATGAGCATCCGAGGGCTATATTTAGCTGTTTGTAAGCTGATAGTCCCCTGATTCTGAATAAGCTCTGAGTGAGCAGCTGGAATGTAATGTCCATCGTTTTTATGCAAACACAACAGAGCCATGTGGCAAAAACTCTGCTCAGATGAAAGGTCTGTTCCTAAATCTGGCAATGTCTTTGAGACTGCAGGCAAGTCAACCATACTATTCTCTGTTGCTTTTTTTACACCTCATCCATGAAATAAGGATAATTTTTATCCAGCTTTGTGATTTTTTTTGAGACTTACAGATATTACAATTATATATTACTGTCCAATGTTTTAAGTGCCACATCATAATGCCCAGCTTTCAAAGCAGAATCTCTGACAAAAGAGCAGTAATGAGGTTTCTGTTGCTTTTGTGTTAAAATTATAGGACCTACTTTACATTTCCAGTCGCTTAATAAGAGCAGATTCAGAATCAGGGAACTATCATCTTACCAGGGTCTAAATATAGCACTTAGGTGTTTACTGAAGTGGTTTTATGATCATCTTTCATCTCTGCTGTGAGCCAGTTAGGATAGAAATGGTCCGTTCTGCTGCCAGGGATATGAATGTGGTTGGTATTGTTGGCAAATCCATAAATCAAATGGAAAAGTACATTATGCATTAATACTCACATAATTCAAAATACACTGGCAAAATTTGCCTATGAACATAATTGAACAAAATCATTTTGGGGTTATACTAAGTGGATTCTGGATACAATAAAGTATGCTGTAAATTAAGCAAACAATATGTTGCAAATGGCACACATGAGGTAACGGGCTGTAATTTTTAATGAAGATGCTTTTAAAGAAAATAGTGGCTCTGTACAGCTAGTACTTCCTGTAATTTTTCGTCGTGAAAAGATGCTGTGTTCTAACTGAAAACACAGAAATATTCAACCTAACAAAGCAATCTTAAGCAGAGAACAGGGGAATAAATGTTTTTACAGATTATTATTTTTTCTATTTCTGTGGAGAGAACATATTTGTTTCACAAACTATATCCTGAAAATTGGCATTGTAATAATGTCTGAAAGCAGTCACTGTGTGACATTTTGTGGTTGTCCTTCAAGCAGAGGGACTAAACCAACAGCTGCTAAAGGACATTCTTTCTTCTTTTCTGAAATGAACCGTTGGTTCAGGATCAGCAGTGTTAAAGCTAGCGTTTCACTGGAGGCATCAGGGCTCTACTGTATCAGGCTAGATCAAGTGTCCTGCAGTTCGCTTCCTAAAAAAAGAAGGCAGATTAGACGGCTGAGAAATCATGTCATATCTCTGCCCTGTAAATGCACTTTGTCCTTTCCTCTTGACTGCTTTGGATTTCTTTTTCACCTGTAAGCTTGTGGCAGGAGAGATCATATCTTCTGCACATCTAAGCGTTCTATGCAGTATTAATACTTGGATACTTTTCTAATGTATTCCGTGCTGGTCTGACTGGGGATCGTTCTTCTTCTGATTTCAATGCAAGGGTGATTCAGCTAACATTGAACACCTCTGGAAGCTCCATCTACAACTCTTTGTGCCTCATTACACATAGTTTTGCTGAATTTTTAAGAATACCATTGTTTTACATTCAAGTGGTCTGTAAGCTAACATCATTTTTTTTTTAATGTGGAAGATAAAACAAAATGTAGCTTTTATTTGTATTTGTATTTTATTTGTTTTGTTTTGTTTTGTTTTAAATGGAAAGGGAGAGTTGTAACAGACAAGTAAAAAAAGCTGCAAAATATATCCATGGTCTGTAGAAAAAAATGTCAAACTTTGATTCTTTTCTCAGGTCTGTCACTTAGCTGTATGATTAATGTAAAGTATCAGTCTGGCTTGAACTGAATCTGCCAAATCAAATTAGTTAGAAAAATTATGATGGGTTTCCTGCTAGAATCATTCTAGTAGGATCGTCCTCCATCTTGTAGCTGGTGTACACCAGCAACATAAATTCTCTATAGCGTACTCTGGTTAGTTTGACAGAAACATGATCACGTGCATATGCCTGATGCAATTCAAATGGGTAGATCTGGAAGATGCAGTAATACACAGGTTTGACTAAATGTAGGCAAGTAAGTCTAAATGTATCCTACCCTGTCCTCCACATCTTTAGAGACATGTGTCAGCTTGCTAATCTTTAATGTGACTGCCTAGACATTCTTTTTTAAAAAAAAAGTGTTTTTATGTACTAGAAATATTTATGTTGATGGGCTACACAGAATCAAATTTCAACTTCCTGCACTCCAAATATACTTCAACAAATTATGCAGTACACTTCACGGTTGTCCAAAATAGCGGCAGTCAAATTAGAACTCGGATGCTAATATACTTTCAAGGAGGAGAATTGAACTGATTCTAGTGTCTGGAAAACCAGGCTCTTTGTTTTTGTCTATCTCTGTTTTTGGTCAATAATTTCAAATTAGGATCAAAACTTGAAGTACTTGAAAGCTCTTTAAGACTGGGTGCTTCCTAAAGAGGATAAGGCTAAATTAAAAGGATTTTACCAATGGAAATTGAACTTCACATCTTTAATAGTATGCTATTTGAGCATCTGTTGCTGTAAAATGTTCATTTTAGCCTCAGTAATCCACCAGATAGATAGTGAATCAATACTCACTGATCCTTCAGTCTGTCAGAGGAGGGTAGAGATAAGGCAGAGCAGTAACTGAAAATAGAAAGATTTAGTCTTGGACCAATGACTTGCAGCGTGCGCTTCTCCTAAAGCCAGACCTGCCTGGCTAGGAAGGAAGATGCAACCACTTCTAAATCAATTGCAAGTTGGTTTTAAAAAGAGTGTAAATGAATGTTACAACAGTTTAGATAAGAGGTGGAGCTATGTCTTGGTTGTTTTGGTTGCTCTTATCTTCAGTTCTGAGGCAAAATCTCAAAAGACCTAGAAAACTCAAGGAAGTGCTGAGGTGGTGAGCAAAACGAAGTGTGAAAGTCGTGCAGTCTGATACTGGAAAATCAAGCTCACAGCTGATTTAAAAGGTTGTCATGGTATCACAAACTCACTAAATACTAGGTCTAAGCACCATTGGAAGGTCTGAGGCCCAGAAGAAAGAATGGACAATTATTACTGTGTAAGTCGATTCAGGATCACATAAATCAAAGCTTTTGAGCAAGGAGTCTGTTTTTCCTTTGATGGTTAGAGAGCTCAATAGTTGCTTTCATTCTGGCATCCCATAAGCTAACATTAGTTATGTTGATAGTCTTTGCTAAAAACTGTACAAATAGAGGAGCTTGCATATGAAAATACGTTATAGCAGCTTTACAACTTAGGCTACAATCTGATTGTCAAAGGGAACAAGACTCCCTTATGCAGTGACAAGCAGGGCATAATGAACTCCAACCTCAGGCTCTCTTTCATCCACAATGGGCTTTTTCTTTCCTCTACTGAGTTTTAAGAAAACACCAATTCATTCCTATCCGTACAGGATTGGGCCCACAGACAGCAAATTTAGCAAACTTGATTGATGGTTCAACAAACCCAAGCATTTTCTGATAGACTGAGGACTTGTATTTTCCCAGGAGCTTATGCTGTTTCTTGATGCGTTTCTATCAGGCTTTCTTCAAAAAGGCTAAAAATACACTGCAGGAGAGATACGAGAGGGAATAACTTTGAATTTTATAAAAAGCATATTATTACAGTTGTTAAGCAGTGACTAATAATCCATACCAGTCAATAATATGAATACTGGCTGGCTCTTCCTCTTACTTTCTGAAGAATAGATGTGGAAGAAATACCACAGGCTTACAATAAAATTTTTGTGCAGCAATAGGAGTACACGCAGAAGAACACCATAATGTAATAATATTTCATCCTGTATCTGAAAGATAAATGAGTTACAAAAATAGTTAGAGGTACAGAAGACATATCTGAAAACAGACTGGGCTGATGAGTCTTCTCAAAAAAAAGAAACAATATCAGACTTGGTAAATAGTCAGTTCTTATGTTGTCGTTCAATACTCAGTTATAGACCACCTTTGGAAACAGTGGGTTGTAGTGAAATAAGCACAGCAGATAGGAATTTTTAGAAGGGATCTGAATAATAAGTGGATTAATAAGAGGACAAGGTAGCTTAAGGCACTGTTCCCATTCAAAAAAAACATCAGGTAGAAAATTTCTTAAGTGAAAGTGAAACAAGGGAATGAAGTGAGACTAGCATTTGATGGCTATTATAAATGCTACATAACAGTGGCCGTTACTACACTGAGTTTCATAAAAATGTTGCTAAAGTGATCTAGCACCCCGAGCTATCCTCCACTCACTGACGTGTGGAATACTGTTGGAGGAGATTTTCAGATGAATTAGAAAAGTGGGAGTCCTACCACAAGTCTTTCCACTTTAAGCACTGCATTCCATAATCTGTTAAGTCCTTTTTGCACGAGATGGAAGGGTTTCATTTTGTTTTTTCTTCCTTGCTTTGAAGAGGACAAAGAACATTTGGGGATTTACTCAATGAGAGGAGAAGGCCAGGACTAGGAGGGAGAGAGACCTGTTGCAAGCATTGCTGTATCTTGTACCATTTTCCTTGTACACCCTTGCTCTCATATGAGAGTGGAGCTGCTTAGATCAGCCATTTCTTCAGCATAATTTTAACATACATATTAATTCTCTACAGGATATGTCCTACATTTCGGTTTTATCAGCATAACTTCTTCGGTTAATGGTAGACCCAGACGCTACTCCAAGAAAAATACCTTTTGCTAATACTCCGCTCCAGCCCCTAAGTTAAGCTGTTCTGTCAAAGGGAAAAAAAAAAAAAAAGGCTGGTGTGAGCCGTATCACCACTTTTTGGTAAGACTGTTTCTAATCCTTCTTAAAAGTAGACCAAATATGTCTGTGCCGGAGTCCTGGAACAGAGCCTCCAAGGAGAACGTGACTCATTCGGATTTGGAGGTGGGCCCCAGATGAAAAGGTGATTCAAATTTGGTGCAGTGTAAACACACAAAAAGATAAGAGCTTTGGAATGTATTGATTTGCTATATGGCTTCTCCTATTAATTTCTTATTCCCCATGGCAAGCCAGATTTATTGCTTCGCTGTCTTCACTAAAGACTAAACACTCTCTTAAAAAAGAAAAATTCTCACCATGATTCAGTTTGTTTTATTTTCCATATCCTAAGGCACTATATTCTAGGACTTTTTATGCCAGCATAAATCCTATCAATTAATTACATCAACTTTCTGTGAAGTAATACTTGTATGAGCTGAAAATCGACTGCTCTGTCTAGTCTGAAAAAGTCTCTTCATTGGGCTAAGGCTTTAAAAGAAGAGAAAATACGAATTACAATGCATGATTTAATTCAAAATCAAATACTTTTGCCCTCTGAGTCAAGGCTATTTTGCTATGAGTGGTAGGTCAGGAGAGGCATGGGGAGTACTTCTACTTCAAACAGATAATGTGAGGAATCTGTGCATCTGTTGCACACTTTTTTTTTTTCTTTTTCACCTGATTATTTTGTTAATATTTCATCTCTTAAAAGGAGCTCAAGTATTGATTACAGTGGACATTGTCTTGATACCTAAGCAGTCTTTGTAGTCTTTAGGTGTTTGAAGAAGAGTTTTCAACCCTTATAGTCACAGGAAATAAATCTTCATTTTTCAGATGAGAATATGTAGAACTCTATGTCAGCTTTGGTGAGGGCTTTTTCCTTGGATGACTCTAAAAAGCTGCTTACGAGAAACACTGTTCAATTCACCTGTCCCTTCATGAAGTATCATTGCAACCTCAAGTTCATTTAAGAAAACACTGTAATGGTAAAAAGTGAACACACAGTTCTGAGTATAAATAAGACAACTCAAAAGTCTCAGCTGTCACTGAAAGACAATTATGTTCCAGGGATGAAGTTATTTTATTAGTTTTTTTAAATTAGTTTTTATGCATTCCTTTCCACACATCTTTCCTGCTTGAAAATGATCTTTTTCTTTCCTCAAGTCTGGAAAAATTACTGTCCTTTAGGGAGAGTAAATATTTGAGAAAATAATAAGGAACCGAAAGAAACCTTTACTTCCTGACAGTAGTCTTTTTTTTTTTTTTTAATGTAGAAAGACAAGATATTAGCAGTAACCTACTCTCATTTTTAAAAATTTGATATTGCCTGTGAAGCTTGTGGTGGACAATCTTCATTCTAAGCAAACATAACACTTCATGAAAAGTACTGTCTGCAGATTAGTATATCCCATTACATCTTTCATCTTAGCCTTCATAGAAAATGAGCCTAGCTTTTTTTGGTGAAATTGAATGTTTGATTTTGTTCTTTTAATTTTTTCTAGATGAGACTGAGGCACACATTGACTATGAAGATAATTTTCCTGACGACAGATCAATGCCTATTGCTGAGAACAAACATGGCAATGGCAAAGAGGAAACTGGGCAGGAAGATCAACTCTCCCACACTAAAAGTATGGAGGATGGAAGAACTGGAGGCATGAAAGATGTTACTAAGGTCATAGATAGTCCTGAAAAAGGAAGTAAGGCACCAACAGAATCCCCTGTCTCACTCCTAAGTCAAAAGAACTTGTTTTGGTTTCCATCAGAGGCCTTTAGTGAGCCTGAATCACAGAAAGAAACAGATGATTCCACTAAAGCACAGTTTTCTGAGGGTGATAACCACATTGGGGTGAAGACAGTCTATAATGAACCTAGTGCCAAAATGTTTTATGACACTGAGGATTTCCCCATTGGGCCCATTCTCACAACCAATGATACAAAGGTGGAGATAGATACAGTTGCCATTACTGACGAGTCATGGTTAGACGGTTATCCAGTAACACAAGAAGTGGTAGAAGATGATGAAGAGGAGGGGGATAAGGTTGATGGATCAATGGGAACAGAAGAAGACATCATTCTCACAACAGACCAACCAAATCATGTGGAAGTTAGGAAATCAGGCAATGGTAGCCCAGCTCCAGAGGAAGGTTTAACAGAAATTGCGACAGTGACAGCGAGGACAGATGATGGGGTCAAAGAGACACCAGGAGCAGTGACATCAGTGAGTGCTCTGGAGAACCTAAGCGTGAGCAGAGGTTATGAGGACACTTTGGGGGACCACGCAACCACACCTCTGGAACTCACCACTCAGGAGCCTGTTACGACAGTGCTGGTCGATGTTACCAGCCTAAAGACGTCTGTGTCAGAAACCTCTGCGGTGGTCAGCCCCTTCGATCACACTCCGTATTCAGAAGCAAAAGAAACAACGGCTTACCCGGCACAAATAGCGACAACTGCACCAGCTCCAAATATCTTTACTGCCACGTCATCCCAAGAGTTAGGTGAGCATGAAAATCTCACCCAAGGCCTTGAAGAACAGCTTTTCCCCACTTCTGAACCATGTGAGGGAGAGGACTGTCCCAAGTCAAGTAAAGGTGCTATCATCGCAGTAATTGTGATTCTTCTATGCTTGTTACTGGCCGCAGCTGCACTGGCCGTGTGGTTTTTCAAAAAGCGGCAGCAAAAAAATTCTGTCTATAAACTGAATGGAAGGTGTCAACCCAGACATCATTGCTACCACCACTACCACCAACAACACATCGAAATGCAGAAAGTCTAAACTGCAGTGTTTTGGGAGAGAGATTGGAAATCAGAGAAAAAAATATATATATTGACACTAAAAGGATCACATGACTCATGGATACTAAAATCCAGCAGTGCAGAAAGCAGAAGAAAAAAACACCCTAAGAGAACATAGAAGAGATTTCAGCTTTTTTGAAATCACAATTTAGCATATCTGATCTTTCAGAGCTGAAGAATCTGTACGTTTTTGTTACAAGGGTCTTTTAGAAACAACGGCAGGACACAATGTGCTTAGTAGTACATCTACAGTTCATTCTGCTTTTACATTTTGCTCCTATTAATAATAAATTAATTGATTAATTTCTGTGTTACCTGGTTATAGTATAATGGCAGGGCTGGTCAGGCCTGTTTGGTCTATTCTCAGTGGAACAGGAAAAGGAGGAGGGGGAAAAAAGGAGGGAAAAGGATGTTTTTGGAGCAACCGCATGTTCACTATTTGTTCCTTCTTTTAGAAACAACCAGACTGGTCAGGATAAACCACAGTAACAATTATTACCTGATGTGTCTTACAAAAAAAACCTATTTGCTACCGTACTCTAATGGGTAATATTGCAATGATTACTAAGGTACTTTTTTCAACATTGTAAAATTAACAAGCCAAAAATGTTGGGTCATTATGGTATTTTTTTGTAAGGCGTTATTTTAGCCTTAGCAAAGAAGTGCCATTCTTATACTAATCTTTTTATAGAAGTCATGATGTCTCCCTTGAATTGAGAGTACTGTAAGTGCCATTCTTCTTTTAATATTAACAAGAGAGGAGTCAGAATACCCTTGATCTCAGGTGTTATGATGAATAACCTCTTGTTAAAGAGCCAGACAATAATGAAGCACTTTGCAACCCTATCTGAAGTCAGTTGCTTTTCTGAATATAAGTGCTCCCTCTTGATACCAGTTGATCGAGATGCTGAGTTTCAACTCATAGCCAGTAAGCACCTTGGGACAACTGAAACCATGTAATCTATTTCTGCCGTATGAACCAATGACCAATTTTCACCCTCCTGTTCTTTCGCCAGTTGAAGTGGTGAGGCTAAGATTGGCTATGGAAGATGGGTATCTAGTTAGAAAGCTGCTTATTGTGATTTTAAAGATAAATCAAACCTGGGAAAGAGAGAAATCGTATCCATCTGATAAAATGCAAACACTTGCCTTTAGACTCGGTGTTAGTGCAAAAACATAGGGGTTTTCTCAACTTCAACTTCTGTTTCACACAGTTTTTAAGAATAAACATGAAGAGAGAGGAAGGAGTCTCCTAGAAGCCTTTCTAATAGTTCTGGTGCATTTAAGATCAAGTGTTCTTTCTTACCTTTGAGAATGAACAAGATCAAAACTAGCAACTGTGAATAATCTGCAGGTCAGAAATGAATTAATCTGCCACCCTACTGCACAGTCTTAGCCAAAATACTGAAGTAGTTCAGCAGTTCAAAATATTCGAGTAAGAAAAAGTGACTCAGTGGAGTTCACATCGTTTCACCTTCTGCCTGAGGTCACAGTGATAATTATTTCTAACTCCATGGAAAATAGACTTTATGAAATGGAGTGCGGAATTTCGCCCATCATGTACTCATCAATCTTAAGGTGGTAAGGAAAATAAAGTATTTTTAAATGACAGCTATACCTTGTCTTGGAGAATTTGATCTTAGAACGGTAAGAGTTGAATCTAATTGCCTGGCTAGAGCTACAGTAAATACAGATCAACAGAAAGTGTACAGATTTGTAAATATTGTGTTCCCTGACATACACATGACTTTATGCTTTTAATGCATTCTACAATATGAAATAACCTAGAATTTATGTTGTGAACTATTTTTTATGCAGCAATTCTTTTTTTTTTTTTTTTCTAAAAAAGCAAAGGATTTAGCACTAAGCAACTTTATGGAGACTGTTAACTCAACTAAAACATTCCATGTGTAATCTTGTGGAAATATGCTTCCAAATAAACACAGGAAGATCCATTTAAAATATTGTTTATGTGAAAGCTGCAAATATGTGTTACACTTCTGGGCAGCATCATTCAAAATGAAATGTCAATACTATTAGGCTCTGCAGCTGAACATGTAAAAATCAGAGTCAAAATATAATTACAAACAGAAACTGTACAGGGATCTTATTTGAGATTTAGAAATACTTGTTATTCATGACCAGGAGAAAATGTACATTAACATAATACTTTGGAGGTGTTTAAATAAAAATCAAGTTACAAAAATGTGAAAAGAAGTGACTGTGTATGTTCTCATGCAAATCATCCTATTTATCTGTATATTCATTGAGAAAAGATAAGTCTGTCACTTGGATAATTCTTGAAGAAAACAATTTGATATTAAAAAGTTAGCTGAAAAGCCCAGTTCTGCTCAGAAAAATGTCTTAGCAGACATCTCCTTGAAGCAGAATCTTGCTCATTCTTGCTGTTTTACTTTACCAGAATAATGCATGGAGTCTGAGAAAGCTAATCAAAAAATGGGGATAAATTGTCCGTAATGATACATTTGACTTAAACCTCTTTTGTGTGTGAAACTTGGCTAACTAAAGACAGTAGAGTCTCAATATACAGAGAACAATAAATACACAAACTGAAAATTAAAAGGCCAAAATACAGAAAGGAATTACTTGGTATAACAAGTCATGGCTAGAAGTACCAACTATGGGTAAAAAATAAATGAGGAAATATCAGGAACAGTTTTGTGATGGTGACTTTATTCCTTAAGAGAATGGCCTATTGCCATGTGATAAAAGTCATGTATTATCCTCTTCAAGGAAATCCATATAGGTTGGCCAAAATCAACTCACCAGTATTATCAAGGGAACTGGTGGGTGAAAACATGACTAAGACATTCTCCCTTCACCCTCCTCTCCTTTTCAACAACCACCGATTAACTGGGTCACCATTTTATACAGCTTTTTGTGCAGCACCTGGGCACAGATCTGTACAAATTTGCTACCAGGCAGGATGAGAAGTGGCCGTTCAAGGTGCCACATTAACGATATTGGGAGACCTTAAGCAGCCAGACTTTCTCTTGCCGGTGCTTTTGGGATCAAACCCTTGAGACCGAGGGTTGTTTGCTGCCCTGCATACAGAAACATTAAGATCACTGATTTTAAATATTCAGTAAGTTCTCAGTCCCAAATCCCCCTCTTTATTTGTGTGGTTGGCTTTCATTTGCCGGCTGGGTGACAATACATGGTTTATTACACTGTACAGTTTTATTGAATACCTTATCTTGTAAGCTGTTACACTGGGGATTTGTTGCCATGGGCACTGAAGTCAGGATAGGCTTTTTTTTTTCTTTTAATTAAAAGAATTTTCAGTTTTTCATTTCCATTATTTTGTAATGCCGAGATGCAACACAGTATGCATTTAAAAAATAGTAATCACAAAAACTGACCAGAGTGGTAATACTTGTCCAGCTATAGGGTTAGCGCTATTTCAAATAATAAAGTATTTGATTTGAAAGTATTTGATAAAGTAAAGTAAAGAAAGTATTTGATAAAGTATTTGATTTGAGAATGGGACAAAGGCATAAAGTCTGTTTTCTTTTCTTTTAAGCTGGTATTCACATAAAGTTATACCTCCACCTACCTTATTTCCACTTTAAAGTAAGCAAAATTCCATTACTTTGCAGAAGAATTAATCAGTAAAAAAGCACATTTGTTGCTTGATTCTATTTAAAAGCCCTACCTAAAAGCTACATCAAAGGGAAGAAAAAGTTAAAAATAATCAAAGAAGACTTAGGAAGTCTCTCTCCCAAAAAAGGTTAGCATTTATAAGCTTAAAAAAATCAGAACTCTCTACAGAATTTAGTTTCCATACACCACCAGTACTCTAAGGAAAGAGAAGCAGGGAGAGAGTAGAAATGGGTGTCTAAACCACTGAATATTTCCTTGCCAAAAATAAATAAATAAAAAGGCATCTATTTACTTTATTTTTTTCTAGGCACTGAAGAGGACTTAAGATACAAAACCCTGATTTGCTGGGGTGTGCAACGCAACTTACTTTGGCTATTTCTTGCTTAGCTTCTTTTTTGTATATAGCTTAAACTCTCCACACTAGGTCATTCAAGTCTTGAGTCACCAGAAAAAAAGAAGTCGCTGTTTAAGTTATGGCAGACAACCAAAAGTTCAGACAGCTGCAATGAAGGATTAGTTGTGGGTTTTTCTCACTGCCTTGCTACAAACTGCATCACAGCTCTATGTTCAAACATTATTAAATGGGAATGTTTTCTCTGGCACCAACTGCTTCTCCCCACAGTTTAAGTATTGAATTTTTTTAACTGAAGTAGCTTTGGTTTACAGCTCACATTAGAACTTAAAAACATATTTCCATAGTAGCTGGCATATGCAGGCAACTGTTTATTCTCAGTACCAGCCATAATAAACACTTGTATTTTTATAATCCAACAAATCTTTGTCTAATCACAACTCTGTTTTCAGAGCTGTAAAATTTGCATGCAATTTAAACCATTTTTAATGAAGACTTTCTGCAAAGTCAGTTTTTCTAAGTCTGGCCTCACTGTCAATATCAACCAATAATTAACCGTAACGAAGAACCGTAAGAAGCTTTGTAAAGCATGACACGCTGTATCGTTTTGAAGAGGCATATCTTGAAGAGACACACCGTTAATTCTATCTCGAACTTACTCTGGGAGCTATGAAAAAACGACACCTCCTTGGTCAGACAGGCTTTCCAATTCAATTCAGAACAGCATCCAACTAACTTTTAAGTTCATATTTTAGCATTCCAAAGCAGTAAAACTCTGGAAAAAGGAGCAATTTAAATTCTCTTTTGGTTGGTGCATTGTCAACAGAATTAACGGAGAATCATTACAGTGAATGAAGGAACTCAGCATGACATTTGATTTCCTGTTGAATTTGCCAGAACTAATCATTCTAAAAATATTTGTTGTTCGAAACTGACCTTATTGGCTATTGGAATCACTGAGACACGGCAGTGCGGAGTCTGGGATGCTCTTTTACGAGAACGGAATTAAACTAACCTTTGAGTAGAACAAGTGCTTCCTTCTTCCTTTTGTAAGTGAATATTGATAATCATGAGGATGAAAGAGCAAAAGGCATTAATATGTGAAGAATTACTAGCAGTAAGAGCAGACACTGGTTTGAAAAAGATCACATGCTCAGCACAGTCTCTCAAATGCACACGTTTCCAACCTGCAATTCTCTTTTCTTGCCCGAGCTTTGTTTCTTATATAAGAAAGATTCTCCTGACAGCCAGCAGTCTTGTTTCTCACATAACCAAATACGCCCTTGGAACCACACTGGGTACACCAGCATCTGTGACTCAGTTTAATCTTAATCTTTCAAGAAATTCCTCATCATGCAGGACTCCATCCAACAAAAGATCAAACACAGGACTCAAATTGTGTTGGGACCTTGTGCTAGTCACTGGCCAGAAGATAAACTTAACGCAGTGTTCACCTGAAAACACAGACTGAATTCTTATTAGTTGCCCAGTACCCGGCAGAGCAAATCTTCTTGCAGGCAGCTGAGGAAGATAAGAGAGGCCAAGAGCAGCTATGCAAACAGCCAGCAGACAGGAGAGCAGTAACTGAAAAACATATTTGGGCAGCTCCACAACAGGCAATACTACCAATGGAGTCCTCCAGGATCAGCCTAGAGCCAGCAGACAAATAGTACCAATGCTGCATGTGAATCACACAAACACAGTGGCTTCAACAAAATAAAACTTCGCCAAGCATCATGGTGGTACGATGAGCCTTGGCTAAGTAAAGAAAGGGGGATGAAATCTGAATGGCCTATTCAGTTAGACAGAAACTGCTGTAGCTAAGGCAGACAACTCACAATTGCAGGACTTTGGGGTGGCAGAAGGGAGGCAAGAACCATATTCCTGCAGCCTCCCAAGAAGAGCTGGCAGGATCAGAGAAAAGGAAGAAAAGAAAATAATTTACTGCAGTCACATGTAAGAGTTGGCATTTAACATTAGCAGCAGCAAAAGAAAAATCAGTTAAAAGAACCTGAGAATGCTGAAAAAAGCCACAATAAATACTAAAGAACTGGAAGAGGAGCTATTTCTCATTATAAAAGAACAAGGGTTTGAGAACTACTTGTACTTACTAAGATTGAACTGGCCTGGGACCGTATGTAGTGGAAATTAAGAAAGCCAGAAAAATCCACAGACACTTGAACAAAATGAAAAAGAGATCATAATGCCATTTCAGAATGCCACAGAAATATCTGTTGCTTCCTCAAGTTCAAAGGAACGGTAGAGGATATCAAACCTAATGTAAGCTTAATGAAAAATAAATCACTGTCTAATGGAAATCATATTAAGTCATGAAATGCCCACCTGAGAATACAAAATGGCAGGAGATTTTAGCTGTACAGCTGAGAGCTGAGAAAATGACTGAACATGAGAAGACATAATTTAAGGAAGTCTTAAAGATAGAATCACAAACTTAGACGAAAAATGATAATGCCCAAGGGGCTTGCAATGGTTAAATAACTGTTTGATCAAGAGGAAAAATAAGGGTTCATAGGCCCTAAATGTATCCCTGGTGTAACCCCAGTGAAGTCAAATGAGTCACAAAACACATTAACTCTGATCAATGTCTTCCAATGCTATGAAATTATTACAATGTTTTACCACATGCCACATATTAAAAAGAAAAAAAAAACATATATATATAGCAGTCTCTGTTACTGTAAATTAGCACTGGAAAGAAGGGAAGGGAGTCATTTAACTGGAAAGAAATAATTGCAAATGGCATCCTGCAGACATCCTGAACTGATTTTCTGTTGTCTTGCACCCACAGCAGAATATTCCACTTGCTTTATGAACAGGCAAAGCCTATTTAGAAGACTTACGCATAACCAGTGTTTCCATGCAAGAGGTATAGTTACAGAAAACATCAGGCTCAATAATTTGTATTATAAATAGCATTGTAAGTTTAAGAGTCTTAAAGGCACCTTGTTTTTGCACTACAGGCACAAAGAGTTCGGGCACCACTGAAAATAACAGCCAGAAAACAGTCTCTGCTTGGCAGAGCTTGTAAGTCTGTTTGGTAAATCATAATGAGAAGAAAAATAAACTAAAAATATTATAGAACCAAAAAAATGCAGTTGGGAATGTCCGCCTCCAACCAGCTCCATACCCTTCAGTGGTGGGACTTTCTGGGAAAAAAAGGATAGATGAAGATGTATCAAAAATGAAGTTATCTGAGCATATGATTTCAACTTCTATTCAGCTGAATTAGTGAACAAAGAAAAAGGCACTGAATACTTTTGTCTCCCCTTGATGTAATCAGAATGAAAACACTAGTAGGACTTGGTCCTTATACAGGAAAGATAGGAAAGCAGAAGATGAAATTGTGGCTCCTCTGAGGTCCATGGGATTTCTGCCTTTCAGTACCCTTGTGTATTCATTCACTCTTCATCTCTAATGCACTGCCTTTGGGACCAAAAATATTTCTGTGTAGGACCCTATAATGAATAAAAACGTCAGTAACTGGCATGCAAATATCTTTCATTATTTCACTTAAAATTGTTTCATATTTCCCAGCTAAATTTATTCCGGGGATGAAAACTATGCAGATTGTCCCACCAGACAGCAAAATACACCAATCGTCATTTTTTTATAGATGATTTGCCCCACCTCACATAGGAACCAAAAATTGTTTCTGCAGACAGAGTAAGAATTGGAAGGCAGGAAAAGGATTTATTTATTGCATCATTTCTAGGTGACCTCAGTTTTACATCATGGAATTTTACATAATTTTTATGAAAGATCAAAACTGCATACACAATTCTCAAAGCAATTTTTAGATCACTGGTTGTGCTTTGTGAATCATCTTCTTTCAACTATACAAAAGTTCTTGTTTGTTACACTTTACCATAGAAAAAAAGTCATACATAAATAATGCAATTACATAGCTCAGAAAGTTTGGAGGAACTGTTATATCTTCCTCAGTTCATACTCTGATGGAAGTTCTTCAGAATTATCTGCACTGTTATAACTTAGTAGAACAACACTGAGTTGAGGAATCTTAGTTGTTAGCCCGGAAAATATGAATAGTCTGTTTAATTGTGTTTGTGTGAGGAAGGAAAGTTCAAGATGAAAACCCATATGCATAAATTGTGAAAACACACAGGGAAAAGCCACGCTCGTGAAAGAGTCCGTGCAGCATGGCAGTGATCTTTCAGGGGTGGATCTTGTGGCACGCAATGGCACCTAAAGGAGCAGCTTTGAGGTATATCTAACTGAAACTACAGGTGACCAAAAACACTAGTAGGGAGCACTTTTGCGAAATGCTTCATGACATCTTCGCTCATCAGGATTCATTCTTTTCCTCCACTTCTAACAGCTCATCAAGGAATTCCACAACTTCGCCCTAGAAAGGATTAAAATAACAAAATAAGTTAGCTCTCTACTGAAAAATGAATGGAAATGTTACTAATTTAATCAAAACATTAACTGTAATAAACTGCAGAATTAACTGGCTTTATGTAGCACCCTTCATACAGAAGCTAGCACAAATTTATAAACTGCAATTAAATGGCCCATACGGGGGTTGACCACTTATTTGCAACAATATACAGATCTTAGGGGAAGAAAATGTTTCGAGGCGAAGGCGAAGACAATTTACAGCAAATCTTGCACTTTTTCTGGCATTTAAGTGGACAATGACAGTCTCAAATTTAGAAAGTAGAGGCATAAACGATTAAAAAGCCTATTAAATGAGGAAATGGTTAGAATATGATAAAAAAATAAAGACCTTCAGAAAGTTTCAAAATTCAAAGCAGAAATGCTTTGTAAAGGACTAACTTTGTATCTCTGTCTGGTCTAACCATGACTTCACTTACACCATTCAACATACGTCTCTCTTTTCAACCACAAATCTTCACATGCAATGCTTCGGTGCAGCAAAAATATAAAGAACAAAAAAGGCTAGAATGTATTCCATACTGGAAACAAATGCTTTGGTTTTAAATTCAAACTAGAAAAAAATACATATACATATATATATATATATATACATACATATATATAAACCTATGATGTAATTTTATAAACTCCACCCTGCTAACATGGGCTACCAATACAAGATGAGAATCCAACTCTCCTTCTTTAAACAACTCCCAACTTATTCATATTTCATATATGATAGTCAAATATGCAATGAATCTTGAATATTTTGGGTTGTTACTGCCCCACCAGCTGGATTTACTGTCTCTTTACAGGTTACAGTAACTGGGCTGCAACCTCTCAGCCCAAAGCAACCCATGGCACCTTAAGTGAAAAGGCAATAGTAGCATCTCAAACTATTCAAAATTGCATGTAGCAACACATCTGCCTGCATGCTCGGAAGTACTCTTATTTTCCCATTTGCCCTCCCTGCACAGTTCAGAAACAACGCTGCCTGAAAGAAGGGAGAAACTGCTGGAATGTCTCTGCATATTTTCACTTTTTGATGCAACTCAAATACTCAACCATAAAAGAGGTGCAGGGTGATTGAGGATGCCTAACTTTAAATTTCCAACCTCTTATTCTAATAACTCCTGTGTTCTGTTAACCTGTTTTAATTTAACTGCACTTTTTCTCAATTTCTGGTCCATTCTTTTTCCACATAAACTTATGTTCCAGAAAGGTCAAAAGATGTCATTTAGCTTTTCTTCCCAAACAAGTCAACACTTTCTGATAGAAAAATATTCTGCTGGAAAACGTGATCAGCTCTTACTCACTCTCAAGTTTAAAATAATCAGAACTTATAACACTTCAATCAAAGATGATCCAAGCAAATCGTCTTTGCTTGGATGCCCATCTTTCCTCTAGGAAGGTGTACGTTAGGAGAACTGCAGCTTCAAGATATATGAGTTTGAGACTCAAAATTTTATATTTTCTGTTCTGATGAGAAAAAGGCATAGAAACTTTTTTGGTCAGTGAAAATAACATGAAGAAATAAAAATATATATATATTTTTTTGAATTCAGCAAGATTAAAAGCATTAACTTCACATTCTTCAGAAGTGTGATTAGCAAGAAGAGAAATAAGGAGAATGAAACAAAAATAAAGGTGGGAGGACAGCTGGCTGAAATAACTGTGTTCTTATTCCCTGATTCACAGTTCCTTCTTTAAGAACTGTTGAGTTCTTGTTACTGTGAAGTGGTTTTAGGGAGTCCAGAAGTACGGCAATTTATTTTGCTTTGAATTTGTTCAAAACATCTAAGTATCCAATTCAATAAAAAAGAAAGAAAAAGTGCCAGCACTTTCATATTCCCTCCTTGTCCTCCTGGTTGCAGGAAGTCTGGCAATTGGAAAAGAGGAATTCAACATTTTCGCACGTTTTTCTTTGTTAAAAGTATTTTGATTGCTGGAGGAACCCAGTGATGGGAGGAATTCGATACCACTACAAAAATGCACAGCAATCCACTAGGTACAATAGCCAGTATGTAAGCTACATGTCATTTTAAAATTACAGAGACATATCCAAAAATGAAGGTAAGGTCCAGGTATTCTAGCACGGCTCCTGAATCTGTATGCCTAAGCATTTAAGTGCCTTTTGAAGAACTACAAACAGGCAGATCTCGAACTCTGTTCTGAGTTAAGAAACTGGGAATAGTCATCTACTTTAGGGGGCCTCCGATCTAATTCAGAGAGACTTTTTTATTCGTCAAGGACATATTTTAATAAAACAGTAAGAGATATTAAGAAGGATGCCGGATTTCAGTGTACCTGCATAGACAACACTCAAGTGATAGAAGTCTGAAAAGCAAGGTGAAGGGCAGAAACATTTGATAGCATGGCCTAAAAGGAAGTATCTTGAAGACACAGCCATTTCAATATTGTGCCTTCGATAAGTAAACCACCTAGGAACTTAGTTGGCTTCATGTTTTTTTCATGTTCATCAGAAAGTCAGAGTTCATATGTTTTCCTTCGACATGTTTGCAAATCCAGAAATAGGTGAAAAAAAAAAACACAAACCCACCAATTTTAAATGGAAAAGAATGTTTAGAAGCAACAGTCTTTGAAATAAAAACCTGACTGAAATCTCCATGGTCTGGAACTGATCTCTACAAGTGGGTACAACAAAGCTTTTCTGGCCTAATGAGAAGCACTGGGAAGTAAGAGAGGTTGAAATGTGGCAAAAATATAAAAATTCTTGCTGAAACAATAACTGAATTCAACTGAAAAATTGCTTGGATTTTGGTTGTTTTTGAAAAGGCAGAAACACCAGCTTATAGTTAAAGACACACAAAAACCCTAGTTAAAACATTTTTGCCCATGCCTCACTATCAAAATGTAAAATATTTGCATGTTGTTGATATTGTGGCTGGCATCCTGATACAAATGTGATAATGCTATGCCAGAAGAGATGATCACATTGTCACACTAACACATGTGAGTACACTGATCACTGTCCTTGCCCCATTAGCTCTCACTTGACACAGCTTCAGGCATTTTGCCTGACTGAAGTCAGCAAATATTTATTTCCAGGGAAAAAGCCTTCTGCTCACAGATATCTATGTGCTGGAACAGAGCCCTGCAGCCTGAAAACCATCGTATCACAAATCTGTGATACAATATAAGCACCAAGAGAGACCTGGCTCCTCCTGTTGTCTCCTAAGCTCTGCAGGTCCTACGTCAATAGGAAGAACAGCAAGTTGTAAGTCCTGGTTGACAACAAGTTGCCCATGAGGCAGCAATGTACCCTCGTGGCCAAGAAGGCCAATGGGCTCCTGGCTGCATCAGGAGCAGCGTTGCCAGCAGGGCGAGGGAGGGGATCCTGCCCCTCTGCTCAGCCCTGATTAGGCCACACCAGGAGTATTGGGGGCAGCTCTGGGCTCCCCAGGACAAAAGGGACGTGGAGCTTCTAGAGAGGGCCCAGCGGAGAGCGACAAAGATGATGAAGGGACTGGAGCTTCTATCGTATGAGGAAAGACTAAGCCAGCTGGGCCTGTTTAGCCTGGAGAAGATTGAGAGGGGATCTGATCAGCATGTACAAATACCTGAGGGGAGAATGTAAAGAGGATGGGGCCAAACTCTTCTTGGTGGTGGCCAGTGATAGAACAAGGGGTAATGGGTACAAATTGAAACACAGGAAGTTTCATCCCCATCCTCAATGATTCCGTGATTCTATGAAGTTTTACATGCAAAGACAGCTGTAGACCTATAACTCTTTCTGCTAGAGGGGCCAACAGCCACCCACTGTTAATACAGGTTACATAAATATGCTGCTCAGACACAGTGCTGATTTAAATTAGGGTTGTGCAATATATGGCTCACAGCACAACTTAGGAGGCTGGCTGGCAGCTTATAAGTCAGTATGAGAAGTCTGACTAAGCTTGGGGAAGAGGAGGGTGTACGGCGAGGCTAGTACACGCCTGACAGCCAGGCAGCTGACAAGTGGAAGGTGAGTACACACACGCAGATGGCATGGCCAGCTGCTGGGAAGCACCTCGTGGTTGGCATGTTGCCCCGCGGTCCACAGTCACTGCCTCCTGGATTCTGCTGGAGGGCAAGTGCACGTGCTGCAGGAACACCAGGTCTGCCAGCAGCCCAATGACCCACAGCCTGGCACCGCACAGCGCTTCCCTCTCCCAGTCCAGGGATGGTCAGCAGAAGGTGGGAGGGACAGGAAGGACTTACAGGAAAGATGGAAGAGGGAGAGCCCGAAATACGGGAGGTAGGATATCATATGCCAGCAGGAGAAGGCTCCCAGGCCAGTGCAAGTGGTAGGAAGAAATAATGAAGCTGATCTGATCACCTGGAGTCTTTAATTGTCTGTCAGATATTCAAGTTGGGCACATTGGCTCAGATTAACAACTGCACAAAGGCACAAAAAGAAAAAATGGGTTTTGTACCTCAGTAAGTATTTCAAGAAGGCCTTACAGAGGGTAAGTTCTTATAATAAGTCATTTTAAAAGAGTGTTCTTGATCAACTCTGCATAACCTAACCCAGTCTAGTGCAACTGGTACACCAGCTGGTGTATATACAATACACCAGCTCAGTTATTGCCCACTTGAGGCTGATGGTCCATCACCAACTTTTGTTTGGCCAGCAGCATTTAAACATAGTGGCAGTCAGTAGCAGTTGAACTGCTCCCTAACAGAACCAGATGCTTCTCCTTTGGTTGCTAAAACGCAGCACGGCCTTCTGCTTGGCAAATATTAATCATTCCTAGGTCCTTGCCTCCAACTGCAATCTGTTCTGTCCTTTCTCACTGTGGACAGGAAAAGTTCTGGAAAAAAATAGTTCTCTTGCAATAACCCATACTTTCCATGCAGATTTGCTGATGGCATTTTGTATAGGGATTCCATATGCACTGGAGGGTAACAGTCTGTTCTGCAGGGAAGTATCAGAAAATATTTAATAATAATGTTCTACAATGAATTCGGATCTACAGAAAAAGATTTTTAGGGACACTGTTTAAAGCATGATTGATTATTAGTGAATGAACTAAAGGCCTTTATCCTGACTGATCCAAGAAACTGAGCTTTAACAGACAATACCTAGAGACGGGATCATTGTTTGTTTCCTTATGATCTATGACCCAAAAGGAAAATATTTATCACGGAATGTCCCCCGGGTGTTCTTCACAGCAAAAAAACAGATTTTGCCAAAGCTGGAAGATCATGATGACTGGAAACTTGTTCTAGAGTGGCACTAACAAAATTGATTCCCTTAAATTTGAGTAACTACGTGGTGTGGCAATATGGAGCTAGATTCAAAACACTGTATTTTGTTTGTTTTTCTAATGTGCATCTAGCTTCAAGGACTAATAGCCATTTAGCATGAAAGAAGACAAAATATTTGACATGACAGTGTTTGATATGACACGCTGTGGAGAACACGTCCTCTGCAGGCCCTCAAACCAGCACCATACAGTCCACTGACCAGTGATAGTTTGAGGGGATATTACTTTAGGATAATAGTAAGATTTGTGTCAAGGAGTGGCTCTGATGTGACAGCCAAAATGTTTATTCAGCCTTCTATCAAGGAAAAGTTCCTGGATCTAAATTTCAATGAGAATATGAGAGTTCACTGTGACCATCTCAAAGCTGTCCTAGAATCCTTCATGAACAGTAAAGACCAGGCTTGACATTCCTCACATTCTAGCAAGGAAAAAAAAAAATCCCTCAATTCATTGTGGAGAAAAACTATTTGGCCGTTATCTTGTTTATTTTTTCAGATACTTAGTCTGCAGTGTGCCCGCCTGACACATGCTTTTATTTATTTTTTTTTTTCTTTTTCCCAACATTAAGGAAAGTTTAATTGTTCTTTACATGTATGGTAAATTACTTTTCTCTAATATTTTTTCCATTTCTTTTTTGTATTGAATATTCTGAAAATATAAATTACTTTCCCAAACACCATGGGAGTTCACAGTATATTGCAGTGATTACAACCATATTTTACAGTAGTCTAATAAACATGCTTTCCTCTTAACATTTTTGTAATGCCTTTAAAGCATGAGTCAGTCTATTTTCAGAGCAACTTACATATTGCTCCCATTGCACTGAAACAGGAAGCCTTCAAGTGGCTTTGTTTTTAAACTCTACTTATGCTCTCTTTATTGCTTTATGCTGTACACAGAAGGTTAAGAAAATCTGGACAGGTAAAAATCCTCCTAATTTCAGCACTTGAAACTCAGGAACATCCTGCCATTGGTGGTGGTGAGTGATTTATAGGGAAGGACCCACGTTTTTGACCCTCACATAATGATGGTGGTAAAAAAGGAAGTGGGAAAAGCAGGGATGCTCCTGAGAAGAGCCAGCCACATGGGCAGTATCAACACTAGGAAAAGATGATGATAAAAATATCTCCTTTCATTTTTTTTTTTTTCTCTTGATTGAACAGAAACCCTTACACTGACAGCTAGCTCTCAAACAGCTGACAACAGTTGTTTTCAGTGTAATGGTGCTATTGTAGCTGTGTTGGTCTGAGGTCATTGCCAGGACAGCATTTATAGGTCTGCTTTTACAACTTGCAGTCAGAAATACATTTGTATAAATCATCTGGACATATGTAAAAAAGTGATCTAATAAAGCTGAAAATATGTTGTTTGCAATTCTGAACAGAAAAATATGCTGAATTCAAATTATTGTTTGTTATCAATAATCTACTAGGCCATCATATCTTGATTCTATTTCATATCTTCTCTTTCCACCAGTCACATTAGTTCAACATTTATTCTCCTTTGCTCAGGAATGAAACACTTAAATCTCGGCTATTATACAGATGAACACACACATTGTGCACAAATAAAAAAAGTAGGATTCAAAAAAAGAAATAAACAAAAAAAAACACAAAAAGAAGGTCAAAGCTGCCAACAGTTTTTCACCTACTGATTTAAGTACTGAAAGAAAATTCACACTGTAGCATTATCAAAGCTAAATACTTGTAGTTTGTCTGCATTTAGATCTTCAAGAACACTGAATTTAGGACCAGAAACTTGTCTCATATAATTAGTGTAGTGCTGAAGTTATATCTGCATTAGCTGAATACTTTGCTTTTAGCTGCATTTAACTTCGCTATTTAAACCCATGAAATACTAGAAGTTATATCTATTAAAGCCTTTATGTGTTACACATCTGAACTGAAATCAAGGCACATGATTATCCATGGCTAGCTAAGACGACAACATATGTAATGTTCTTTTAACTTCACTGTGGAAAATTCTACAAGGATATATAATAATAATTACTTTAAAGAAAAAGTAATTTGTAGCAAGTTGGCACTAATATTCTCTGTCACCTCTACTACGTTGAATGTTTGAACTCAAGTTTTTTATTTCCTTGTGGAAAAACATTAATAAAGTAATTTGAACAAGACAGTATTTCTTGTAGTGACATATGCAAAAATCATTACTACATGTTCCATGTATTACTGGAAGAAGCCACATGTTCTCACTTGCTTTGCTAATGGGATTTAAAAGACACATGGACGATCTGGGACATGGGAATGCTGAAAATTCTAACCAAAGTGAGTGGAACTATTTGGGAATGAGGACATATTCACCTAGGAAGAGATTTGCCACACCAATCCTTTTGCTTTGCCATGGTTCACTCAAGGAATGAAAATGATTTTTTTGCTCAGATTATATTATAGGATTTTTGGCCCCAAGCAACTACACAGACAGTAAACAGGGACCACAAAACCTCACAAATGGCATGATCTGTGGCCCGAGAAGCACATGGTTTAAATAAAGACAGTGCACTAAAAAAGAGGTTGCCTATCCATCCTTAACCATTTTTAATAAAGCTTTTACTGTAACACTATATCTGGGTTTTTCATCAGTTTTCTGCATTCCGATGGAATAAACTTTTCTATTCATGCCAGGAGAAATATTAAAAAAAAAAAAAAATCTACTTATACTACCAGGTCCTGCCCATACAGCAGAAACTGCAAGGTAACTATTTTATCTTGGTGCTATTCCTGCTCTGTCTGGACACCTTGGAAGGCTCCTACAGCCAAGGAGAAGTTTTGCTAGCCAGGGATTTATGAGTTCCCTAGCAAAAGCCAGACCCAAGCCAGAATCATGGATTGCCTCCATCCCTCCCACGTTCTTCAGCCCTGGTAAGTGGGGACACAGAAGCCTTTTCCTGGGAGAGAACAGAAACTTTTTTAGTACAATGATAGTGTGAGCTACGGATATATGTGAACCTGGTTATTTTGATTGTTTAACTCAAATATGTTATCCACTGTAATGCTGCTTCTCTGACACTTCCCCCCAAGTTTTATCTTACTTTCCATTTGCTTCCCTCCTGCAGAAAATTAGGTCATTTGCTTCTGAACTTGTGGAATGGGCTACTGGAATGGTGGCAGACACACGAACACTTGTTTATTCTATATACAGAGCTTGAGTCTAAAGATTGTTTCCATAATCTCTTAAAACCACATATGGCGAAGGCCCTTACAATGCACTGCTTCTCTCCTTTCTTAATTACTCATCCCTTTTTTTCACAGGAGCAGATGTGAAAGAAGGAAAAAAAAAAAAGTAAAGGAAGTTTATGCCTAACATAAGAAAACACTATGAATAAAGCATAGTGTTTACACAAATCAGTTGGGGAATGTAAAAAAGTGTGCACGTATTTATACACTCTGGTGGAAGACAAAAAAGACTAGTTCTCATTAAACTTAACTTCATAATAAGCCTATTAAACTGTCTTGCACTGAGTTTTAACACAATGGAAAGACTTCTCAAGCGTCCTAACATCTAGTAATCTTGCAGTGGAATTTTATGTATAGAGTTATTTTCAGGTCAGTAGCACACTGAGAGGCTGCACAGACATATTACTATTTCTCCACTATAAAATATCCTCTTTGCCTCTGTGCTGGATAATGTAAAAATTGCAAAGGTGATTTCATTTTATAGCATAAAACATCTTTCTCTTTTCTGTTGTAACTAAAAACACCTCAGCAGTGCTCGTTACAAGTATAGTGCCCTACACTATAATTCAGCATAGCTCTTTGTCAGCGCCAGGAGCGAACTATTCCCACATCTGAAGATTTCTTAAACCTTTAAATGAAAGGTTCTGAAAACAAAACAAAAAACAACCCAGAGCCTCTAAAATTTATACTTTAATTTCTACTATGGAGGACAAAGAAATATTCTTTCAACAATTTGACTATTTTTCCTGCAAAGAAAACCCACAATACATATTTCACATCTAATAGTAGTCATTATACGCTATTCGGCCATGAATTTCAGCATCTAAAAAGCAAGACTGGGTGACCAAAATGTTGCTGTGCAGAAAAAAATAACAAAATAATAGGACTTCCCTTTGATAAAACTCATAATTTAGGTGGTTACTTCTGGACAAAATTACACAGATCTTTAAATCTGATTTAAACTAGGTTTTTTTTTGGGGGGGGGAACAAAAGAAGTTTGATTTATATACATATATATATATTTGCACACACTACTTTTACACACACTCTACTTTTGTGCCCCCTGGTGTTGTAGCTTTCAAAGTCGGTTTTTTTTTTTTGTCTTGGTAAACTATATTTACTCTTGTGTTTACTGTACTGTATTTACTGTTGTGTGTAATACTGTCTCACATTCTTTTAAACAGTACAGGAGTGACCATTGGATCTTTGGATACGCTTCTTATTTTGATTTTACAAAATTAAAAAAAAAAAAGATAAACTGGTCAAGACTACAAGGAGATTTTCCATATTAGATATGTTCCATAATTCTACCTATATGCAATCATCTTCACTTTAATATGACTGCTAGGTTTTTTGATTACAGCTTTTTCTCTAGAAAACTCACCTCATCATCATCCATCAAATTCTGCTTTGCAAACTCATACATTTCCAACTGGAGTGTGGTTATGTTGTGGTATCGGACTGCATCCTATAAAACAAACAAATAAACAAACAAATTGCTGTGTCATTTTACAGCACAAGAGAGGGGAGTGTCATCACATGTACTTGAAACAATCCCAGTGAAACCAGATCCAAACTCAGTAGAAGGTAGATCCTGGGGATGGAGGGTTAAAACATTTGGGAAAGGAGACAGTACAACAGCGAGCAGTTTATCCAGCGTCTTCCGTGGATCCTTCTAACCATAAGCACCAGTGGTGTGAGAAGAACAAAGCACTCTCCTCTTTCTCATGTTTCAAAGTGTTGGCTAGCACGAGAAAAGAAGGAATGAGGCTGAGAGAGCTCAGCAGCTGCCCGTGCCTGCGTTCCAGCGGGCCTGGGAGGTGCGGAGGCCTCCGTCCCCCTGCATGCTGCTGTAGGCAGCGGGCAGTTCTGGGGAAAGGGGCACTGAGCCGTTTTGCATGATGCTGGTTCACTCTTCCTGCCTGAGCCTGGGGCAGGACTAGTCTGCACAGTCATCCGTCTGTCTCTGCTCCCTTCCTCAGACTGTTTGTCTGGGCAGTGCTGTTTAACTCGGAGTCAGCTACCCCTGCATTTGTGAGCACTGCCCATCTACCTTGCTCATCCCATTTAACCCTTTCAGGGCTAAAACCAGGAGACTCTTCCTCTTTCACAAGGTCTCCATTTGTGTCAGAACCAAAGGCTGCTGTCACCCTTTCCACCACTTTCTGAAATTAAGTGAAAGGCATTACGCTTTTTGTGGTGACTAGGACAGCAAGCAACTTCTGTTTCTATTTAGATGGATCAAAGTACAAGAAAACACAGATGATTTTATATTTAAAAATTAAATTATCTGTAGTCCCCAAATCCTGAGAAGTTATCAATGAAACATTCAGAGTTAATGTGTAGGGACCTTGTTCTGTCTTTTCTGCACACATGTGCCAATCTGCTTGTGGTTTGCTGTTTTACACTGTTGCTAAAGGCCTCCTTCTCACCAATGTCAAGCATTGTCTCCAGTATGGCTACAAAGTCTCCAGTATGGCTCTTTACTATGAAGTGCAGTGGCACCCGAGTGGTCCCTTTCCCATGCAAGTGCAGACCCCCTGCTACTGCCTGAAGGTACCAAATGAATTTTCGTTGCATTCTGCCTCTGAGGCAGATCTGGGTTTCCAGTGTGCAGGTAAAGCGACTCTTGCACCTATGTCAACCACTGTCCACAAGCAAAACACACTCAAATGGAGCAGTATTTTTGACTCGAGATGGCTGGCCCGAGAGGAAGCAATGTGCAGTCCTCAAATGACTATTCTAACTTAGATAATTGGGTGTAATATGACCACCCAACTTTGTTCTAAACTGAGTAAGTGGAAAGTGGGTTCAGCTGGGGTTATCTAATCCAGGCACATTCCAATGCCAACAGAGCCTGAAATAACAAATAGGCGAGCAACAGCACCTTGGCAAATAATAAATGGTTGGCATCACAAGCAACTGGACTGCTTGCAGAGCAGATTGCAATGACCAGCTATTTTACTAATCTGGGTCGATAAGGACACAAACATACCTGTGTGGTAGACAAGGGTCAGCAAGAGTTTACTCACTATATTGCAGTATATTTCAACATAAAGGGAAAAACTGTAATAACATTACACCGTGTATTTCTGTGCACACTTTCCATATAGTTTTAATAAAACAGTTGCTTTTAACACCAGAACCTCTAGATAACTTCCTGCTTTTATGTCTAACTCACTGGTTTCCAGGGAATGTGCCCAGAAGGCATTTTGAATCATTCACCTACCGATCTGGGCTGAAAATCTTCTTCCTTGAGTCCCCATTTGTCTCTATGGTATTGATAATAGACCATGTTCTGTTTCATTACTTCATCTTTTTGGTCAAACAGAAGGTAGCTAGCAGCACAAGAGGCTGCATTCTTCATGTCATTCACTAATGAAGAAAAGAAGGAATAAACAAACAAACAAAAAGAAACAGACAAGCTAAATGAATAAAAAGGTCAGAATTCCTTTGCCTAGAAAAACTCTGATGGAAACAGGACCAATTCTCCACCTCTTCACCAGCTTCACTAAAAAAATAAACAAGCAATCGCTTCCCCGAAAGAACATGCTATTTTTCTGTTCTGAACCATGAAAGGCCACACATTCAAAAGTGAGGATTGATTACAAGCCTGTAGGAATGGCAGTATGGGCAGTATTGTTCTTCACAGTGCAGGTATCTCCTCATGAAACTACAAAATTCACAGAATGTTTCATCTATCAAATGTGCCATCACTGTGCACCAGCACACTATCATTTTCCTTAAGTGGTCTCCTCTTTCTTCAAAACCCATCTAGCCCCATGTGTCTCCATTCAAACATGATGACAAGAATCCACTAGGAAAAGAGGCAATGGTATGAGAAACTCTCATGATTTCCTCTGTGGAAAAAAATCTCACTAGTAAATCAAGAACTGAGTATTCATTCAATGGCTGGTGTTGTGTTCAAGGTGTTGCCTTGAAATCACCCTTTTTCCCTCTTCCCAACTGAATGATATGGAAGCTAAAAAGTTCTTGTTAGAATTACACATTCAGCTGTTTATTAACCACGTAGGCCTAAAATCTTGACCACCATGGTGTTTTTTTTTTTTTCTTTTTTGGTAACAGTGTCACCACGTAGGTCTACAAAATGAGCCTGTGTTATTGTACGGGTGTGTTCCAGAGAGTAGGAAGTAGCTGATAATCTTTACCCTAGGGTGTCATATAATGAACTACTTCAAAATGCCGGAAGAGCTCATTTCAACATCTAAAACACACATGACGAAATTTCATCAGTTATATGAAGCTCTGAAAGGGATAAGTAACTTGTTCTTGCAGTGGCTATCATAAAGAACGATGGGCAATGTGATATGTCTTACCACACTTATTCAATAAGCATTTAATTCTTCCAACTAGAGACCAGTCACAAACACATCTGAAAATGGAGGGGCTGGGCCTGGGCAGAATCCAGTCGTAATGGGGTTATATTCAGCAATTTAAATTGTCATTGATAATTTTATGAGCAAGGGAAGAATACGTAAGTTTATCTCACATGTCTGTTAAATGCAGCTATACAGCAAGAAAAAGACCCCAGGTGTCTCATGAAAGTCCCAGGAAAGGTTAAGATATGGATTTTGGAGGCTACTATTTACATTCCAAAGCATTATAACTAGAAGGAAAAGACTCTCACGGAAACTTCCGCACATTATCCAAATGTTATTTAAGCACATAAAATCACTACTTACATTTATAATAAGCAAACTGTAAGTAATGGTACATGGTTGCCACAAATTTCTCGACAACAAAGCCTCCTATAATGGGTGTCAGATTGCTCTCACACTGAACTTTGCATCCAAGGACTTCAATATAATGATCTAGAAGGAAGAAAACAACAACACAGGAAATGGATGGAGCACAGTGAATTATTATATTCCCTCCCACTAGCTACACATTAAGATCTGGCCTTAAAAAGCTCTCCTGGGTCCTAAGCAGCTGAGGCAGCTGCTTAGAAGTACTGAACATCTACAGTTCCATCTGAAGTACATAACAAGTGCTGCTACTCAGCCCTTCTGTAAAAGTCATTAGGGTTTGGATTTCAAACATATCAAAGCTGCAAACCAAGAGAACTAATAGTTATGCTTCACTGACACCTACGGGCAGTTTGTGTTGTAGGTTTTATATAAAGTATTATGGAGTACTGCATTATTTCATGTGAACTTAGCAGGGCTGTTTTTTAATGTTTGACAGCCTTTGTAATTTCATTAAACTGTTGCATAAGTAAGGTCTACACACTGCTGTGTACAACACTCTCACAGAGAAAGACACAGGATGATTGCAAAGTAACCCTCCAGAGATGGCAGCATTTGTCCTGTTTGGATGTTTTAAAGGGGAAGACAGACACAAATATGATGCTCAATACAGAGCAACTCTCAACCAGAAAGCTTTGAACCTCAAGCTCACACACTTACCCAGCCTGCAAAAGCTTGGTGTAATAGGATACGTGATCTTACCTTCAAGAAAATACATTCCTAGGAAATCTTGCATCAGAGAGCTTCCAAGATATTCCAGGATGAATAATATTAAACAACAACACCTAGCATACATTTTAAAGCCTTGGTTTCCCTATTTGCCACATGTAGTAAGTCAAGCAAGTTATACTAAGGTTTTGCAGCAAGTCACTGGCAAAAGCAGTGGAAGAACAAAGGCTCCTTCCCCTGTTTTTATCTCTGGCAACTCCTAGAATGAAGAACATTGAAGCTAATTGAGTGTTTGGCCAAATGAAATTGCCAGGATTTTACAAGAGCAGTGGAATCTCCAAACACAGTAGTGTGCTCTTCCAGCTAGCACTGAAGCTTTTTATCACTGCAAGTAAATTAGATTTTTCTTACCTCACAGATGAGGGTCAAATATTTAAAATACATATGGCCCTGAGAACATCATGTGGTATTGCCACATCTTCCCACTATTATTGCTGGAATTGTCCTTTCATTCCAAGCCAGAAGAGGAAGGGTGATGGCAAGCACCAAGCACAGCTGGACACGGACGCAGTAGAGGAGCCATGGATACTCTTTACAGGAACTTGGGAATTATCTGGATGGTAGCGCTCTGAGCTACTTAGGGAGTAAGCTTGTGTTCATGCTTTCCTGTCTGTGATGTGACCTCCATCCCTCTTCCGGTCTCTTAGACAGCTGCCTGCTTTGCCTACAACAAATCAAGACTTGGGGAATAGCCTGCAGTAGTCATTCCGTGTTAGCTATACAGGTGGACACAGGCTCCACACTGAGATGTTGAAGAGCTGTTCTTATATTGACTTATTTCACAAAAGTTCCTCCTCTTTAAGACAAAACCTTGAGCTTGTTTTGCTCTTGTCAACTTAGAAATTCTGTTGCATTTTTCATGCTTTAAAATGTATTGAAAAATAAACATGCATTCTCCACATCAATATTGCAAATAACACTAAGTCCAGAGCTTCGAGAAAATAACCCATTTCTTTTGCTACTGAAAAGCATGGGAAATACAAACATGCCATTTTGACCACAATCGTGAAAGGTGATATCCCTCTTCTTTTGCAAAGCAATGAATTTTGTGAAGTTACATATCTGTGAGCAAAACTCATAAGGACAGATAAAAAAAGAGCAACAGAAATTTGTCATATTTACCGGAAAGGAGATATTATCACTAGTGATGCTGAAATCAGACACTTTTTTTGGCAGGCAAGTGAAATACTGAGCTTTGATTTCATAATGAAATTATGGTAAAGAGATTTGACTGGATAGCTATTGCTAGCTGGACAGAATAGCTGTTACTATTTACATATCCATTTCATTCTGACACAACTAACTTTCATTTAATCTTCTGTTCTGACATCATCCTCATATACGTTACATTAAAAAAAAAAAAAAGTAAATAAGAATTCAAACAGTTTTTAGTAGCTCTAATACATTCATATTAGCCCATACTGATCAGGGGGTCGTGATAACTCAATCTAAGGACAAACTGAAATGCACTTTCAGCACATTTTCTTTTCTTACCGTTTCCTACCCACTCACCTGCAATGGAGAGATAGAACTCTTTAAAATCTTTGATCTCCCGGGAACCTTCACAGGCTGCTGTGCAGTCATCATAGGCTTTGAAGAATTCAGGAAGAGCCAGCTCCATGTCCGAGATGGACGTTCTCCAGTTGTCACCATTGTATGCTCTCACAGCCCTCACAAAGAGATTCTGGAAAATGAGCAGGAATGTCAGCTAGTGAGAAGATATCTGTGAAAAGCTGTGTGGAAATGTTGGTACCTCGAGTATCAAATGTCTTTTCCTTTGAATTACAAGAATTCAAACACAGTAAGAGAAATTGCTGTATTTCTAAATTACTATATAAGCTGTTACTCAGTTTACATGAGGACAACAAACACAGATGATTAAAGGATTTTACCACATATTTACCGGTAGGGTATGTAATTCCATTTCAGATTAATGGAAAAAAAACAACAACAAAAAAAAAACTGCTAGACAGAGGTAACTGTATGATTCTAAAGCAAAGATTTTCATGAAGATTTTCCATGCAGTCTGAACACTAAATATCTTAAATATTTTAAGCTGTGCTGCTGCAGCATTCACACATTTGAATAACCCCCTGCTGACCTCCTTAGCTGTATATGATTTGCTGAGACCTACAGAGCAGTGAAAAGCACAAGAGGCGTGGATGCATGAAGAGGGCAGAACAGAGGTGACTGAGAAAAACAAGAAGAAAAGCAGAGTAAGACCTGAGAATATGTGAGCAAATGAGAATGTTGAATCTCACACTGTAAGATAAGTAATAAAAAAGTTCCCAAAGACTAGACATGAATAAAAAGCATACCTCATAAGGCTTTGTTTCCAAGTCCTTAATGTGCTCCTCAGCATCAGGCATAGTTTTATAGTAGGCCATATTTCTCTGCATCATTTCATCATCTGGATGCTTCAGAAGAAACGTGTGAGCTGCTGCAATAGCTTTTGGAAGGTTATTGGCCTAAACAGAGATTGGAGGTAGAGGGAGGATGGGGAAGGAAGAGGAAAGAAAAAAAGGTTAGTTGAAAAAGCTGCCTCTGATTTTCCCGGTGTTTTGTCAATGAACATTCCTGCAGTCTCTTTCCCACACTTCTACTGAAACCAGCGTCCTCATGCATACGAAGTATCGTAAATCTGATACTAGGCCTCTCAGCACTGCTACTACACGCACCACTGTGAATATTTCACTGTTTCTCATTTCAAAAGCCTATTATCACTGGGAAAAAAAAAAAAAAAAAAAAAAAAAAAAAAAAAAA
>VZSV01000334.1:62597-74041 GCA_013398735.1 Nothocercus julius | reverse complement strand
GGGGCGGGGCGGCCGTTGGCAGCAGCGAGGGACGCCGGGGCCCTCGCGCCGGGCCGGTGCGGGCTGCGCTGCCCGTGTCCCGCCTCCCCGCTAGCTGGGCGGCCCTTTCGCTGCCTTTCATTTTTTGCGGAGAAAGCCTTGCCGTTACAGCAGAGGTGCCGCCTCGGTCGTGGAGGTGCCCGCTGGCCTCGGGCAGCGCCGCCGAGCGTGTCCCTCGAGCCGTGCTGCTGCTTTGCTGGTGCTCCTGCTGCCGTTTGGACTTTGCTTCCCCAGGCGCCGCGTTATCGGGCCTAAGTGGGCAACCCTTGGAGCGGGGGAGCGGGCAGGGAGTTGCTCTTACTAGATACCTGCGCTCCATTGGGTGATGGCACAGGAACCCTTGCTGTTTCTGGGGTGTGTGGGAAGAAGGAGGTACGTCCTTGCCTTCTGCCGTGTTTTGCTTGGGTTGCCGCTCAGTTCGCGTGCCGGTGTCTAGCTGGAGGTCTAGGGAAATCCTTAACCAGCGTTAAGGGAGCCATGCTTCGGCACCTGGAATTTCAGTTTGGAGCAAACCGTTAGGAGATATTTGGATGCATGTTTTTGATTGAGTGATGCAAAGGTGGTTAAAATGATGTGAAAGAGCAGAGCTCTGTGAGAGACGCTTATCAAAGGGAATATTCCAAAAGTTGTGATCTCACAGAGGTACAGTTATTACTGAGGTGGTGGACAAGACCAATGGAATACTGATCCCAAATGTAGTAGTGTTAGAATAGGAGCACATGGTGCAACTAATAGAGAAGCTGCAAATGGATAAAGCACTTTATAAAGAAGATAGTGGATTTCTGGAATTTGCTACTGCAGGAGGCTGGAGAAAGACATTTCTTGTGTTCTTATCCTTCTAGTTTCATTTTCTATAAAAGCAAATATGTAAAATAGTATATTTTTTGTAAGAATGGTTTTGTAACAGCTAAGAAGGCTTGAGAAGATGAGATGGTGTGTCAACCTGTAGCTCCCTGACCAACCCATGAGGGAGAGGGTCTAGCAAAATCCTGGCTTAGTCCGTAAAAATATAGTAGGGGCCTTCCCATGCTAATAATGTTCCTTTAAATTAGCTTGGGAAAGTGCATGCTACAGATGAGCATTCTGGCTCGCTTGTGTTTGTAGATCTCTGAGATCACTACAGAACCTCACAGAGCTGCTTTCACGTCCTATTTCTGCAGTATTTTTGGCTGTAACGATTGCTTTCTTCTAGTTGAGTATGGACTGAGAGACAGGAAGTGTTTTGAAAGTAAGCATGTGCTGCCATGTGACTTAAACTAGGCTAACTGCAAAACCTTAAGCAAACTTGATCCCTGTTGTAGGTAATGAAAGACCTGCCATTTTTTTCATCTTTGATTAAAATAAAATAGCAGGTTTTGTTTTTAAATAAAAATATACCATATGAGTTTCACTGTTCCTACCAATTTTGAAGACTTTGAGTAATTCTTAAAACTCAGAACTGAAGACAAGGGTATTTCCTAATGTCTGCAATTTCTAGGGCTACAGTTGCATTTGGTAGTCGCTCCAGTAAGGATTTCACTGCTGGTGTAGTACGTGTTAGTAAAAGCCTTGTATTCAGTAAGGGCGACGTACATTGATAACTGCTTTGGAGATTGAGCCAACTGCTTGATAAGAAGAACAGGAAACACATGAACTGGGTTAACAGGAGAGGCAACTTAGTCACAGAACGTGACCAGGACTTTGCAATGCTCTAGTGATTATTTCCAGACACTGCTGTGTCATTGTGATCTACTGCCAACTCTTTTAAGGAAACATGAAGTAGGCACTATCATTAAAAAAAAAAAAAAAAAGAAAAAAAGAAAAAAAATGGTGAGGGGCCCTTGAGGGAGGCAGACAGAAAGCTTAGAACCCGTCTGTCAGAATTCAGTGTTTTCAGGTATGTGATTTACTCTGCATCACTGCCTCTCCTCCCTGTTTTTATGAGAGTGATTCTGCATGATCCAGTCTCTTGAATGGATCATGCACAGTGATACCTTTGGTTGTAGTCTGGGAAAAAGGGAATGTATGTGATATTTTTAAAAAGGCTGATACTGGTTCCTGGTTGCAGGCTTTGTTGACCCAAGGCATCCCTTCATAACCACATTATTGCCTGCTGGAGACTCCTGCAGAACAGAAGGAAGCAAAGATGATCTCCTTCAAGCAACTGCCCTTTGAAGCGAAGGCTGCAGTGGCCGCAGGCGTGGTTTTCTTCTCGACGATGCTGTCGCGGAGCTACCTTACAGAACAACTGGAGCTCAAGACGCGCCGTCGGCTTCTGAGGTTGCAGATGGTACTGTTTGCCAACACGCTCATGCTCATAGGATCTCGTCATATATGGAGAAGCACAGTCACCATGTTCTCCAGGTCTTCAGCTGCTAACTCCTTATGTTTCATGATATGGAAAATAGCTGTGTTGACATTTCTAGCTTTGGCACATTCGAGCTTCTTTACAGTGCTGTTTCTTGTTGCAGAAGAGCCTTATTTCTTTTCTTTAGCTGCCTATACCTGCCTAGGGGCCTATATCCTTCTTATCTTCTTTCTCTTTACTCTAGGCTCTGTAGAGCAGGCTTTTAAGTTCTTGGCTGGGAGAGGTGCTAAGGCAGGCAGTGTCAATAAGAATAGCAGAAGAGCGATGAAGCCAATTTTGTCAGTCATGCTGACTGTTGTGCTGACTATTGTTGGGCTGTTAAATGCTTCCCAGCCTCCGGCTGTGAATACAGTGGAGGTTCCAGTTCACAAACTGCCTTCAACAATGAATAACCTGAAAGTAGTATTGCTCTCGGATATCCACCTGGGGCCCACAGTTGGGAAGACCAAGCTTGCCATGATTGTGAAAATGGTTAAGGCCTTGAAACCTGATATCACAGTGATTGTGGGGGACCTGACTGACTCCGAGGCAAAAATCATGCGACCTGCCGTTGAGCCTCTTGGAGAACTTAATTCTCCTTTAGGGACTTACTTTGTCACAGGAAACCACGAATATTACACATCAGATGTTGGCAACTGGTTCGAACTGTTGAAATCATTTAACATTAGGCCACTGCACAATGAGAACGTGAAGATTGTTTCACCCAAGAGCACCGACGACTGGTTCTGCCTGGCTGGCGTCGATGATATTGAGGCAGACACGTTACGCTACTCGGGCCATGGCATGGATTTAAAGAAAGCTCTCCGTGATTGTGGCAGTGAGCGCGCCATAGTGCTGTTAGCTCATCAGCCAGTTGCTGCAAAGTGGGCCCTTCGGGAGAGACCAGACATAAATTTAATCCTCTCTGGCCATACTCATGGAGGGCAGATGTTCCCGCTAAATGCTGGGGCTTATTTTCTGAACCCCTTCTTTGTTGGCTTGTACAAAGTTGGGCAGAACACCTTTGTCTATGTCAGCCCAGGGACGATGTACTTTGGAATACCTATGAGGCTGGGCAGCAGAGCTGAAATAACAGAAATAATTCTGCGTTCTCCTTGAGGAGTCTCCCAGCTGACAGACTTCTGCCATCTTTGTTGGTCAGTATTTTGGCTCTTTTGCTCTGGAAGCAAATCCTTTTTCAGGGAAGTCAGAGAAGATGTGTTAGGGTGCATGCATCCAGCACTTTCTTTTAAGTTTGAGGAGAAAACACTAACTGTATTAAGTTGTTCAACAAATCAGGGGCATGTTGAAATACTGAAGAAATTAATTCTTTAAGTTCATTACTTTTTTGAGGTTCTGCGGTTAAGGATAACACTGATGTCATGGAAATAATGTCTGTGCTGTGCATGTTTAGCAATATCTGTATCCTATGGCTAGTTGATGTTCTGCTGTTTACCTTATTATGTGGTAGGCAGCTGCCCCTTGTTAAATATCAGACTGGTGAAGCTCTTGCATTGAAATTACACATGCATGTTTTGCAGAGGGCATTGCAGGATGTCGGTAGAGTGTCTAAACTCTAGAAGCCTTGTGCTAAAAGTGTTACTGGAAAAGAATACGTGTTTTTGACTGAGGCAGGCATCCTTGGATCATCTGTTCCACTGTCTCTCTGCAGCATACAGTGAGGCTCCCAGGCTGAGTGGCTTTGCCAATAAAATCAGGTACCAGGTAGCAGTGTTGCACAGTTCTTGGGTTTGTTTTTTTCTCCAGTCAAAAACCTGTGTAGACAGGTATTAAAGGGTGGAAGTAGCTGTCTTTCAGCAGGCCTTGGGTACCTATTAATTACTCACTGAAATTTGCCCCAGTAAAAGCATATGAAATCAAACCCTTAATTAACCCTTCATTCTACTGCTGTCCGAGCGTTCAGTAGCTGAGCTCTTTGTTTGCAAAGGTGAAATGCAGAGCCTCTTTCCTCCTCATTCAATACTTTTTGTTTGTGCTTAATTTCTCTTTTCTGTGATTCTTCTCTTAGAAGAGTAAGAAGAAACTACTGAAAAATGATGCAGATGATATTCAGTATCATTATTCAATATATGTTAATGCTTGAATTTTTTTTTTAATTAAGGTTTTTACATTTCAAGCATGTGGTGTCCTTTTTAAGAAAACTACAGTTCACAGAAGGTAACTTTGCATATCATCATCCTGGTTCTCCAACATACACACAACAGAACAACTGCTAGAGGGTAGTGAGGAATGGTGAATTTCTTTGCTTTTCCTAGAAGGTCTAATATAAATTAATATAATTCTGGGAAATGGGATAGACTAAAAAGAAACAAAAGAGATGCTTTCTTGCTTTCCAAGCTTTATGTCCTTGTTAGAGAACCAGCATGTAAGTCAGTGAGTAGGTATTATGCAGACTGATGAAATAGTTTGCCCTACTTCCTCCTTCCACCTCAGCAGAGCAGTAAGAAATGCCAGAGGCACCGTAAGATTGGGAATACCGCTCCTGCCTCGGATCCTGCAGCCGCGGGGGCTCATGCACTGCCTCCTGCACCCAGTTCCTCTCGGGTGGAGCTGAGCAGGTGACGCCCTAGGGCTGATCCAGGAGCCCCAGGGCAGCAACATCAAAGCTGCTCAGTGTCCTCCTGCCTTCTTCTGTGATCTGGAACCAGGCATTTCTGTTCAGCCTGTGCTGTGAGGGGAAGGGGGAGGAGGACCACAGGCTTTATGAAAGTGCATTTTTCCTGTAAGTGAAAAATCTGAAGTTTCATCTCATCTGCTCCCTTCAGCCACTCAAGCCTGAATTTCTACCTGCTCAGTGATTTTTGTATCCTGCTGCTCTCTAAGAACATGTTTCATTTTTGCTCATGGGAATACTGAGAAATACTGTAAGAGCATACTAGCATATAGCTTATGTGCATTGGAAGACTGTTTAAAAAGCAGGGGAAATCAGCCTTTTTTAGTATGAAAATCTAACACCTGAGCAGCCAGCCTGTTCACATGTTGGACCAGATCATTTCAGTTTTGCAGTGCCTGCAATTTTGTAAGCTGTTTTTGTGCTTTGCAACAATATGCGCTTAAGTATCCCACAGTTTCCATATGTATGTAACACAGCTCATTGCCTCTGTGGGGGATTTGGCTTTTTACTGTCAGTGACATCAAATGGCCTTATGTAGCTCAGAGAGGCTTCATGTCCTATGGCCTCTCTTTTTCTTATGAAAGTGCCTGCCATTGTAAACTGTGTTGCACTTTTAGTAGTGCAGAGCGTTTCCTCTAGGCCAGTGGTCCAATAAGGTATTTTTCATTTGTTATACCTAGGGTTATTACTGTGATAAGCAGACTAAACATTTCATAGCATTTTTATTTTTGAAAGCAGAAATGGCAAAATATCACATATCAACTTTTTTTTTTTCCTGAAAAAAAAAGACAAAATTGACCTTTTAGAAAATCTTAAGACAGCAATCCCTAATTGTCTTTGAAGTCTTCCTCTGTACTTGTTCCAGTTTGACTTGGATATGTGTGATTCAGAACTGTCTTCAGTATGAAGGAATTTGGTGGGCTGCTTATTTTGTAGTTTTCAAGGATTTTTTTTTTTTTTGTGTCTGTGTGTGTGTGGAATGTATATACTCTGGAGAATTTAACCAAAAAAAGATTTCTTCCTACCACAAGGCCAGTTCATTTTGGGAGGATGTTAAGCGCTGCCAGGATTATAACAGAATAGAATAATCACTTGAGAAAGTTGTATTTATTACAGTATATGATCAGTGGAGAGTGGCTTTGAAAATGTGTTAATTGTGGTATAATAAATGCTTTAAAAATTGGGACTTAATAAAACTTTATTCACTTGTCAAGAAAGATGCCTCTAATGATCTTTTATTTTATAACAGTATTTGTTATACAAAACATTTTTAACACACAAACTCTACTTATTGACAAAAGGGTACCTATCACAAGTCTGGCTAGTTTGGGATAATCTTAAATCCTCACTCCTAAGCAAGGCATGAGGAAAATGGGAAGGGTAAGGACACTATTAAATGTGGGCAATGCCTGCCCCTGGGAAGAAAGGCAAGCTAAAGGCTAAGGATGTGGGGCAGACAGGAGGAACCACTACCATGGCAGAGAGAGGATACTGAGGACTCTCTGGGAAGGAGCAGGAGAAATGGAAAAACTTTTTTGAGAACAAGTGGGTCTAGCCGCTGTTAAATGGCTAGTGCAGTTTTATGTGCTAAAACTTTTTTTTTCTAAGTTGAGACAAATATAGATTAGACACCATGCAGAGCATTAAGTTTGCAAAAAGGAGCCCTTGCTTGGTGTAAGAAAGTCCATTCTTCAGTTCCACACTTTTCCATGTGAGTATGTGAGATGCGACACTGTACCTATGTACCCGGGGTCTCAATTGCCAGCTAGGCACCAGTTTGATAAAGCATGAATGAGACAACATTGTGCAGTTAAGCTGTACCTGTTAAATCCACCTAGCAAACCAGTAGATCCACTACCTCATCTGCTAGAGAGATGCAGAGACTTCATCCCTGCAGTATAGTCACAGTCACAAATACACAATATTGACAGATCCAGGCATAAATTTGTAATGAGAACTGTTTTGTTTTGTCTCACTGCGAGCCCTACACTACACACTGTAAGTAACAGGTGGAGTTGTGCACAGAGAGGCCTGTTCATTACAGGCAGTGAATGAGGTGAATCTGAGTGTGTGTGTGTGAATAATTCTGTATCATGAGGTTTATGTGCAAGCAAGGTCACTTACAGATATGTTTGCAGCCTTAAAAGCACTGTCCTGAACTGCTCACTGGTTCAGTGATGATCACTTCCATAACTGATACCTTCCTTTATGTCTGAAGCGATTCTCACTTCTGTGCCAGAGATGTCTGTCCTCAGACTGGAGCTAGGTAACCCGCCGAGTTCAGCGCCTCAGCAGCCGTTTGCTGTCAGTGAAGCAAGTGGCCCTTCCACAGGCCTCTGATGTGGTTGGTCTGAGAGATGGAGCTAGAGAGGGGAACAGCAGCAATTTATTTGGACTGTTTTTTTGGAATTTCCAAATCTTTTCGTTGTTGCATCTGCAAGACAAAATTGAAATCACTATATAAAGTCAAGAAATGCTAAAATAGAAGAACAGATTGCTGACAGTGGCTCCTGGCCATTCCCCACCACCACCCTCCTTTTTTTCTTTTTTTTTTTTTTTTTAAATCAGACCAGTAAATATCTGCGCATTGTTTGCAGTGATAATTTAGTTGAGGTTTAACGGGCTGGAATTATTACAACGACCTAATTTCCTGGGGAGAACCCCCCACACTTGAGTTACTTTTGTCCCAGAGCGTTTGGTGATGTGTTGTTTGTATTTCTTAGCTCTGTAAGGGCCCGATTTTATGGACACGGGCTATGCGCATATCTTTGTGGAGAGTTACTGCAGTGTCTGTGGAACTGTTTTGTTAAGCAGTGTTAAGAATAGGTCTGTGTTTGTGTGACTAAAGCTTAAAAAGCCTCCACTATGCAGATACCTGGCAGTCTCTTCAGTCTCACAGCTCTTCTCTAACCGTGGTCAGAGCAGGAGTCTTTTTGTCTTCTATTTTTATATGGTCACCACGTGCCGTGTTTTTATATGGCACATGGTTTGGTGTTGGCAGAGTATTTTACATTGTTATGCACATATAAGACACACTCCACAACTTGATTTTATGTTTTCTATTAAGACATTGCTTATACCATAGTTGCAGCTCACTGCAGTCTTCCTTCTTCTTGCAGCTTGCAGTCTTCAGATGTTTTGAAGGGTCACCTCACTCGGTTGCTCGTTTTACTGATAGCATAGGGATAGTCATGTTTACTCAGAGATTTCTTTCTCTAGCTCTCTGGGGAGTGCAGTTTGTACTCTGCCCTGTACTTTCTGCTCTTTTTCTGCTGACCCGTGACACTGCCTTGCAGGGCACTGGCTCCTTTTGCTCTGGTGTCGCACTAACGGTCTGCTCTCGGTTGGAGGTAGTGGCATTGCCCAGAAGTTTCAGGACTTGGAGCCTTATGGTTATATTTCCTTGCTGTATTTCACTCTTTTCATTCCTTTCTCTTTACTTTCTCCGTAGTTGTACACACAGCTGTAACTGAATTGCTTACCAGTGAGCTGGACAAAGTAGCTTCATAGGGTGGGTTCTTCACAGCTCTGCTGCCTCTTGGTCACTATTCAGCATCCATGGGCAGAGGTCCCCAGATGGTGGATACCTCAGGTGTATGGGGGCCACCTGGGCCTGTGTCGTGGCTTGCATCTCCCTTTCTTTTCCACCGTCATCAATGAATCAGTTCCTAATTGCTAAGCTCCCTTCTCAGTGTGGGGCAAGCCCAGGCCCCTCTTCTCCAGGGCAAAACAGGCCAGGGCCTTTCAATAGGTTTTGGATTGCTTCCCTTGGAGCAGTGGGACCTTGCATGACCATATGTGTTCTTTTTTTTTTTTTTTCCCTGAACAGTTCTTTATCTCCCCTGTGCTCCATATTGAATCTAATAAAATCATAAAATGCAACTGCAAAGTCATAGAACATGCAGCCATTTTTAACCAACAGTCTGCTCTAGTTTGTGGAGGACAAAATTAATTCTGGTCAAAGGATGACAGAAATACGTAAGAAAAATGTAAGATATGAGATCCTAAGGCTTTTTATGCCTTTCAAAGGCATAGGACTAGGCAAAAAAAAATAGTTAAAAAAAATTCCGTGTTTTTAGCAAGTTACTTGATGCAAAAGTATTGCTATTGATCATAGCAGTTTGAATCTTATTAAAAGTCGCAGGTTTATCTGAGGAGTGATCCCATGTTTCTGGAGTTAAGGTATTTTTTTTATTGGTAGAAAGTGCAGATTCTTATTCCTAATTTTCCTTCTTCTTTTAAGTTCGCTATTGTAAATGTTTTAGGCCTATTTAGCTAGAAAGGTATGGAAAGCAGTACCAGGTATTCCTTGTGCTTTACAATATACTCTTAACTTCATAGATGATATATCCTGTTTAGTGGTGATTCACATATATTCCGGCCAGATGTCTTACTAAATCTTTTTTTCCTTACCACTTTTTGTACATCTCCAAAAGTGGCTAATCTTTAGTGATTTTTCATAAACATATGCAATTTCCCAGACAATAATCATTTGCTTACTAGAAAATAAGCTTTCCAACAGTGCCCTGGAGCATTTGGAGTGTGGTATTTGTTCCTCAGAAGCATCTGGCTGTCAAGCATGTCCAGACTTCAGTGGGACATTAAGTGGGAAATTAGGTTGTGTTTCCCATAAGTTGAGGGAGTTGATACATTGAGTGCCAAGAACTGACTTTCACCAAATCAGTAAACCTGTCCTATTTAGTTCGGCATCGTTTGTGCTGGGGTAAGCAACTGCATAATGTGTCAATGTAGAAAGGTGCTGCTGTATAATCACTAGAAGTTGAGAAGCCCTGTGGCATATTTTGGTATAGTGCTGAATGCTGTCCTTGCTGCCTGGCTGCAGGTGTGTTGTGTTTAGTCCAGTCTATTAGGCTCAGCACACTACTTACAGAGTGCAGAGCCGTGCTACGCCGCTTACTTTAACCCTGTTGGACCTCCTATTCAAGGCACCTTAGAGCTGTTGTTACACCGGTGATTTTCCATGTCTTTTGTGGCAGAAGAAGGTTATGTTTTGTAACTTTTTTTTTTGCATGCAGAATATACCCCAGAGAAGTTTTGGGATCGATTATGACTGCAACTGCTTTGTCAAGGATGGGAGCCCTTTCCGTTACATCTCAGGCAGCATTCACTACTCGCGGATTCCCCGCTATTACTGGAAAGACCGCCTGATGAAGATGAAGATGGCAGGGCTTGATGCCATTCAAATGTAAGTAATCAGTGACTTTTAAAATGATTTGTAGGCCTGGGAAACCTACACAAAGCAGTTAAGTGGGATGCCACCACTGCTATTTATTTATTAAATAGCAGGTGGAAAAGCTCTGCATAAGTGAAGGGTGGTACCAAATGACCTCTGACAGCTTGACATGTTACAGCCAACAATCTACCTTTGTGCTGATAGACAGCAGCCCTTGCTTCACAGTATGGTGTATCAATGTGACCTGAATCAAACAGTCAGACGGTGAACTTTGGCAGCTCAGAAACAGGCCCATTCTGTGCTCTGGCTCTGCCATGGGCGTTGTAATCTCTGGTAAAAAGGCAGACTCAGTGAGGGGGTACAGTAACTTCTTAATACAGTTTAAACAGCTATTAGTTGTGTGGAGTGGTATAGGGAAAAGCATGTGGAATTTGAAGGTGCCAAACCTCTTGTCCATCTTTCTTGTCTTTCCTACCACTTTGTGTCCTTGCTACAGAGAGGGGCAGATAAAAGAATGTAGCCTGCTCTGTTATTTTTGCCAGAGTTTCTTTCATGCAGAAAGAAGAGTTGTAGAGATGAATTGGCACAGTCTTTTCAAGCCATGGTTTGAATTGCCCGACATGACTTCTTTCCTAGATTGTTACAGGGCTTAGAGCTTCTCTTTGCAACAACCTCTTCTTACACTCTTACCTGCCAGACAGCGGTGGTTCTGGGAGGTGCAGTGGACAGATAATCCTGCAGTCTGAGACTGTTTGTTCTGGTTCTTCTTTGTTTTGTGATGTTGTAGTGACTTTTTGTTTGTTCATTTTGTTTTGGTTTTCTGGTGAACCAAGTGAGCCCATTTTGCACTTTCCTTGCATGAGAATAAAGGGGTTAAGCAGCACACTTGTTGAGGACTGTCAGAAGAAAATTGCTGAGAGGTGCCCAAGTAGTTGTAGTTGTAGTAATTATTGTTGAAGTAAAAGTAATCTCAAACAGACCTCAAAATTATATCTTCATAGTGTCCTTGAAAATCAGTCTGGAGCCCAACACTGTCTCTGTTACTTTCCTGTGATTCTGTAATGCCTCATACTTCACTAATGTCTCTGATGTATATTCCTTTCCCTCACCCCAGAACACACACATACATCTTTAGTGCCTTCTGTTCATATACAAATTTTTCAAGTGGACCCCTCTCTATTTCTTTGAATTTGCCTATTAATTGCTGCATTACTGATCTTATTCAATAGGCTTTTTTTTTTTCCCATTCT
>VZSV01000334.1:10097-57597 GCA_013398735.1 Nothocercus julius | reverse complement strand
ATAATTTCCACAGGAACAACCAATTTCAACCAGATTTCAAACTTAGCATAAGTTTGAAAGGTAATGACAAGTTTCATGAAAATTGGTGCCAAGAGAGACAAGTTATTGGTATCATCTAGAAAAAGGAAAGCAGTTTTCAGCTCTGAGATTTTCTTTTTGGGAAGAGCCAAGCGGCCACTCACTGTAGGAGCCTTTCTTGGCTTGTCATTGTGCATGTAATTCCAGAACTAGTTACAGCACTGTTGTGTTGCTTGGTCATGGACATGGCACGGACAGGTGAAATGAGACAGAAGATTAAGGTCATTATTGAAGAGGGGGTTAGAGGACAAAGATATAAATTCATATAGTATCTGTCTTTGGTTCTGCTGGTCATTGGATAAATTATCTTTTTTTTTTTAAAGTGCAGGCAGCAACACTGAAGTATGTTTTTCCATTGAAATGCATTAGGACAATTTGTCTGAGATTTAAAGTTCAACAGTGTTTGAGTATTTTTTTTTAATTACTCCACCCATATACTGAAAGGTGAAAATTATGAGCAAGCATAAGAGCTTGTCAGTTCATTAAATGCTATTCTTATATATTTTATGTGGTTAGAAAAAAAAACCCCTACACATATATAATTAAAACAAAAATCAGAAGTATAAAACAGAGAAGTCATGAACTGCTCACAGTTTTCACTTTGTGTTTCACAGATTACCTGGCAGCTGTAGGGAAATGGATGAGTGTCCTTTTGCCAAAGATGAAACGTCACCTCTATCAAAAGGGAGGTCCAATCATCATGGTGCAGGTAACTTTTTGAAAATCCAATGAGCCCAAGCAGCATGGATGCTTATATTGGTCTTGCTGGCACTTCTTGCATTTGGTGGTAATGCACACAGCCACTCCTTAGCAGTTTCTGGTAGCTAAAGTATTCTGATGAGATCCCTCATCCAAGAGAGCTGTCTGCTGCCTCCGGAATTTAGAGTGCACTTGTCTGCTCTACAGAAGTTGTTTCCTGCTAGTGTAGAAAGCAATGAAACCAACTTGTGCAGCTTCTTAGATCTGAGTCTTGTACCAGCTCTCACACAGAGCAAAAACATTCACATTATCTGAAACCCACTCATAGGTAAAAAGGTGAGTAAAGATACCTGCAGATAGAAGCAAAAGCAATGTGAAATAAGCCTAAAACTTGAAACAAGTGCAGTGTCAAAGTTTGGGCTTTTTAGTTGTTGGTGCGTAACTTGAGTTGTGAATATTTTAGGACATGATGCTGAGCATGCATAGCAGGTATTTTCCTTGAACTCCTTCTAGAGTGGTGATTATTCCTTTTGCATACTTAGGATTTGACAATAACCAAAGGTTTCAATTCCCTGGCATTCACAGAATGGGACACCCTTCTTAAAGATCAGCCAAGATCACTATTCTTGAGCAATGCATTATTTGTATTCATTAAAAGCGTTGGGCTAAAATACTTTTTGGCAAATACAGGATATTTGGAACAAGTTTGTCAGAAGTTGCCTTGAGAAATGCTTGGCATTGGATCAGGAGCTGAGAGTTGTCCCCTTGGGAAAGGGGGAAAGGAAGTAGAGGTCTCAAGTAGCGGGTTATCCAGTCCCTTAAGTGTACCGCAGGGCTTTGCTGTTCATGTAAGCCCTCCGCTGACCCTTTTTTCCTCATAGGTATATCTGTTCTGGAAGACCAACTCCGTAACAGTGTTGATCTTGGTGCAGTCTGGTCTGTGCTTTTTACTGGTTTGCTAGGAGCTGGGCCGTGGTTCTTCATTTTGAATAGAGACCATGCTTTCATTATTGTTACTGGGGTAACAGTAACATAAGGGTAGAGACTTTTATGTGAAGCTGAAAGGATTTTGTAGGAGAATTGCTTATCTCCAGACTATGATAGCTCTACTGGAGGTTGATGGGAGGAATGAGGGCCTGGAAGTTCCGTCTTCTGCTACTGCTGCTCAGTCTGAAGTTAAATTGACTTTTTCATGGTTGTCACCAATGGAAGAGGAAGCCTAGATTTAGGCTACTCATTTTCAGTCTTAGATGCAGATCCAAACTGGCTACTGCTTACGTGAATTATTTTTACCATGTAGGTAGAGAATGAATATGGAAGCTACTTCGCTTGCGATTACGACTATCTGCGTTTCCTTCAGAAGCTCTTCCGCCAGTATCTTGGAGATGAGGTGGTGCTGTTCACAACTGACGGGGCAAGCAAGTCGCATTTGAGATGTGGGGCTCTTCAGGGTCTTTATGCAACTGTGGACTTTGCCCCAGGTTGGAGATAACTCCTTGCTTTTTTTAAAAAATAAATTGTATATGTGTGGGTGGCAGGAAGAATGGTCTCCTTGAGCGCTTGAATGGGGTAATAGACATAAATGACTTTTTGACACATTATTAAACATAAAAGAATTACCCAAAAGTACCCAATTACAGAGTCATAATCACTTCCTGTTCATTATTTTTAATGGTCTATGCCTGTTCCAGAATGCAGCCCTCCTAGTTTCTTTCTTTAAGCTGGTGGTTACTGGAGAGAAAAATGATGCTGAAAACCATCATTGGAAATGTGTATGCCACCACAGTTTGAAGGAATATAGGCCTGAAGAATGGCCAAGCACAAAACAGTCTTTTCAGAAAGAGCCTCTTTGATAAAAGAGGAGAATTAATGCTCTGCATGTTTTTGCTGCATGAGCCTGGCTAAATAAACTTAAGGCACAAGAAACATACTCCAAGATAGCTCTGTGTTCATTTTTTTTAGACTTATGGTCACTCTTCTATAACATTGTCTATACAGTCAAAGATGAATGCTTATTAATTTTTTTTGAGTGGATTCAAACTGTAAAATCCTTTATATATATCTTTTCTTGAGTACTTATTTACAGTCCCTAAAGCTTAAGCCACCTCGAGTGATCAAAAGTGAAACTCCTATTTACAGGTTGCCTGGCATCTGTTCTTTTCTGTAGTCTTGGTAGCAGAACTGCAGGCCTGTGCTTCTCAAGGTTTGTAGGAATTTGGACACCTCCCAGACTTTACGGAGCGAGGATGTCATTCTCAGGTGGATTTCTGCTAGGTCTTGGAACGGACATAGACACATGTTTCAGCAAAGGGAAGGACAGGAAAAAGCCATGGATGTTACAACTCACACTTTTGTCTGTATATAGGTGTCAATGTCACAGCAGCATTCTTAACTCAAAGAGCCAGTGAACCTACAGGCCCTTTGGTAAGTCTTTTTGCTTAAATTTCTTGTATTACTCCTAAGCTTACAGTGATTAGTAATAGACGGTTTGACAGCAATGTGCTAAACACTTCCTTAGGGACAGGTTTATGGGGACATCATTTGCAAATCAGTCAGAGAAGCTGAGTCAAGGAGCTTCTGCTTGTGTTTTTTTTCTATGCCATGCTTACTGCTCTTCTGCAAATATTAATTTAGTCTCAGGAGAAATTGATTTTTGTTTCAGTATTTTTCCTAGCTAAGACAAATGTTTACAAAGCAGCGGAAACACTGAGTATGATTAGATGAGTTAGTGAGGTACATGTGTGGGTGGAAGTTAAAAGCCAAAATTAAAAGGGCAGGTTAGAAGTTGCTTCCTGTTTTTTAGCTACCCCAGAGTTTCTACACAAGTGGTAATGGGATGTGAGGTCGTTGGAAGCCATTTTGACAAAGGGAGAGGGTCCCTTGCGATCTCTGTGCTATGAAATTATCTAGAACACAACTTAAGAATGTTTGAGTGATTTATTTTTCATTACATCCAATTCACATATGTTTTTCTGCTTATAATATATTGGTATTATCATTTATTTTAATGCCAAGTGTCTGAAACATATTCAGGTTGGCAAGTTCCAAGGAAATCTGTTCGTTTTGGCACTTACATAATCATTTTCAAAATGTCCATATAAAATTGCTGAACCAATTCTAAAGTGCCCATATAAAATTATTGAACCAATCCTTTAATCTCTTTGACTAGTCATCTGCTGGAAAAGACTGCATTTGATATATGCCTTGCTGTATTTACAGAAGTTTAAAAATGGCTCATATGAGTTAAGGTGCCTTTTTTCCTTTCCTCTTACAGTTAGTAACCTAAATCACATTGCATTCTTGTTCCGTCTTCTTATTTTCCCTTCCTCTTTTGCTGTTCCTTCTTTCAGGTTAATTCTGAATTTTATACTGGATGGCTGGATCACTGGGGGCACCGTCATTCTGTTGTGCCCACACAAACAATAGCTAAAACCCTTAATGAAATCCTGGCACGCGGTGCTAACGTTAACCTGTAAGTGTGTGTTCAGTAGAGGTTAGTTTTTCCTCTGGTGTGGAGGTGTGTTTTGTTTTGTTGGTACTAAGCAAAACCTGATTGAAGCGCGCTGTGTTTTGTTGTGTTTTCAGGTACATGTTTATAGGTGGGACTAACTTTGGCTACTGGAATGGTAAGAAATGATACAAGTGATTCTAATAATACAGTGGAGCTGCTTGTGAATTAGGCAATGATGTGCTAGTCCCTGTAAAAGAATGAGCCATGCGTGCTTTCAAATGGCAAGTGGCAACTGCACTAGCTGTTGAAAACCCACGTGATGTTTGCCTTTGCAAAGGGTGGGGAATAAGTATGGCCTTTGCTTCACCCAGTTCTGTAAAACAGTTGAAACATGGGTGAATCTGATTCTCTTCAGAATTTTTATGAAGACTGTAAAATAGAGCAGTGAGATTTTAGAAGGCCTATGTCCTCTATAGGAAATAGTTTCTCTGTGCCTAATCCCAAATCCCAGAGCCTGAAAATCTGACTGTGATTGGAAAAAGATCTGAAAATTGCCCCCTTTGAAGGAAGCAACTCCTTTACATTTTCTGTTCCTTCTCCCCACCTCCGTTACCCCCCATAGGTGCTAACATGCCCTATATGCCACAGCCCACTAGTTATGACTACGATGCTCCACTGAGTGAAGCGGGGGATCTCACAGAAAAATACTTCGCCTTGCGAGAAGTCATTGGTATGGTGAGTATCCTTAGGACGTGTTTGGGATGCCTGTCTGAAGCATCCCTGCTATGCCGGCTAGCTTTCTTCTTTTTGTGTTGGTGTGAGTTACTTCCATGGCTTTTTGTCCTCTGCAGAAAATGGAAGTGAACAAGGTCATTAGGCCGATCCAACTGCTTGTTATTGCGAAAAGGGCAAGATCTTGCAGCTCCCTAGTTATCCCTTCTAGTGTCTTGATGGCTCCATCCCTCCCTTTCAAAAGAGGAGTGGGTCTGACACTCTGAGATGATTCAACTCTGTTTTCTTTGTTGTTTCTGTTTTTTTTGTTTGTTTGTTTGTTTGCTTTAGTTGTTCTGTTTTTTTGTTAGCTTGCTTGCTTTGTTTTCCTGGATTTGTTTTCTCCCGTCTTGGCTCGCTCCATCTGACAAAGAGTCAGAGCTGGCATGGGGGGAGCGGACAGAGGGCAGGAGGGGTTTGCCCGGGAGGAGGAAAGGAGGGCAAATGCGCAGGGCTTCCCCTCTCAGCACTGAGAAGCCACCGAGTCAGTTCAGGCTGGTCACTTCACTTCAGCCTGATACGTGCTGCAGCTTAAGAGATTTGACTGCCTGTCTGCCAAGCTCCATGTTACCATTCTGGGTCTCTGGAGCCTCTGTGCGTGTCACCTGTGGCTAATGGTGCTGTTTGGTTTTATTTACTTTTATTTTTTTAAGCACTGAAGTGAGTAGCACCTCTACAAACTGGATTGAAATACAGAATCTGTGTGAGGATTTTGAAAAGCTTATGTTTCAGGGGGGTTCAGACTGGGTTTAAGGACAAATTTCCTGGAAAACCAAAGATTCGAGCCTGTACCCTCTATCCTGTTGCGTGCCAGAAACATTGCTCTTCACTAGAAGACACTTTTTTTGAGTTGGTGTCACAGAAATTTATTGTACAGTTTCTAGGATTAAATATGCATTTGTCTTCTCACCTGTCTAATAAAGCTTGGTGTGGATGGGATGATCTTGGCGCAGCTCTTCTCACCAAAGGAATTCCCAAACTTCCTGTTTTCGAGTTGTTTGCTTCAAGGCAAGATCCCTATCTGAACTTTAAGTAGTGTTCTGGTGCAGTTGAGACAGCCTTGATAAGATCTGAAGTGTTCAGTATGAGCTAAGGTGTGTTGGGCCATGGTACAGCTTTTATGGTGTGGTTTGCTTATCTCTTACCTTCCATATCCATAGGATCTCAGTGAAGATTTCATGTCTCTGCTGTGGGTTCTAAACCCATAATAATCTATCTACTCAAATGCAGTTTGAGCTGAAGCTGCTGTAAAAAAGTAAAGTTGGCCTGTAGCTAGTGACTATTTTCAATACATTCGCTTTGCTACAAGGCTACTGTGTTATAATCTTGCTTTCTCCTTTATTTCAGTTAATAAATATAATAAAGAAGGAAGGTTTCAGGCTAAAGCTTCTTTCAGTTGCTCACAGCATTTTCTGATTTCTACTATGAGGGCTGAAACTTTCTACTTTTGGTTTCTTCTGCTAGGTGAATATAGTTTTTCTTTTCTTTTTTTTCTTTAAAGCCTTCTTCAAAAATTTGAGTATTTTCAAACACAGAAATACAAATGAACTTGTTACCCAGAAATATGAATCAGTTTTTTGTCAGCCTGTGGTTGAGAGTTGACAGAGAAGCAGTGGGAATTGCGCTGCTCTGTTTAAAAGAAAATAAAGACCAACCAAACAAAAAACCAGAAAGTTCTTCTGGTGCAGAAGCAACTTTTGAGTGTGAGTTTTATGCCAGATAAGTCCAATAAAACCAAAAAAAGTCCTAAAGATTACCAAATTTATCTTTTGAAAGGACTAAATGTGCAGATTAAGATAACTAGGCAGGACCCCTTGTGCACATATGTCAGCAAGTAGACTTAGACTGCTTGATCACATAGGTTTCTTGCTGCAAAATTTTTTTCTGCATAGCACAGAGACAGGGCCATGTGCAGGAAATGAAAGATCAAATGGGAAGTCTGAACTTAAAGCCAGGGACCAGCAATGGGAGGAAGGAGGAGGTTTGGTGTGGCAAGAAGATAAGGAGGTTGGAGGCGCGGGAATGAGGGGTTTGGGGTTCAGGGAGAGGGACCCTGTGTAAGCTCCACCTTAAAGGTGTCCAAGAGCTGATGGACACCCTTCGCCCCTAAGTTCTTCCCCCTCACCGGGAGGCTTTCACAGCTGCTGCTGGAAGAAGCCAGCCTAGGCAGCAAGGGATTAGCAGGTTTTGCGGGGAGGCAGCGCCGTAACCCTGCGCCGGGAAGGAAGGCCTGAGAAGCTAATAATTCCCATGTGGAAGTGCAGCCAAGGCAGGGTAGGAGGGTCGGATGGAAGTACTGCCCTTGGCACGGTTGAGCTGAAGCTCCCGTTGACTTGAGGGGTGACTCCGGGAGGCTGAGGCAGAGGGTAATGCAAACGGCGGCCGCGGGAGGGCTCCAGGGACTCGGCAGCTGCTTTGCCTGCTGCCTGTTTTACTGCTGCCTCGAGTTAAGCGTTTATTAAAATTTACATTTACCGTATGTGATCAAATCGGGTTTCTTTCTTAAACACTGCTTCTGAGCCTAGGCGCAGGTGTAATTCATTATCATTGTGCGAGTATCTACTTTTAGCCAAAGTTCAACTTTTGTAAGTTGTAAAGTGGAAAGTGAGAATTCGCAAGTATGTTTGTATTTGTTTCACGTGTTTTTTTTTTCTCCTTTCTTCCCTTTCTAGTATAACCAGTTACCAGAAGGCATTATCCCTCCAACAACACCCAAATTTGCTTATGGGAAGATTCGCTTGCAGAAGGTAAATTAGCATTTGTAATCTAATAGGCATATCTTTCTGTAGTGTTGCATGTTTGATTTCTGCAAGAAATATTTGAGGGTGTAGTGTCAGCCTCTAGCTGACATGCAAAGTAGAGGGAAATTCTTGAAAGCAAACGTTCATGAAGGAGGCCATAGAGTTTGAGAGCTAAGAATCATACCCGTGATGGAAAAAGAGAAAATATTTTCTATCCGGAAATAAAAGATAATTTTACAATATGCTCTATGTTTGCAAAGTTTTACTGAACGGAAATGCTGTATCTTCGTAATACAACAGAATTCTAGTTGTGTAACTGAGGTAACTCGTATAAATAATGTAGCTCAGGGAACGCTGGCACAAAAGGTAAGAGCAAAGAGTGTTTCTGTAGCTGGTGATGCCTCTGAAAGGGAAAAGACAGGTAGGACATATGTATCTTTTAAGTAAATAATACCAGCTGCTGTAAATGTTGAATATGGATCACTTTCAATAAATTTGAAAGCCTCAGTGAGGTAGCTTGTTGCAGGATTTGTGAAGATATGCAACGGATGAGAGAAATTAAACGACTTTCCTACTGAAGGAAGAGCATGCAGAATCCAGCCTGCTTGGCAGCAGTCAGGTAGCTGGTGAGCACATGAATAGCTGGGGTCTGTCCATAGCACTGTCATTTTAGTTTTCTGCGATATATGGCTGAGAATCCAATTATTGCGGTGGGCAGAGAGGAAGGTTTAGGAGATGCAAGAGATAGTCTGGTATGAACCCAGCCTCATTCATTCTGCTGCTCACAGAGTTGTCTTGAGGTGGAGGGTTGCTGTAGGTAGTGTACTGGGTGTAGTCTAATTCATAATGCTTTGATTTATACGTTGTGCTCTACATTTTGAGCCAGCCGCCTTTTCAGGCAGTGGTATATCTGATCTATCATGCCACTGCAGCCGAAGTGTTGCAAAATTTGGTAGTGATAAGGCTTTGTAGCCGTTAAGTCATCCCACTCAAGTGGTGGGCAGGAATCAATTTTTCATAATGGTGATTCACCACTGAAGATGACAAAGATCTGTATCATTTCATCAATCCTTGAGGACCTTCAAACATTTCAGGCAAGAACTTTCCGTGTGAAATTGCAATAAACTGGTTAATATCTGGTAGTGACTAATTATATGTCATTATCAGTACACCTGCTGTTTCTGTTGCTGTCATAGGTGGGAGTTGCAGTCACTCGGGGGCTTTGCAATCAGATTCTGACTCTCCATTTTCTTGTAGTTCCTGCCTCTCAGATAGGGCTGTCCCATTTCCCTGGAATGATGAACTTTCCCTTTCATGCCTGCAAAAAATGAAAGCTGAAGCACGTCTGGCCCAGAAAGCTTTTCAGAAAGGAGGGGTGGGAACAGATGACTAAAGTGACTTAAGCATCGCAGCTTTGGAATGGTCATCACTGTGGAAACCCTGTTCCTGTAGAGTTTCTTGCTGTTTGAGAGGACATGTTTTACTCTGTACCCAGCAGTTTTAGCAAGTGAGATGGCATGTCTGTACTGGCAGGTGTGAGTTTCCTATCCTTGCTTGTACAGATACTGCCATCTGCGTCAAAAGCCTCTAGATTATTTTCTGGGAAGAAAGCTGCTCTCTGTTCTATGAACCCATTGGTTATTTTAGGTGTTCTGCTTCATTGCTCTGTGTCATGGGTGCAGCATAACCTAAAATCACAGAGGGTTTGTACTGTCTACTCCTGCCAAAACAGTTCTCCTAACTCCACATTGCATTTTGGTCCCTGTTGGGATAAGGTGAAGTTTGTTTCTCCTATGCGCTTTGTTAGGAGAAACCTAAAGGTATTTGAGTGAATATTAAGGAGGGAATGCTACAAGACTTCAACGTCTGTAATCATAATCTTCCTAGCTGTAACATTTGCAGTGGCAGGGCTATAGCAGTTACCATAGCACATAGTATAACGTACCAGGAAGTTTCACTGTGCAGTCAGGGGCCAGCAATCAGTCTCCTACGCAAAGCATTAAATCTACTGCTCTGAACCAACTCCCATGGCCCTTTTGCAGAGAAGGAGGAGGAAAGGAGGCTTTGGATTATTTTAGGTGGACGTATGGTATGCTTCAGAGGAACATGTAACCAGAGCAGCCTACTCCTGTAATCTTTTCTACAAGACATTCTGGGATTAATTCAGCTTCCAAGTATCTGATGAGCTGCTCAGGATTGAAGCTTGAGAAAAGAGATGTTTGGCATCTTCGGTGCTGCCTATGAGGTTCACTGGCTTTGGGCTTTATTCATTTATAAATTAAGAACATGTGTGGGGAGGGTATCTAGGAGGGATAATATATGAAAGGTGAAGGATTTCCTGGCAGATAGCAATAGAGAAGACCCCAGATGAAGCGAGGTAGAGTGACTAGAAAGAGCATAGCACAGAAGTGCTCTCCTTCCTCTTTCTTATACCTCAAGATGGCTCTTCCAGCAGAGCTATCTAGTTGAGTGCAATTAGGGAACCCAGCATAGTCAAAAAAATAACAGTCCCCTGGTCGGACAGGGGTTCATTCTGAGCTACTGAATGTTTTTAAAGGAGAAATCTCGGGGTGGCAGGGGGAAGAGAGAGAATTAATTAAAACTTGCCTAGGCACACTAACCTCGCTCCAGCAGAGGCCAGGGAAGCAAGCCATGAGGCAGCATCCTGTTGCAGAGATACAAAAGGGAAGTGTTGAAGGGTCAGGCAAAGGCAGAACAGCAATAGGTGGGATCAAGAAATGTGAACAATGGATGGGGTTTAAGACCCAGAATGCAGGGAATGTCTTTTTCAGAGGCAAACAGATGAGTTTTGGTGCTGCAGGATGTTTATGTGGCTGTGCAGTGTTGCGGACAGGTGGTAGTTTTAGCTCATCATTTAGAGGACCCTGGAGAGTGCTCGATCATGAGCGTAACCTGCAGATTCTGGAGCTGTCATCAGTTCTTGGGCTGTAGGGAGCTTGAGCAAATGACTAGCAATTTTGGCACGTGTTCATCTGGGCCAGAAGGGGTGGAGGCAAAAATGGGCTTAAGCAAAGAGGGTGCTTGACCATATACTTTCTTCAGTAAGTGTTGTTACTGTTTTCTAGTAGTCATCAGATTATGCTGTGTACAGGTTGTTTTGAAAAAATCTTTACTGTATTTGTATTTTTTAAATCTACTGTTAGGTTTTTGTTGTGATGTGACACCTTGTGTGTGGCAATTGTTAAATTGTCCACTAAGTAATAAACAGGAAATTGCAGCAAGAACAGATGTGTGAGATGTGTGTGTGCTTTTTTGTGTGTACATGATGAAGAAAAATGGATTTAGTCAGGTCAGTCATGCTATCAAATTTAGAGAGGTAAGACATGGTCCATTTAAGCTGCAAAGAAATAAACTTCTACCAACCCAGTCCACAAGCGAATCAAGTGTAGCATTACCTATTTGCAGAATAAAAGCCTCTTTGATAGCAGGAGCTTAAAAAATAGTGAAATGGGCACCTCCACAAGCTACTAATGCCAATTTGTAGGTTATTCAAGGCATTATGTGCAACTTAATACCACTTACATTTGTTTTTAATGTCATTGTCTGCCTGTGGCATAGGCTCATAGAGTTGCGGTGCCGTTCTGTAAGGAAGCTCCATGAGGATCTGCGCTCATCTCTGGCTGCACAGCCTGAAGTGCAGGGCCCAGCAGTTCAGTCTTACCAGTGGCTCACCAGTCCTGCATTACAATTTACGGTTACCAGCTCCTCTGGAGGAGCACAGCATGAGGAATGGAGCACAGCAGCAGCCCAGGGCACTTGGGGAATTTCACTCTCTGAAACGCAATTATTTTAGGTGTAGTTCTTAAGTTGAAAACGTAGGTTGTGTTTCCCCCAAGAACTTCCTACTGCTTCTCCAATACGCCAAATAATTTCTAGTGTCTTTGGTACCCTGCATGGGAAGAGAGGTAGATGCTGGGCCATGTTTTGGGCTGTTGATATCAACGTGCGCAAACAGCACGGCGGACGAGCAAAGTCGCACGTGGTGGTGGTGAGGCAAAATAAGGGCTGTTGTGGGAAAGGACGGGTGTGCTCTCCCCCTGGTACCGTGGACACAGGCAGGCAAGCGGATGCTGACCTACCCTGTCCTGATCATGGAAGGGATCTGGGGACAGGTAGCCCGCTAAACCCGGTGCTGCTCGGTGACCACCTAGTGCTGCATGGACATCGGTAGTCAGGATATAGTGGATGTTTGCTCAGAAAAACAATAGTGCAGATGAAGGGAGAGCGGTTTATGTCTTCCCTGAGCTGGCAGGATGTGCAAAGTATCATCTGGTGGGTATGATGCAGTACCTTGCTCTCAGTTTAGAGTGGGCAGATATAATAATAATATTGTTGCAAGAGAAACAACCTGACTTTTATTTGTACATGCTGAAGAAAAAACAGCATGTACATGGATGATTGTTGATGGCTTCTGTCACCTATAGAAAGTGTTTCACATGGGATTGTCTTAATATTTCAGCACTTCTCATTTTTGAGTATGTTGTGCAAAAATTTAATACTTCCGTTATTGAAGCCGTCTAAGGAAGTCTGGGTTTTTTTTTGTTTTTGTTTTTTGTTTTTTTTTTTGACAATGCTCTTGGATTATACTGTTTTATGCTATTTTTAAAAGCCCATAGTTTTCTTCTTTATTGCTCTGTTTTTTTCCTAAGAAGGTATTCAAAAGCCAATCTGGGTTTGGGATACTTCGAATATCTTCTGTGTAATTACCACTGAGCAGTGGCAGTACTTTTTGTGAAATAAGCCAAGATCTTTCATGAAAAATATAAATACAGTTGATTTTTGAGCTTGGAGGATACTGTGCATATTGTGTGGATCTTTATTAACGTACAAAATTGATAGCAGAATTTCAGAAAAAAATGTAGATGAATAGAAATCTTCCTGCAGCCATATGTAAGTCCTGATTCAGCAGGATATTTAAGCCTGTGAATAGCCTAAAGCACGGTGTCCATCTCACTAAAATCAGTCCAAATACTTATGTATCTAAGTACAGTATAAAAAAAGTGAAATAGATGAAAATATAGTAGATGAAAATGTTTATGTAGTATCGCAGTTTGCATTAGCTTGGTTTAAGCACCATGAATGGAATCTGGATAATACAGTTATTTTATCTTAATTGCCCATAATGTCTTCTTATAAGACTTTTGTGAAAAACTCATGGGTTTGTTCGCATTAAAAATAAAGGGATCCTTTATTATCTATGAATTCAAAGCAAACTTAAAAGTTTTTGTTTTTTTTTTTAAGCATTCCTCTATAGGTAGCATATTTTCTTCAGATTTCATCAGTTCTTTGTACTGTACTCTGTGCTATATTATTGCAGATTATTGAGGTATCTCAATGTATATAAAGGTGTCCTAAGGACTTCAGCTGTCTTTGCTTTCCTTTTTGACAAATACAGCTAGCTGGCCAGGCAGCCTGATATGCAAGCTACTTTATTGAGCCTGAATTTTACTCACCTACACATCTGCTTTTTCTGTGCTGTAGGTTGGTACTGTGCTGGAGGTTCTTAACAAACTCTCATCTGCTGGACCGGTAAAAAGCACTTACCCATTGACTTTTGTTCAACTAAAGCAGGTAAGGATTCTCTGAGGAGGCCCTTGCAAGTCGTTTTGTGAAGTTCATTTGAACAGCACTCTGCACTGTGACTCTTCTCATGGCCAGTGTCTTATACTATAAGATGCTGCACAGGTAGTAATAGAGTTGTAAAGGTGTTCAGGACTTTTGCACTGGAGACCTTTCCGTATCTGACACTGCTCCTGTTTTACACCTAAGATTATCTTCTTTCCAAGAATGGAGCTCTGTGTGCTGTCCAGGTTCACTGCTTCCTTTCTAAAGTACTGATTTTCAGATTTTTAAGATAATTGGATATTTTATCCATCTGTCTTTATTTCATCTCTACTCTTTTTCCTTATTCTGTTTTTCTTTCTTCCCACCTGCTACTGTAGCAGAGAGGGAGCAATAGCTGAGATAGATAGCGCGTTCTTGTGCAGGGGAGCCTGGACAATGGGCCAGGCAACCATGATGCTTTGGTTGCTTTTAGTCCCGTCTTCTACTAAATGTCTGGTGGACCAAGAGGAGGTTGTAAGGGAAAACTTTGGGAGTGACCTCTTGGACCTGTTGCAACTCACTGCCCTGGGCATTCACCTGGCTGCTTGGGATGGAAAGGTGCCATTTTCTCCATTTTGCTCTGGTGTCTGCTGAATTCCTTTCTACCCTCTTTGCTCCTCTCTTTCTGCATCAATTTCTTGTCAGATGTGGTGACTTTTCGTGGCTTCCCTTGCAGCGAAAGATCCTCCCTTTGTGGCTGAGTGACTCTTTCCATTAAGGACACATGACCACGTCTGTGCTCAGCTTGGCACAGGCTGGTGCATGGGCGCTATTTGCCCGTGGCTAAAATAAGCTACTCCCAGGGGACATCACGGTGGCAGTAGCTGGGGGAGGGAGAGAGGGGGGGAAGCAGTTCAGCCGGTGCCCCAGATATTTTACAAGGTGTTATTCAAGTAGAAAATTCACTGGTTATCCTCTGGCCTTCACATTTTATAGTATCTTGTGTAGGAAAACTCCTGAGGAAAGAGGGCAGCCAGTGGAGCTTCCAGCACCTTTGCACTTTTCCTCCCCGCTACTCTCCCCCACCTCCGTTTTCTGTGCACCCTGTTGCAAGTGGTGCTAGTAATTACAGAGGGCAGGAACTAGTTTACTCTCACTTCTTCCTGTCAGGGCCATGCTAAAATCCAAATCTAACAGATAAATGATTTTGTGGCTACTGGGTGAAAGAGACAGTGCATTTTTTGTTTGGTTTTTAATTTGTGTTTCACTTGTGATAAGAACAAATCTAAATCTTTTTCTCTTTTTTTTTTTTCTCTTTTTTTTTTTCCTGCTGGGGAACTTGATGAAAAAGCTTCTAAAATTCTCCCGATTTAAATCAGCTAGTTTGTAAAAGACATAATCCATCTGATTAATACTTTTTTTCTTTTTTTTTTTCCTGCTGGGGAACTTGATGAAAAAGCTTCTAAAATTCTCCCGATTTAAATCAGCTAGTTTGTAAAAGACATAATCCATCTGATTAATACATCAATTTAGGTGCAGTGGGCGACTTTTAAGTTTATTACATGAATTCAGCTATGGAGGGATTTTCCAAGTATTTCTTGCAGTGTTTTTAATGAAGAACTCAGTGTTGCAGATAATTAACTGTTTTGTTTTTATTGTGGAAATGCCTTCCTAGACGAGATCCGTATCTTTTAAGGTTATGTAGTTGTACAGATGAAAGATTTAAAAATGGAACTTTTGAAAATTTTCACTCATCTAAAGGTCAAAGTAAAATCTAATCTCAAACTGCTATTTCTGATAAACGCCATCTGAAGTGAACAAAAGGTAGTGTTTCAGTCAGAGTGTGTAGGCAGGAATGTAGAATATTTCTAATTCATGACCAGAATTGAAGCTACAAATTAACCTGATTAATGAATCTTCTGTCTCACTCTTTTTTTTTTTTTTTTTTTTATTTCTTACCCCGTTTCCTAGTATTTTGGGTTTGTACTGTACAGAACTGTGCTTCCGAAAAACTGTACGGAGCCAACACAGCTCGCTTCACCTTTAAATGGAGTCCACGATCGTGCCTATGTCTCTGTAGATGGGGTAAATATTGTCTTCTACTATCCATTTCTGCTACCAATGGTCTTCACCAAATGGTTGCAGTCTGCCTTTTTTTTTTTTTTTGATTCTCCTCCTCAGCTTACCTAAATAGCTGTACTAAATCATCACATTAAAAAAAAATGAACAAAGGAACTGTACAATTGATTCATATTAAGAGTGTTAATACGTATTTCAGAAAATAAGAGTATGTATCACTTCTAAGGAAAATGTAAGAGTTTCCGCTTTGAGATATTTGAATATTAATGTAGGCTCGTGACTTCAGTGGAAAAATACCTAGAAGAAGGTACTTGCAGGTTCATAAAATATCTTTATGATACTTTCTTCAGTGTTTCCATTGATTTTCTTTTTTTTTTTTTCTTTTTCTATTTTCCTTTGAGAGTAAGGGGAAGCGGAAGCCTAAGCTTTATGTCTTACTTTATGAAACTGGCTTCTGACCACAAATTAAAGAAGAAGAAATTTTACCTTTCTTTCCTTGAGCAAAGTTTTGTTTTTGCTTAATAAAAATCAATATCAGTTCATGGATTTTGATAGCCTAGCTTTTATTCTTTGATCTGTGCAGATTTGCCTAACCTTGTGTATAACCTTCATGTGAGCTGAAAAGAGATGTAAGAACAGGTTGCTGTCCTTTTTTAATGGTTACTGCTTTCTTCCTTTTGGTATAATTCACTCAGATTCCTCAGGGTGTCCTTGAAAGGGGTGTATCACTTGCGATAAATATCACTGGGAAGGCTGGAGCAAATCTGGACATTTTGGTAGAGAATATGGGCCGAGTCAACTTTGGTCGATTCAATAATGACTTTAAGGTAAGTAAAGTCAGTTAAGCCATAGACCCCTTTCCCCGCTGCCTCTCCCTGCCCCTTTTTTGTCTCCTTTGACAGGTTAAAAAGAAAGTATTGGATTGGAAAGAACAAAAGGATCAGGATTACACAGCTGTAACTTTACTTCAAAATCTAACAACTCACTAGTTTCACTTGAGTCACCGAAATCAAAGTGGAATTAAAACAGACAGACGCCTTTTAATGTTTTTTTGTTGGTTTGCTTGTGCTGCCAGCCAGAGTGTCTCCCACAAGACTTTCAGGATGAATTGCACATGTAGCTCTTATCTTAAGATGAGCAAAGCTGTTAGGGTAAACTCAAAAAGAGAATAGCACTCCACTTATATCTTGGCCTTACTTTAGGGCTTGGGGTGAATCTTGGTGGTTTATTTGTTTGTTTGTGTATATATACATATACACATACATACATACCCCTGTATCCAATTTCATTTGTCAGCAGTGTACCCCTGCAAAGTTTTCAGGCTGTCCCACAAGCACTCTACCGTGCAAAGATTCCAGCTGAGACGTTAGGAATAGCTAGCAGGAAGCCTCTGAATGCTTCTGGATCCACGCTGCGCTTGGGAACTGTCACCCATAAGTGGTGATGCCAGGAAAGTAACACTGGGAAGGGCAGGGATCAAGGGGAGATTTTGCTCATTTTAGACATATTGGGATTCTGAGTGCCTTTTTTTTTTTTTTTTTTTTTNTTTTTTTTTTTTTTTTTTAAGAGAAGGAATAGAGAGGAGTATTGCACTGCTCATGCATCAGCCACTGAGTCTTCATTGTACTTGTGGCATATAAATCCATTGGACAACGTTAGCACCAGTGCTGTCTTTACAAGACAGCCTTGCCTTTTGCTTGGGTGTCAAGAGAGGGCAGCTAGTTCAGCAGCGTTTTGCCCTCAGATTCAGCTCAAATATATCTTGTGATGTATAGGAAGAAGTGCCCAGGTGATAAGGAAACCTGTGGGCTGAATGCTAAATGAGTAGGGTCAGGGTTGGATTAGGTGGGTGCTGGTTGTTGCTGTGGTTGAGTTGAAATTCACACTTACGCCAATATTCAGCCTTTAAATATCAAGAATGAAAGCAAGTTTAGTTAGGCTCGTGTGCATTGAGAACAGTCCTCTTGAGGCAAGATCCTTGCAGATAGGAGAGCGAGGCTTTCTCATGCAGCTTCTGAAAAAGTGTGTTGCTTCTTTACATTGAATGCCCTGCTCTGTTCCTTAAGGCAGGTGTTCTTTGTGCTGACTTTGAAACTAGGAGTAACTAGGCCTTGTTTTTTTACACAAGTTGCAGCTTTGCAAGGTAGGATGGTCTACCCTAAAGTTACTTTTGAAATGCTGCATTTTTAAGCTCGTATGGGCTCGTATCATACTTAATCAAGTATGATAGCTCGTTTGGGTTTTCTTTCAGTGTTTTTTTTCCTCACTTTTTTATTCAAGTTTGCAATGGACCATCTAGCTTTGAAGAAAGAATGTTGAAAGGTTTTTTTGGTATTAAAACACTGCTGATCTAAGTCTTGTTGTTGAAGGACACAAAGGAAGGAAGAATGTGGTTTTTATTCTTTTTTTGTCTTTTTAACATACTGCCACCTACATCTTTCTTTCATTTGGAAGATTCATCTCTGCATTGGCACCTTTGAATATACATTCAAATACAGACACAAGTAAGAGTTGTCATTGAGCACTTGAGATCTCATTTGAAAATCACACCGTTCTTAAAGAGAAGTATAGAGAGGGAGTTAGCAAGTTTTAGTCAAAGTTTTGCTGCAGTACTTCAACTGATTGCTAAACAAAGTGAAGTTTAGGATGTGCAAGAACATTTTACTGTTTAAACTCTGTGCAGATATTGCAATCTGATGTAAGAAAAGTAAGGTCCTGTCTTTGAAATGGGCATTTAGGTAAAAGAAGAATTCCTGTTAGCGCTCATGCTGACCAGACTTGTGAAGTCATTGCAATTTGGATTAGATACTAGAGGCTGGATGTATGACACAGTGTCAGCTCTCCAAGACAATGAAAAACCTGTTGTTGCCTGTGCACTTACTTGTAGAATGACTTTTTTTTTTTTTTTTAGTTCATGGCCTTATCTGGCCTTTAACTCACTGTGTGGGTACCCTGATGTGCTTCAAGGGTGCACACAGTTCCATAGAAATGAAACAAGACTGTGGGCTGACTGTAAGCTTACAACTGACTGTAAGCTTAAAGCATTTCAGTTAATCTGAGGCACGAACTATTTGACTTGAAGAACTGATTTTTTGATACTGTATGTTAGCTGTAATATATTCTTAGGAAGTAAATGTTTTCTCTGCTGTTGTGAAGGTTAATGACTTGGGTTAGTGACTCAGTATTACCAAATCTTTTGATTGTATCTCAAGACTTAAGGTATTTAGTGTCTTTTCTGCTTTTGGTTAAGCCTCAGCTTTTAGAATAATGTCTTCAGGTTTAAGAAAAGTAGAAACCTTCACAGCTGTGAGAAAAAAAAAGGGAGAAAGAAACTTGGACATAAGCAAAAACTTAAGATTTTGAAGAGGAACAGATCTTTCACAGAGAATAAATAAAACCTTTCATTCTTAAGCAAATTTTATACTTTAGGGAAGACCAGATGCTTTGTGTTTTTCGTACCCAGAGGGACAGTTATTTTTTGTTTGTTTCTTTGTTTTTGTCTTTTTTTTTCCCCTCCTCCTAGGGTCTAGTTTCAAATTTAACTCTTGATCAAGATATCCTTGTCGAATGGGAAATCTATCCTCTGGACGTAGATGGAGCAGTGAACCGTGACATTCACGGCCAGTCTGAGAAACTCCCGAGATCTCTTGGTAATCCATCAAGTTATGAAGCACCCACATTTTACACTGGTAGACTTTCAATTCCTGGTGGGATTCCAGATTTGCCTCAAGATACCTACGTCAAGTTTCCTGGCTGGACAAAGGTACAACTTTTTGCAGTAAAAACTTGAATTCCACTCAAAAAGCTACTGAAACTCATATGAAAGGTGGAAGTCTATATCTCTCACATCATCAAAAGCAGGTTGTAGTTGTGGGCTACAATGATGGTTAAATGACTGGAGAATGGGTCACTTGTTTTGGTTAAATCTGGAGATAATCCATTAGGAGGGAAACATACGTTTGAAATGTGTATGATGTTGGTCTAGAAATGGGAGGGCCACAAAAATTAGTCCTAAGATGATAAAAGAACTTTTATTTTGGTATGAGTGAGATGCTAAAGGCCATTTTCCTAGTTATACAGGTTGACTAAAGAGAATTAAGAACATATTGGTAGAGCTGGGTGACGACCTACGGATCCTGTTACAAATCATAGGGAGAATTAGGCTACAAGTGCTAGTGTGGTGCATGTAAACGTGGGTGCAGTGTTCAGAAGATATTATTGCCTTTCTTCTGAAGGTTACCCAGAAGTGCACTGAGAACATCAAAGAGCTCGTCATGAGAAGCTTGTAGGCAGATCTCTGTTAGGAGGAACTTCTGATAAGGTTAAGGCATAACTAGAGCGAGAGAGTGTGTTTTTGGAGTGTGAGGTTTGAATGAGCTCAACTAACTTGTGGAAGGCCCTGACAACAAAATGTGTGCATAGAAGTGTCCCTCCTTTTGGAGTGACATTCAGCTCCAGGCTTCAGGGAAGTTCCTGTGTTGGAGGGGCTAAGCTAGTCCTTCCTGAAGCAGTTTGTTAGCTTATAGTTATCAAAATAGAGTAGGTGAAGGAGGTGTTGGTGATCTATGAGCTGTGTTCTAGTCTTCAGAGCACTTCCTAGTATGCAGGAGACCCTGATTCATTGTTGGCATTTAATGTTACCAGCAGGGAGTATGAGGAAGTGCAGGTTTTGGCCCTTGTTCCCGTATCTGATACAGTCACCGAATAAAATCCAAAAATAGTCCTTTGCACGGAGACTGGAATCTGGGACTTCTGAAACAAATTATTTCACCCAATGAATGCCAAATTCTTTTCTGAGTAGTGACATTCTTCAGGAGAGATTGACCATACCTTCCTGCTGGCAAAGCCTGCTTTGAAAGGGCAAAGGAATCCAGTAAGTCTTATGTACAGATGGGAATCTCTTCCTTTGTTCTATTGAAAATAATGACCTCTCGTTTACCTTTTATCTGGCCCTCAAAAGAAGCCTAGGTGAAGAGATTCCAGGTATACTATAGGTAGGACTGTTGAGTTGATCCTTCAGGACTTAGAAGATAATAGAGATGTGGACTGGGCCACAACTTTAAATGACAAGATATCCAACAGTAGTAAGACCGACACGATGCTGGGTACAGGGCAGGGAGGCAAGCAGAAAATGAGACTTCCAGACAAGTTTACCAATGCATAAATGCTTGTAAACCAGAGGGCAGTAAGAGTTTAAATCCCAGGCAGATCCCATTGGATCTGGGCCCTAATACCTTGAGTGGCGCTGTACAAATTGTTGATGCCAAGGTGAGGAGAGGAACTCTTAAATGGAGTTAAAACTGAGAACTTGGCAGAACTAAAGAAATGGCACTTACCAGAAAAAAACATGCGCTCTAATGTTGATCCTACCTGTTAAGGAAAGCATGTTAAGGAAAAGAAGATGATATGCTGGTAAGCCGAGCGCATGGGTGCAGCATTAATAGTCATGAGCTGTGTTGAAGACTATTTACATCAGGCATTTCTGAAGCCTTCATTACTAACAAAATATCTTCCACCATCATTGAGGAAGCGCAATGCCTTTAAGGTGCCTGGCCCTGCAAGTATGGTTATGCTTATTGGCTGGATTTAATGTTTTGGGTTTTTTTTGACTATTTTGGATATTTTTGACTATTATTTTCTTGACTCCTCTGGAATCATGGATTAAGTTGTTGATCCTGATAGACCCTGATAAGGAAAACTTCTTCCCGTTGTTGTCTGAAGTAGGTTTATTGGCAGTATGTAGGATGTGCTTTGCTGGATTTTGGACATGTGATTTTATAAGCATGCAGTCTTTAGAAATTGCAGTAAGGGCAGTTCGGATTTGAGAATTTAAGTTCATAGTTTTCTTAGAAAAATGAGCCAGTGACTGATTAAGATCAGAAGTAGGCACTTACCTAATCTTAGCTCCTGCATTTTAACTCTAATGTAACCGATTCCTATGTTTAACTCCTGTTTTATATAGGGCTGGGACTTATGGTCCACTCACTTATTCATTTTGCTTGTTGGGGGGAGCTTGGATTAATGTCATCTTTTCTCCTAAAACTAGTGCAAAAGCATAATAGTGAGGTTGAATAAACAGTTCTTTTTCTTTTTAATCCTGCAAAAACAAGCCACAAAGCAAGATAAATTTGTTTAAAAAAAGTTTGAGGTTGAAGTTTATTAACACCTTGGTGTAACTGTGCAAGATGATAGGATCTTACATCACGGAAGTGGATAGAGAGCTGTAATAACCCACCTGCATTTGCAAATTTAGCAACTCTTTATAAAATTATCTTGCAAATTCCCTAGAATTTTGTGTTTAGAAATACTTGAAAAGGAAAAGGCAAGAAAAAAGCCCTTCATGCATCTTAAAAGGTTATATTCAGTATGGTGCTAATGTGCTTCTGTAAGTCCTTAAAAATATTATTGCAGTTTTAGCTATCCTAGACAAATTTAGAAGTCATCAAGAATACAGTAAGGGTTCTCACTTTCCAGTGATTGAAACAGTTTCATTATCCATATCAGTGTATGTCAGTGCCACTAATTTGTTTATTTTTCTTCTATATTGAATTGCTTAAGAACAAAGCAAGAGGAAAAGGTAGATGAACTTGCTTGTTCGTATCCCTTTACTTGTCTAATGAAATCTTAATTTTCTGGCATGTGTTAGAAGGGAAGCTTGTGAGGAACATAAACAAATTATTTGTTCAAACCAGCCATATATCCTCTCTTAAGTCTTGTTCAATGAACCAAGATTCACCTTGACTCAGTATGAATCCATTTACAGTTTTCATCCGAACTTTCTGCAGTTATCAGTTTAAAGACTGTTGGGAAAGTATATTGTGACACTATCTACTTTCTGGTGTATAAATGACTTTGTTTTTGTTGTTGTTTACTTGCCTGATTTTGCTTTATTTTTGAACTATGGTATTATAATGTTAGAGATAGGTGTTTTGATCTAAGGGATTCTGGCTACCTCCATTATAAAAAAGTCATTTAAAAAAGTTTGTATCTCCAGTTAACAACAATTTTATTGAAATTCATGACAGAAAAGCTCAGGATTTTAATGGACAAAAGTAAATAAAACAAAATACACTACTCTCTTGTAGTGCGGTTTTGCAAGTTCTTTTGTTGTCCAAGTAATCTGATTACAATAGGCACTTGAAATTCACATTTCTAAACAAGCAGAGCATCTTTTTCTTGAAATCATCAAACAGGAATGGACTATGAAGATAGTGAGGTCTTACAATTTTACAAAAAAAAAAAAAAAAACACAAAACATTTAAGATTTGCCCCTGTCTTTGTGTTTTCTTTCTTCTTTAAGCAATGAGCTTCAAGATGCCACAGTATTCAGGTTTAGTTGGTCTGAAACTTAATGCAAAATTCAGTGACAGGAGCCTGCCATTTTATTTTCCTGAATATTAACATATTTGAAATGACTGCTTTATTTGACCTTGTCAGTTTTAAATATTAACAATGATTTTCACTTATCAAAGAAATTAGATTTGTTTGATGGTTTGTACTATTTTCTTGAATGTATTTTCGTTCTTGGTGTTTATTTCTGTCAAACTGAGAGATCGAGAAAATTCAGTTACTTTGCAAGGAGTGTTATGCTTAATAAAGCTATACAGTCAAATCAGATCACTCTCAAATTATTAAAACTTGATTACGTTTTCTTTCTTCTTCTCTTCCAACAGGGGCAGATTTGGATCAATGGCTTTAACCTCGGCCGCTACTGGCCTGCCCGTGGTCCTCAGTTAACCCTTTTTGTTCCAAGCAGTATCCTCGTTTCCTCGGTGCCCAATAACATAACGGTGCTGGAGCTGGAGCAATCTCCCTGCAGCACGCGGGTGTGCGAGATAGAGTTCGTAGAGACGCCCGTTATCAACGCAACCACGCGGCGTGCGAGCGATGCCCCTCCGCTCTTCGTGAGAGACGCGGGGCAGGACCGGCTCGAATGACTTGAGTTATTTGCTCGGTCTTTCCCCAACTTGGCTTCCCTTTTTTAAAAAAGTCGGTGTTAATCAGTAAGTTGTTGAGCTGAGGAAGCTTTTAAAATTCATAAAAGACTTCCCTTTTTTCCTTGCTTTTAAACTAGCAAGAGTTAAATACAGAAATTCTCTTTAAAAAAAAAAAAAAAAAAAAAAGAAGCTGTAGATTCGAAGTTGACCTTGGAGTGTGAAACAGAACCCAGGTGAAAGATAATGTTGGCGTCAAGGTCTAGTAAAAATGTAGCCCCATATACTGTGCTTGCGTCACACTTTATTGATCATTTTTTGGCGCTGGAGAGCAGTGTACCAAGAGTGCCCGGTCCCACTAGCCTGCGGTTTGCCCATGCCTGCATCAGAGGGGCTGGCACTTCAGAGCAGCCAGTGCTTCCAGCCAGCCTCTAATATCTGGTCTGACTGACTTGCTGCTAACGTTGAGTGGATCTCACCTCTTTTTGCGCTGCCGTGCGAGTGACCAGTGAACGTTCTGAGTTAGTTTCTTCTGAAGGGGACAGCCCTCAAGTGCAAGCTGGTCTGAACAGCAGCAATGTGGCTATTGGGGCCTGTGGTCACAGTTGTGCAGCCATTCCTGACATGCTGCTGGGTGATGCTCACATTTCTGAGCCGATTTACTGCTTCTCTTCTGTTATCTCTGAAGTCTTAAGAGTCAACTAACAGGTTCAAGGACTTAGGTAAAGCTTAGGCCCTCTTTGTTGGACCATAGACTGATTAACTTGCCTGCAGTTTAGAGTCTTAAAATGAACCATTTTAAAATTGCATTTGTAAACTTTTTTGTGCGTAAGTTACTTTTAATAATGGACTTTTGTGACTTGAATGCCTGTTTCTCATAGGCCAGAGCCCTGAAAGCTGCAGGTTTCAAGTCAAAGCATTAAATTCTTTTTTTAGTCACTATTTGACATTTTATGTTTTGTTTTGTTTTGTTTTGTTTTTCCAGTAAGTTAATGATCTTTGTAAGGGCCTGATATTTGCAAAGATGGCTTTCTGTGTTGGTCTGAAGCTCTTTTGTTTGGATTCTCATGGTTTTAAAGTCAATCATGAAAACTCCTTGATGAGATTTAAAGGAAAAAACATTGAAACGATGCTTTAAATTAAATATTTTAACACTCTGTCAAGTTGCTCCTTTTGAATTTGTATGACATTATTAAAATGGTTCTTTAAAGATGAAGTCTCTTCTGTATTCGTTTGGGGGGGAAAACGGGGAGGAGGAAGTGTTAAGAGGAATTACTGGGGAGCCCCATTCCCTGCAGCGTCTGCATCTCTCCAGGTGTTTGGCTTATTTGGCTCATGTTTGATGGGCTGCCGCCCTTGTTGGCTTCCCAGCTTGGGCAGCTGTAGTTCACCTGAGCTAAACAAAAAGTTTCTGCTGTTAAATTCACACCTCAAATGCAAAGTCTTATGGCCGAGGACCGTGTGCCTGGTAGCAGGACCCGAAACACTTTGTTCTTGGAATAATGTTCTCTCCTGACTCCTTTTTTTTTTTTCCTGAGCCTCATCCCTGTGCAGACCCTGGAAAATGCTCTGCAATTAGTTTAGTAAAAGATGTTAATCACCTCCAAGCCAGATCTTGAAAGTAAGGAATGGAACAGAATTAGTTTCATACCGGTTGTGGGTTTTGTGGCTTTAGGTGTGCAGAATGATAGCACTATATAGATATTATTCCAACAGTTCAGTGCTTTAACAACCAGGAATATTTTTGTTTTTCTGGCAGTTAGTGCTACAAGAGGAGTGAAAAAGAAGATCAGCTCGTAGCTCTTATTCGCACTTCATTTGGTTTTACATTTTGCTGGCTGAAAACAACCTAATGCAGTCTGTGACATCTTAAAAGCACAAAGACTTTGCATCAGGGATTACAAACCTCCTTCTGCATGGAAATGATGCTAACAAGAACAACATGGAAAAAAACAAGTTTAACTTTTTCTTTTTTTCCGCTCCCGAACGGGGCTCTGGATACCTTAACTAACCCACCTGCCTCCTCACTGCTGTCTGAAGTCATCTGTAGCCTGCAGAGAGGAACTGAAAGTTGGGGCCCCAATTCCCGGTCCTGCTCTGCCCACAGGAGAGCACTGCCGGAGGCTGCCGAGGGGCACAGTGTTCTTAATCCCTGGCGTGGGCGGAGGAGAGCTCCCGGCAGCTGCCGCTCCGGCGCGCGCGGTGCCGTGGGCGCCGCGGAGCCTTTCCTTAGCCAGGGTTGTGGCTGCAGGTGCGGCGGGGGTGCTGCCCAACGCAGGGCGCACGCTGGCGCCCTGCGCCTGCTGCCACTGCTGCGTGCCCGGGGCTTATCCGGGTTGCCCAGCCCTCCTGCAGTGCAGAACGTGGCACAAAATAGGACAGCTCGGCATTTTCTCCTTTGCTCCCACGCGTGCGTTTGCTCCCAAGACCAGGCCTTGGGAGTCAGAATTGGTTTGTGAGGAGAAATGGAGTTTTCGCCCTGATGCCGGGCAGGAAGCGAGCGTGGTCGGTGCAGTCGCCTATGGGAATGCTGTTGGGCGTCTGCCTGCAAAGCGCAGAGTTAGGGGGCTTGGCTTAGCACACAGACTCTTTCAGTCCTCGAGTGGTTTGTCATCTTCAACCGTAATCACGCCCATGCAGGGATGAAGGCCTTTAAAATGTCACTGCTGGGATGAATGAGCAAGTAGGTGAACCTGAGCTGATGAGCAGGGTGCGCTGCAGGGGTGTATTCTCTTTCGAAGTGTAGGGGTCAGGCTGCAGTCTTTCCCTTTTGTTTGTAATATAATTATCTTCTTGGGTGGCAAGTGAAATCACAGTCCCTGCATCACGGGGAAGAGACTTGGCCCTGTCCACACCCTCCAGCTTCTCGGGGCCCTGTGTAATTCTGTGCGAGGTGGCTTTCCCTAAGGCCTTGTCTCCGTGCCTGCACACGCCGCGTTCATGGTGCAAGGGGAGGGCAGCTGCCCTCTGCCTTGGGTGGGCTTGGCCACTTTGATGGACTCAGGCAACTAACTACACGATTGCAGTCTGCTTGTACTTTATAACAAAATCACTGGGGGCAACAGACATTCCAGCGCTTGTCCTAGAAAGCTCAGTCTTACCCGCAAAATTTCCTCACACCTCTTTCCAGTAATGGACAGATATGGGCATTTTTGTTTCAGTGCTGACAGATCCTGACCTGAGCCTCTGACCAAAGCTTGGTTCTTTACTAGGCGTGACTATCGCTTTACCAACAGGAAGCTCTTCATGAAAGGCACTGGGTTGCATGGCTTTGCAATCACTCCTCACCTTCTTTCCTTTTCTGCTTGTAAATGCTGTAGCGTAGCTTCCCAGAGGAAGCCTTGATGACAGATGCAGTCCCCACATTTTTTCTTTAGTCTGGTTTTGTATGCATCTTAATCTGCAAACACCATTTTAATAGGTAATACAAGAGGAAGGATTTGTGAGAGATGATCTAGTTGCAAGCCTTTCTGCCCTGAGTCAGTATCACCTAAACCTGGAGTATACCCAGCATTTTTATCTGACTTGTTCTTCCAGTCGTGCTGTGAAGAGAATCCCAGCCAAGCTCTTCTAGTATTCTGTGGTTAGAACATTTGTCAACAGATCACTGAAATCTTTGTTGCTCTATATAAGCCCATTATTGCCTTTACCATCCACAATCACTGTGAAATATCTCTTTTCTGTGAGACTATTCTGGGCCTTCTATCTTCTTATCTCCCTGAAGGACTGGGTGTATACACTATTAAGTGATGCAGAGCGGCATAAAGAAGCTTCGGAGAGGATATGAAAGTCAGGCATATCCTTCTGAATGAGCTCGTCCAGGTGCTGCTGCTGTGTTTTCTCAAAAGAATGACCGAGTTGCAAGAAAGCTGTTTTGGAGGTGTGGGCTTAAAAGTGAAGTAGCCAACCTCAAGATCCTGGTGGGATCACATGGTGAAGGGAACTGGAAGCTACAGAAGAATGGGGTCTGCTTTAATGTAAGGAAGAAAGACAAAATCAGGCAGGAAGAGATGAACTTGGAACGCAATGCAAAGGACCGAATAGAAGAACGTGTTGGAAAAGGAATCAGACGGATTGTTGTTCTACTTTTTCTGCATGAAGCAAAAAATTCTCTTTTCAGAAAAATTTTGATGGCTTTTGTTATGACCAAAGGGGAGGGAATAGTGGGCCTGAATAGCCCAGCTTTAGGGGAAATCTGGAAGAGGGGGGAGTGTGTTACCTGCAGGGAGGCTTTGCAGAACCAGTGATGGTTTCAGGTCCTCGGAAATGGAATCTCCTTCCTGTAGGATACACGCCTGTGCAGCCAAGGAATCAGATTTTTATTTAAGAATTCCTGTCTTGGCCTTTACTGTATATACCTGCCCTTCAGCAGCCAAGGGCATACAGGAGACAAAAGCCCAGGTCCTAGTAAGGTCCCACTTTTAAACTGTACACTATAATGTTGTGCCCTGCTTGAGCAGGGGGGTTGGACTAGATGATCTCTAGAGGTCCCTTCCAACCATTCTGTGATTCTGTAAAGGGAAATGTGATCTTGATCATAAAACTCCCGAGCATGCATTTGTAGTAGACTGCGTGCAAACATCTTGATAGGATCTTGCACCTCAGTACAATGTTTGCTGTTGCACATCAATCATTTAGCCTACTTTTGTAGCCAAGAGAAAAAAAGGTGCCCCAAAAGGGAACAGGTTAAGTTACTCCAGGGTTGCATGTGAATCTCTCCTACAGAATCGGCCTTTGTGAAGTGGAGTGGGTCTAGTGGATACTGGAACAAAAGCCGGTAGGAAAATGCAGGCAGTATCTGTGGGTTGAAAGGATTTTTTCATTGGATTTCTTTCTTTTTTTTTTTTTTCTTTTTTCTTTCTTTTCAACACAAGTCTTTCTGCATGGCTCACACTTTTAACTAATTATATAAGTGTATGTGTATGTATGTATATAAAATGTTCATCAGGGCTCACAACCCTGCCCGTTTATGTGTTAATGCAGAATTTTCACAGTGTTGCCTGCTGCTGCGGGCCAGAGCACAGAGCGCACAGCAGGGAGGTGTCTACCAAATGTGGCTCATCCCTGTACTGCTTCAGTTAAGAAATGCTCCTTCTGCTTCATTCTTCCTGGAGTCTCTGGTTGTTCCTCTTGTATTAGGGAAGTCTTATTTGGAGAGAAACCCAAAGAATTTCCTTCAATCTATTCTCTGAAGTGAAAATGGTCTCCACCCCTTCCTCCTATCCACTATTAGTTTGCAAATTGGACAAAAATATCTTTGCATACAGCTTGTTTATACTTCTTTCTTCCAAATCCCATTTGCAGATCCCTTTTCATGAGTTCCACAAAGCCTGATAAGGTGTAAGGAGTGAATACTCTTTCCTGGTGTCTAGTCTAAATTGAGGCAAAAGTCATCCCTAGCTGCGGAGTTCTGCTCTCAGAAGCATTTGCCTTTCCAAAGGTGATGGGTTTTGTGTAGCAAGCATGCAAGATCCATATTTATTCCTGCGCTGTGGGTGAAGGGGCCTTCTTGAGTATAAGCAGACTGGCTGGAGAAGCAGCAGCTGGCACCTTCGTTTAACCCACTCATGCCCTGTCCTTTGCTCACTGGGACACAGAGTTTTGGACAGCAGTTTTCCTCTTTCAGCCCCTTGAAAATGTAGTTGCTGTTTCCACAGCAGGCATTTGTGAGATAGGAAGTTTTGCAGAAGGAAAATTTACATTTATGCTTCTACGTTGCCCCATTCATCTTCTTCAGGTTCAATCTTATTTCTAGACACTGAAAATACTCCGCTGTACCAGCGAGGTTTTCCAGAAGACTTTTGGCTCTGAGAGATGGGTCTGGAATCTGCACACACTCTACAATTTTTTTTTTTTTTCTTCAAACTTTCTGACTTTTTATTATCTTCTCAGGTTTAGGATGTGGTTTGCTTTAATCATGAATAGGTGGATCCGGTGTTCTGAAAAGCCTGAGAACCTGTGCTGAGTTTGTGAGAAGTTAGCATTATTTTCTGCATTTTTTCACCCCCCCAGTAGTGAATCTTCCTCTGCAGGTTTCTGCCATGGCGCATTCCTATGTTGCTCTTCCTGTCTTTTTGATCCAGAGCAGGATCTACCTCAGAAGTTGATGTCTGTCTGTAGACTACAGCCAAACATAGACACCTGCAGAGGCGACTTTTCTTCCAAAGCACTGAGTCTGGCTGGCATGTGCCGAAGCAGCTCCTTGTTTACTTGTTTAAGTCTAGCATCCCTGGTTCATTTGGTTTGTCTCCATGGCTTCAGAGTTGTGCTGAGGAAAGCCTGCGGCTTCTGCGCCTCCTTTCTGGCTTTAGCTCTCGCACACCGGTTGCCCTCAGCTTCTGTATTAGGCAAATTTTGGACTCTTGTTAGACTCTTTTTGCTGAAAAAAAGGGGAAAAGCCAACAAACAAAAATAAGCTTGGACACCCAGCCAAGGAATTGGAGACAACTTGGGTAGAAGGTGCCGGTAGTTCAGATATAAGAACACAAGCTTGCTATGTTACAGTCACCCAAATGGCTTTTCTCTTTTTCCCCAATTCTGAAAAACCCAAGAAACCAACCAACCAACCAAAGAAAAAAAGCAAAAAACACAGACAACAACAAAAAAACCCCACACAACTGGCTGTGCTATAATCAATGACATGAGACCACTGCACAGCTGAATTACATGCGGCCTATTTCCAGATTGTGCCATAGAGGAACCTATAGGAACAGTGCCGATGGCGATGCTTGGGCGCTGTGGAGATACAAGAGTATTCAGGGGTTCAAAACACCATCCGGACAAGGAGCCTTGCGAAGGCAGCTGGGAAAGGACGGTAGTTTTTATGAGGTGGCGCCTCCCACCACGGCCAGCCAGGTGCAGGGCCCGGCCTCGTCCCGCGGCCGCGACGGGGGCGGCCCACGCTGAGCTCTGCAGCTTCCATAGCATCGTAGCTGCAGGTGGAGAATTTTGAAATGAAGAAAAGGAGTCGAGCTGATATGAGGGTGGAATTTCCCAGGCAAGATGTGCTGAGGGGGAAAAATATATCCAAATCTTAAGAAAAGCGATCCTGACGGAGTTGTGAATACTCCTGCTCGCTCCCCAACCGCTTGCTGTTACCTTGGCTTGCGTTTTGCTGTGGCCATTTCAGAGCAAGGAGTGTGCTTTTTTCTTCTGAGTGTTCTTGAAATGCATCACCTATTTTCAGTTGTTCTCAAAACAGCAAGGCTAGGTGTTGCCAGGTTTAGTTTCACTCCAGTTTCTAGTGAGCGAGTATCTTCTCCAGAACTCGATGAGGCTGCCGTGCGCGTGGGGCTGGGGGGGCGAAGGGGCACTCAGGGCGTCGGGCTGTTTCCCCAGTCTCCGTCCGATGAGCTGGGCAGGGGTCTGCGCCATGGGCACAGCAGGGCGCGAATACCTTTGGGGCTTCGGTCATAATTTGAAAAATAAATAAATAGATAAAGCACAAATCGCTCGGGGAGCTCACTTTGTTGCTATTTTCTTTTTCACCTTTATGAAAAGTGTATTTTTTTATGAAGGAGCAGTGGCGCTGAGTTCGACTACAGTCCACTTAGCCATACAGTGTTTGAAGGTGAGCACAGCAGCTCGTCCCTTCCTAAGTCCTGGCCCTCGAGCTGTTGCTAAGCCGAGGGGGGATTTCAGTGCCTTTAGCTTCTCTTGGGTGGAAGAGACTCGGCTTTGCGATTCCAGGGCGAGCTGCTCTAGCACCATAGCTCCGTTTGCAAAACAAGCAAGAAAACAAATGGTGTGCCGCACTCAGGATGGTATAAAAGTGTCCAAACTCTTTAAACAACCCTAGTTGCCCCTTATTTTGATTCTGGGGCCTTTTCGCTCCTTGTCAGCCTTGATGGCTTTTTATAGTGAGAATTTGATACTGGTTTGACTTGGAAAGAATGCTCCTGTTCTTGTGAAGTCTTTAGCTTTTTTCCTGCTACTCGTTTTAGTGTGTTCATGCAAATCGGTGAAACCCCCTACTGATTATAAATGTCAAAATGTGAAGTAAAGCTTGAAAGCGAGTTTAATGGGAGCGAGCATTTTCTGTGCAAACCTCCATAAGTAAGGACAGCAATCACTTAGTGACTGAGAAATGTTATGAAGAAATTGCTCAGCCCTCCTCCCCAGCTCATTTAGAATAATGATTAAGTTGTTTTCATCTTCTTTGGAGATGTCTTGTGGGAGATGAAATTTCTTGGGCGGTGAGCAATGGTGTGTGTGTTTCTTGGCAATTTGAGACAAGACCTCTAGCAATGAATACACAGATTTCTGCTTCTGAATAACAAATACTTAGCTTTGATGTAGTGTGTTTCACCCGCAAAACAGTCCGTTTTACAAAGAAGGGCACAGTCTTGCCCACCGAACAGATGCAAGAGGTGAATTGACTCGAAGTCCTGGCAAGGCTGACAACACGTGCTTAAAAAGCACTTTTTTTCTTTTTTTTTTTTTCTTCCCTCAGATAGGTGCAGAATAAGGGTGGTGCCATTTCTTTGGGGCATCCTGACTCTCAGGTAGTGACTGGCCAGTGCAGAGAGGGTCTAAGTGTCTGTCTAGCTTGGGGCTACCAAGGAAGCTTTCTTGTCTTTCCGTTCTTTCTCACCAGCCCCGTCCACAGGAGCACAGCTCAGGGTCCGCGTGCTCGGGTCTCGGCGCGTTTGCTGTGACGGCAGGGCCGTGCCCTTCCTCTCGGAGGAGCAGCCCTCTCGACAGGGCACATCTGGCTGATGGGGCTGCGGGAGCTCTCACCAACTGGGGACGCAGCCGCCGCTCTTGCTGGAATAAACAGGTCTCGCTTGTGTGATTCACTGATGAGGGAGATGTGGCTTTTGCTGTGAAGAATCTCACTGATTTTTGACAGTGTTTTGTTTTAGGCTGGTCTCCTCCCTGCAGAGCAGTAACTTTGCAGGATCTTGTGGCCTTATGTCTGGAAAAAATAGGTGCCACTAGCTAAAATAAACATTGGTACAAGCTACCTATTTGCTCCACTGTGAGTGTCAGCTTTTCTACAGCTAATTCAGCACAGATAGTTGTCATTTCTAGAGTTCTCTTTTTCCCCAGGAACCAGGAATGCTGCACATACCCAGTAATATGTATTGGCATAGATATTTTCTTAGATAATTGAGGGACATAGATATTGTCATGTCCCTTCTTGAAAATACAGACCACATTCAGTCATAACGTGTGATTGAGCTTTCTGTTGTAAATTACTTTACAAAAAAAAAAAAAATGTTTGTTTTCATCTTGTTTATGATGTAGCTAGCAGCTGCCATCGATCTGTACAAACCCTTTCCTGGAATTAAAAAAAAATACTGAAAAAAAAAAAAAAAAGACGTCGTCTCAGCTATCTAGTGCTGAAACACCTCTTGCCTTGCTTGCTAAGGCGGTGAGATAAATTTAAACATTTATTCCTTAATCCTTGACTGTATGTAGATGCTAATTTGAGGCTTGATTGTTTTACTTTCTATAAACCAGTGTACTTTTCTACAATGTAGAAACAAGAACAGTTCATTTGTTAGACAAGTTCTCTTGAACGAAGCTGGTAGCGTTTGGTTAAAACTCACAGACAAGCCACAAACACCCAGGGGTGCATCGCACACACACACACACGTTCCTCCCACCCCAGTAAAACCTTCCATTACTCACTGGTATTCTTCTACTCTAATATCTAACACTTTACTGATGTTTTTTTCTTAATGCTTTTTTTTTTTTTAAATTTGATGACATTCATATGGGTGTATGAAACATCTACTGATTGAGCTATGCTACAGGCATGCACTGCAGTTGTTAACAAATAATAGTCCTTTAAAATAAGACCATAGCTGTAATGTCTGCTTGCAGCGAACGCAGCCTGGCGAGGAAGTGAGCAGATTTCTCCTTCGCTGGGGGTGACTGCGGCAGAGGAGGCTTGTGGTGTAAGCATTCGTGTGAAATACAAGAGGAGGCAAGAGGGGAGCCAGTTTCCCCATGGGGAATTTTGGTGGTTCCCTAATGTTTCTGATGAAAAGAAGTGAGTACTGACCTGTGCTTGTAAGGGCGGGTCGAGGAAGCCAGCCTGCATCCGTTCTTCCTGTTCCTCTCGCTTTGTAAACTCCTCAGCCCCTCGCCTCAATGCTTGCAGCCTTCTTGTCCACTTGTCTGGTGCTATGAACTTCAGTGTTCTAGAAGCACAGGCAAGATCTGTTGATTTGTTGTGGGCAGGCCTCTGTTCTGCAGCTTCTGGGCAGTGATGCTGCGGGGCCAGCAGACAACGTTGTTGGTCCAACCAACCAGCCAGCCTTATCTTGTTGCCATTCCTGGTCCTCTTTAAAAAGCATCAAGGAACTGAAGTGCCTAAGCAAAAAGGAAAGCTGCTCTCTCTCTCTCTCTTTCTTCTCTACATGTTATTTACTCATTTTATGTGTATTTTGGTAGTAGAAAAAGCAAGTCACTCCGTCTGCGGTCATGCTTGTGGTCAAATTTCAGTTTACCAGTTACGAGCAAGTACAGAGATCCATTGTGATCTTTTTTTCACTTTGATTAAGGTACTTCTGTAGCTTAATCTGGTACTGCTCTTTCTATGTGTGTGTGACTGAGACTAGTTAAAATAGTGGAGAGACCCTCTCCTCAGCCTTCCTGCGCCAAGCCACTGTGTTTCTGTGGAGATACTTTGAGGAGGGCCAAGTCTACGTGCAAAAGGGGCGCATGCGCTTTGCTAAAGAGATGTGCCACTGGTCTCGCAGGCAGCTCCCAGTTCAGCTGTTTGCAGAAGAGCAGATTCGGTAAAGTCAACCTTCATTCAGTTCTTGCAGTCTTATGGGGGGTACTAGCACCGAGAGGGCCTTTCATGTAGAAACACCTCCGTTTCTTGCTGATCAGATTCTTGGCTACTCACTGTAGTCACTGAAAGTAAAAGCAAGCAAGCAAACATCTTGTTGGATTTTTTCTTTTTTTTTTTAATGTCAGTTCTACGGAAATTTCTTTTTTGTGGCACCTAAAATTACGAAAAGCTTGCAGTGTGCTGTTACTGAACTACATATACTGAATGCATGCTCTTAGTCAGAAGCAAGAAGCTAAAATTCAGAAATCCTTTCAAGTTGCCTTGAAAAAAAATACAAAAAAAAAAAAAAAAGAGTTTATTATCAACCTTACATTTGTGTTGTACTTGCCCGGAGGATGAAATGCTTTCTCTTTCAGTTATCTATCAACAAACATGTTTACTGTCCAATATCTGAAGACACACAATCGTGACAGCACTACTGAAGAGCAGCTTTTATTGGAAGAGGGCATTAGCTAGGCACTTTCATCCATTTATTACCAGATACCCTTCACATTAGTGATGTAGCCCTATCTGCAGAATCTGGATCCAGATTGGGACTTTCCTGGCTGGGCAGCACAGATTTGGCTATCAGAAAGGGTACAGTGCAGGTAGTTCAGATCTAGAGTCCCTGTTTCCAAGTTAAAATGTGAACTATTCCCAAAGAGAACTGGGAGGGCCCTGAATTTCTCCTGAAAACGTGCATCATTGTCATAACACCTAAGGTCTTGCTCTATGCCTCAAGCCCCCTATCTTTAAAATGGGGACTCTGTTTGTTAAAAAAAAAAAAAAAAACGGCATTGCTCCCTTCAGCAGAGAGACCACATGCGTGTCTGAGAGTTTAAGGAAGGATCAGAAATAAATGAGGAGAAAAATTTTTGTTCAGTGACCCTGACCAGGGCCTGTGAGAGATCTTGCTTTGCACGAGGCATGCGAGGGATGTGTGGAGAGGTATGTTAGGGGAAAGAAAGAAGCAGTGTCCTTCCATCACACCAGAATTGGTCAAGGAGTTGGCAGGGGGCACTGGATTTTCCTGGCATGGAACAGGCAAGAGGCTTTTCCACTTCCACGGTCCATTTCTGACCGTGACACCCGGTGTGTCATTGCTGTGCTAGAGCAAGGTTACTGCGGGTATGATTTGCACTACCGCATCTCTGAATGCTCTTATCAGCCGTGTGAGGGTAGAAATCCTACCACAGTCATACTGAGCACTCTCAGTCTCCTACTTAAATGCTTGTTTTGTGCCTGCTTTAGTGAAACGCTCTCCAAAGGCATTTCTTTAAGCATCATTTTAGTGATCATTTTGACCAGTATTACTGAATGCTCTTTTATTTCTAGCTGTAAATGAAGTTAAACTGAGCTATTTGTGTAGAAGATGGGTGGTGACGAGCTGGTATCTGGCAATATTAAGAGAGAGATGCTAATAAAACAGGGAAAAAATCCTAGAGGAGCAGGCATAACTGTGGGTTCCTGCTGGCAGTTTAAGACTCGAAGCTTCCTGGCAACACGGGAGCACCGTGGTGCCCATTGAATTATCATCTCCATCGGGCCAGGTGTTTAGACCTGCTGCCGGGGTAGTGGCAACTAGTAACAGTGTAGAAAGGAACACAGTGATTCCCTGCTCACTTTCCAGAGCTGGCTCTCAGCTTGAGAGACGGACAGGCTCAGGGTGCCTCCTCTGCACGGTGAAAGGGAGGAAGCTGCACGCTGGAGTAGAAGGTAGGTGTATAAAACAGTCTCACGCTGACGGAGGGACTTTAGTGGCCTATGTGCCTTGTGAAAACAAAACAATGAACTTTTTTTTTCCTCCACTTTTTCATTTTTTTTCCACTTCATTTTTGGCATCACTGAACTGATTCTCTGTCCCCCTACCTTTCTGTGGTGGTTTAGAGCGACTGGAGGACACTGACTGGCCTTCATTGGAAACCTGATGTAAAAGTGTGGGTTTAAGAATGACTCAACTTTGCTTCACTCAGATGTCTGTCTATGCTCTTTCATTGTTCAATAGGTTTGCACATACAGTCATTCATTACTTGGAAACTCTTGTTCAGCTAAAATGACATCTCTGATCAAGTGACATTTTGAAAAATCCCTGCATTATTTTTGTCTGTCTTTAATAATATTCTCTCACCTTGCCATTTTTCATCAGCAGATTTCAAAGCCTTCAAATGAGTGACATTGTCCACCTGAGGCTGGGGTCTGCAGAAGGAGGGATTTGTTTGGGGTGACAGAAAAGAGAAAATTATTTGGGCTTGGTAAGGCCCAGTCGCAGAGCGTGGATTCCTGAGCCCCGCTGAATGGTGAGCTCCCTCTTGCACCAGGCGGAGCCAAACAGTTCCGAGTGCATCTTCCTGCTTGCCTGCCCCGCACGCTCGTTGAGCAGCTGTGAGTATTGCTAGGAGGGCTGGGAGAGGTTCACTGGATGGAGAAATCAGGACACGGTGCTCCCAAAGGGCATCTCGGGCTGCATCAGGCGCTCTGCTCCAAGCACACCCACGCTCCTGGCGTGAGCAGAGTGAGGGCTAGAAGGGTCTGTTCACTTTGTGAGGAAAGGGCCTTTACGCCAGCTCCATTCAAAGCAAAGCTGCACGGCCTGCTGGCTGCAGCCTGTTAATCCCACACGGGCGTGGATCCAGTGTCCCTGGCATTCCCTAGGGCTGCTCCTAGCCCCGGGCCTTCCTTACCAAGGAGATATGACCCGCCTACAGGTTGCCTTTTGCTTGCTGACCCTCATCTGTGCTAGTCGCCATCACACCAGCACCAGTAGCACTTGCCCAGGAAATTAGCAATTCACCCCTTCCAGCTCTTTCAAAAGTATTTGCAAATGAAGAGCATTCACTTAAAATATAAAACCAAGATACTTCAAATTTATTCATACAAACTGTAAGATAAGTTTTTACAACATTTTATTAAAAAAAAACATTTAAAGCATTTTTTATGTTAATTAAAATACAGAATGGTCATCCTGAAATACAGCAATGAGGTCATTCAACATGTTTACACACACACACCTTACACATAGGTACCTATGGTAACTTGGATACCTAAGAGAATCTATTTATAACAAAGTGTAATGCATTGGCTTTGGGTCTTTGTTCACCTAAGACTACGTTTTGTTTCTTAAGAATAGAAGGTGTCATCTCCCTGACATAAACATTCAGCAGTGCCAGGTACGGTAACAAGTTACTAAGAGCTTGAAGGAACAAGTTCAGAACAGATCAGCTGCAGAATAAAAACAAAAAATTCAACCAACCAACCAACAACAACAATATAAGGTAATAACAATCCTTCTTAAATAAGCAAGGTGTTTTCCACTTGTCAGTGGCAAGAAGCGCTCTCTTCTCTGTCGCTCTGTGCAGGTCAACCGGTGAAAGATAAGAAGTACAGCACAGTGCTCTGCAGCAAGTTGAGGTTGCTATTACATCTGAGCAGTGACTGGCAATTGTGGCAGGTAAAAACTGCATGTCCATCTCCTAGGATTCACATCTAGGACACCTTCTGTCATTCTGTTCAGAAAATCTAGAGGCAGAAATCAAAGCTGAAGTAAGTCATTATAAGGCACTGATTTGTCATAAAATGCGTGTGCACGTGCTTAGCTTTTTAAAGTTTCAGCTTTTGTCAGTTTGCTTTCTGGAGAGTCCAAGAGTCAGTCTGTAAGACGCTACAGAGCATCTTGGTCTGCAGTAGACTGTGTGTGGAATGAACTGGTAGATTCAGTGTGGTAAGTGATGTGAACTCCACACCACTTACAAATATTTGCAGGTAATGGCCAGTTCTTAAAAAGCATCTTTACGTACTTCTTGAATTTTTCCCCCATGAAGAAATAGATGACTGGATTGAGGCAACAGTGAAAAAGGCCTAGGATTTCCGTTACCTGGAAAGCGTAGTCCAGATTTCTGCTCGCTTGACAATCTCTAATGATTCCTGTCATTTCCAGTGATTGTAAGAAAATCACAATGTTGTAGGGAGTCCAAAAGAACAAAAACACAATAATGACAGCAAAGATCATCCTCACAGCCTTATTCTTTTTCTCATTTCTACAGTGAACTAATGTTTTAATGATCATGGAGTAGCAAAATGCCATAACAATAAAAGGGATTATGAGCCCTAAAATATTGATTTCCAAAGTGGAAAAGAGTTTCCATGTTGTGAAATTGCCTGGATATCTTGACTTGCAGGTAGTATAATTTTGTTCTTTGAAAGATTCTCTAAATATGAGTTCAGGAATCGAGGCTGAAAGAGCTACTAGCCATACAATAAGGCTAGTAATGAGGCCGTAGAAGGTAGTTCTTGCTTTCAAAGAAAATACTGCACGAACAATTGCCAAGTACCTGTCTATGCTCATAAGCATAATGAAAAATATACCGCTGTAAAAGCCAACCAAATAGATCCATGAAACGATTTTACACCAGGGCGTTCCAAAAACCCATTGGTCTATTGTGAAATAAGACCAGAATGGCAGGGATAAAACAAAGAGCAAATCTGAGATGGCAAGGTTGAGCAGGTACACGTCAGTCATGCTCTTCAGTCTCTTGTATTTGAACAGGACCATAATGACCAGAATGTTTCCCATTAGCCCAACCAGAAAGACCAGGGTATACAGAATAGGTAGAAAGGAGGCTGCAAACCTCTTGACGCTTTCCTTACTGCATGGTTTTGGAGCATCATTATAATTTTCGTAATAGTCATAAAAAGTTGAGATTTCGACTTTAAAGGACTCTGTACTCGAGGAACTCATTTTCCCACAGTTCCTGAGGATGAAAGAATATAAAACAGCAGTGACTTTCAGTTCGTGTAGACTATATGTTTACTCCACAAGCTTATATCACGCTGAACGGAACATAATTAGCAATGACTGCCTCGTAGTTCTAGCTGTGTAGGTTCTTAAATTATATTTAAGCATTATGGGATACATATAATCACACTTGAAAAAATACAGTCCTGATGTGTGTGCTCTGTCCTTGCAACACTATGCAAGTGTGCCAAGTTAAGAACACCGTTCGAGCTGTAGAAGGGAAAGAAATGTGGGAATGAAAGATACAGGCCATATATGTCTAATCAGAGAGTGGTGAATCCTGCGTGGAATAAAGTGAAAAGCAAAACCACTATTCATAACTGTTAAGGGTCTGACCCATCTTTCCTGTCATGCAAGCATCACTGAAAGAGGCAGTAATACCAATGCATCTGACCCTTCCTTCCAATGAAATGATGCTTGCTGAAGGGTGACATCAGTGTGCAGTAAGTGCTGCCTTCAGGGGTGACATGACTAAAAAGAAGTCGTCATTTTCATATCCATGCTTTTCCCCAATGGACAGAGGGAGTTTTAACGGATATTATCTTGAGGCAGCCCAGATCAAACAGTAGACACAATGCAAATACATTGCTCATGTGTTTGCTCTTCACATTGGAGCAAGTGTTGTTCTTTAACCTAACATATCAGAATCTTTGCAAGTGTGAGTTATGTCCTTCTCCTTTTGTTTTTATTTTTATGAATGGGGAAAGCAGAGGGAAAGTGTGTATCATTGTTTTATTTGTCTTTCCATTGTATATTGCTGCTATGTAACAGCAAGCATTGGCAACCATTAACCTGACCCTACCTGTATATTGCTGCTATGTGACAGCAAGCACTAGTAACCATTAACCTGACCATTACTGTGTTTAATCACAGGCATGACATCTTTCTAAGCTACAGTTTTGTTGCATTACACACAAAGAGGATTTTAATCTGAATTACGAATTACTGAGACCATACAGGGACAAAGCTGTTCTACACCAGTGGTTTAGAGATGGCAGCTCTACAATAAGTGCATTTAAACATATTTGAATCTAATTTAGATTCAGAAATGGCTAAAGTATGTGACCTATTTTAAATATTTTAAGCTGAACAAATACACATGAACACATTCAACACACGTACACCCACTTTTGACTATGCCTAAATTTTGAAAACTGCTTTAAAATTATCTGAGCAACAAAAGGTAAGTGAAAAAGCACATGATTCTTCACAGTCACACACATGATGAGCATACATGGTACAACAACTATCTCTGCATTTCATAAATGTTACCTTTTCCCTCCTTTGGTCTCAATGGATACCAAGAAGCTTCTTTGTGCTGACGAGGAAGGGTCAGTCGCTCCTCACCAGGTACCTTGGTCAATGAGGTGCTGCTGACAATGATATCCAACAGTTGCAAAAAGCAGATGTCATAAGGTAGCTCTGTCTCTCAACGGAAACTTTGTACTTCCTTGCAGATTGTATCACAAGTGCTTCTCTCCTCAGTGCTCACCGGAGAAGGTCCTTTAAATTCAGATGAGATACTAAGTGCATCTTACTGAGGTATTAAAAAAAGAAAAGCTTCTTATTATCCCAAAATTATTAAAAGCAGATGTATTAGGTAGCTCTGATCCACCAGAGATTTCATTTTTTCTTATGGGTTTTATGAGACATCCTAAACCCAGGAAAAAAAAAAAATTAAAGGAGAATTTCTAGCGAGCAGAGGAGAAAAGAACTTGGTTTGTAGGAATTATGCACTAGTCTGTCTAGATGAGGCAACTAATTTTGCAAGTTACTCTGTGTAACTGTAGAAGAAAAGAACTGACTAGATAGGAGATAGGGTGGTCTCCGTTCCTTCTTCTGTGACCTTCCTAAGCCCTGTTTATCTTGCAAAGAAACCAAATAAAGGCATGTTAATTCACACTGCCTCTTTGCTCAGTGAAGGATGTCTCTCACAGTAAGGATGTCTCTTATATGCAGCAAAGCAGCTCCCCACCGCTGACCTAGCTCAAATGGTGATAGTGGTCATACTCAAGAATAACAACTCATGAGTAATATGGCAGGGGGAGGGTAGGCAGCTCAACACTTTCTGTGAGTTTCCTGGAGAGTGCAATTGGTCCTGCTCATCTCTTTTTGCGTCTTGGGAGGAGGGGGAAAGGGACTACTTTTGGGAGAGCACTGAGGACGTGCTATTCAAATGGGGTATTTTTGAGTCCCTATTGCAGGTCAGTTGTGCTAGCAGCTGGCAAAGACGCTAGCCAGCCAGATGGCAGACTGCTTGCTTGTTATCAGGAGAAACTGCAGAGTCATGAGGAGAAGTAAAGCAAACCAACAAACAAACAAAAATAAAAACCAAAGCTATTGGAGGTGGTTGGAAGTGTAGAAAGAGTCACAGGTTTTTCAGCCCAGAGGAGATGATAGAACTTTTAGGCTGACATCTTCTGTTTTTCTGAACACAGGTAGAGGTTTTCATTCACTTATGCTATAAACTGCCATCTTTTGTGCCTTTGACATTGCTGCTATGCACAGTAACTTATGTTTGGCTAAGGTGTTTCTTCCAGAAAAGCGTTCACAGTTGATGTGAAGACATGAGATGTGAGATCCACTAATTTCATGTTTTTTCAGAAGAAAATATTTGCATGGGAAATAGCTTCTCAGTCGTCTTCCATAAGCTGCACAGAGGGGGATTTTTTAAACCGGAAGATGTTCCTTCAGTGCAGTCATTTTCCTGCAGATCATGTATGTCTTCTCTTCAGTTTGCTAACAGACCTTTGAACATGGGGACGTCAGATGAGCGGGCAATGCTGTGGTGCCAGTTCCATCGGTTCTGATCACAGCAATTAGATGTTCTTCCTCTTGCTGCTCTTCTGTCCATGTAAGTGTTGCACTAGGGGCACAAATTCAGTTCTTCACCCACAATGGTATAAAACATTTCTTAATCATCTGTTTTTTGGGGGGAACTCCTGCTGTGCAGATCTCACCCTTCCTTAGTTTTGGCTGTGATGCTTTGTCCTCAAAACACAGCCAAGCATTTGCGTGTCTGTCTTGTCTCATAGATTTTCTACCCCACTAACCTGGATGGCTCCTTTGAATTCTATGTGATGATTTTTGCTGATTTCCACGTGAAGTACAAAATAGAATTGAATCCAGATATGTTCCCTCTTCTACTCCACAAGAACTTTTCTTGGTTAAGGGATGATTACTCACCACTAGTAACCTTTAAATATCTGTCCATCAGTCCTAAACATATATGTCACGCTCCACAGGTATGCTTCTGATTTTTCACTCAGAACGTTACCGGAGTCCAACTCGGCAGCACTATGAATGCCAGACAGCAAGATTTGTATGACATGAGGAAAGGTCCTGCCTGGCATATTTCCTTCGCTGCCCTGAGTGGAAAGCTGTGCTACTGCTGCCGTAGGAGCAGGATGGGAAAGGCTCTTTGGGTGGAGAAGCTGTGGTAAGAGGGAGGAGTGGCTGGCCTGCAGCAGCTTGCAAAGCAGCAATGGCATTGCAGAAGCCTGCTATATCAATGCATTTCATGTTTCATCAGCAAATGAGAAGTGCTCTCTTCATAAGAAGACTTTGAGCAAGAGCATGTCTTCAGAAAGAGGAATGTTCAGCCACAAAAAGAGAAGAGACACTATAGCGAGAAATAATGAAAAAGCTTCAGAACATTTTCAGAAAAAGTATCTGCCAGTTCATGAAAATCAAAAAGATAAAGATGAACCCTGAGGCACGTTCTGATGGTCAGCCAATGAAAAAAGGCCCTGGGAGAGCCTGTAAGAAAAATGGAGGAGAAGATGAAAGTCTGAAAAAAAAAGAAAGAAGTCTCTGAGCAAATGAGAGAATACTCAAAATAGAAGAATAGTGTTGTGAGTGACGGTTCTTCAATGGCTTACAGAGAAGGAAGAGTAAAAGGACTGCATATATCTGTAATGGGAGAACTCGGATGACCCCTTCTAATGTGGCAAGGTGTAACATTTCAGTTCCTACTCAGAGAAGAATCTGTCAGAGATTACCCAAAGGGATGTTCTGCCATTAACCCATGGCACATATCTCGCGTGAGACTGACACTAAAAGGAAAGGGGGAAGCAAAGTCAATGAGATGTAGAGATGTAAAACTAACAGACTGACAAAGGAGGAGGAGCAAGAAGAGGTATCTAGCCAGTATCAGGTATATGACATTGACCAAATGATCAGAGCATCACAGCCCTACAGAGATGTGGACCAAAACCGATTAACCTGGCTGGGAGGAGGCTAAGTTTCTATAGGGGCAAGTGGAGGCGGCTACACTAAAAGTAGCAGAAGGGAACTCAATAAAAACAAAGAGCAGAACATCCTGGATCAAGAAAATCTTTTTTCTCACCAAGAGAAGATGGCGGTAACTTCCCCTTGTTATGGAAAGCCCTGTCATTAGCTGGCCATTTCACAGGATGCACAAGCAGCTGGCCAAAGGAACGACTGGAGAGGCTCACTTACCTAGTCCGCTAGCTGGACCTGCTGCTGAGAGATCCTACTGAACTGCCAGTTCATCTGTTCTCTATCAGCATTGGCCGGCCGTGGCTGACTCGTCTCCTCTATCAGATGGCCAACCCCTTCTTGCATTATCAGGCCTCATGCAGTTCTCTTGCAATTGAGTTGAATTTGAATCACTTGGTTTCAATTGTTGTAGAGCCAATCCTTATTTCTCAGCAAGGTATTCGTGCCACCTAGTGACCGTGTAGTTATCTTCCTGGTAGCTTTCAATTTATGCCAAACTTACCATGCATTACTAAAACTGCAGAAGTGTGATCAGAGAACTGAAAAAGAAATGGAATGCTATTTGTAAAGACAACCACCATCTACACTGTTTTCCCAGTACATTCCCTGCAATTCCCCTGCAAACTTCTAGGACATTGAAATTTCCTGTACCTAAGATGGCTGTTTGTGCTAGCAGCCATAAGATTTATGTCTAAAATGATCACGCATCAAGTTGCAATTCCCTTTTTCTTTCCTACCTACTTTTTCTTTAAGGTGTCCAGTCCCACTCATTTTGCCTTTTGTATCCACTGGCAATTTTGTCAAGTAGTACTGGCTATCATTTTTCTTAGGCTGATTTGCTTTCCTTCCTCATGCTATGCTTGAAAAGCTGCTATGTTCAGAACTCCTCATAAAAAAAAAAAAAAAAAAAAATGGAACTTTAAATTTTAAGCATGACAGAAACTGTCTTTATGATTAATTTTACTTAAAACAAAAATCAAACGCAAAACAACATGAGTTGTATTCTTNAGTAGTACTGGCTATCATTTTTCTTAGGCTGATTTGCTTTCCTTCCTCATGCTATGCTTGAAAAGCTGCTATGTTCAGAACTCCTCATAAAAAAACAAACAAACAAACAAAAAAAAAAAAAACAAAAACAAAAACCCTGGAACTTTAAATTTTAAGCATGACAGAAACTGTCTTTATGATTAATTTTACTTAAAACAAAAATCAAACGCAAAACAACATGAGTTGTATTCTTAAATGTGAATTGACACTATAAAGAACTTCCTTTGTATCATTTGGTGACGTAACAAATATTCCCAGACTGTTTGCTGTGGAAGGTGAGCCTTCAGAAGCAGCCCTAGCCCTGCGTATCGCAAAAGCAAATCAATAGCTACGACACCCTGCTGAGAGGGCGCAGAGCCTCTCGAGCTTGCGTGGCATCTAAAGCTTTTGGCCCGGGACAGATTTGGCAACTGTCATGCATTCATACCAACAAGCCACGAGAAGCACTGGCTGCCCAACCTGTCACTATGCCAACACACCCAGAGCTATTGATCCCTCTCTGTATTTAGTGATACCTTTCCATCTCCAGATGCCTTGAGACCTGTGGATTTCCATAACTGCTTACAGGGATCCCCACACTAGCTGCCATGAGTTAACAGGAACTGGTGGGAGTCCTCCACACCTCTGGCTTGCCACAGGCATTGGAAGCTTCCTCTCTCGGTCCTGTTTTGCTCTTGGAAGCCTTCAAAGGGCACGGACAGTGAGCGCTCACTCTCAAAATCGAGCGCCATCAATGCCTGTCCAATTCTGCACCTATTGATAGGGTTTGTTATCAATATATCGATTTTGAACCCTCTTGACAGGACCCAAGTCTTCTCGTTCTCCACAGGCATGCACCCCTTTGCCTTTGGGGCCCGTGTTGCTCAAGCACCACAGACTATTTACATCGACCACTTCTCATACCAGCGGGCCCTGAGGAGTACAGGCTCCCTGACACATCAGCCGGTCGAAGGTGAGGGAAGGCAGGAAATCCCAGAAAGAGGGAGAACAACAGGCTCAGGCAGAAATGGGGACCAGGCCTGCATATGGGTGAAAAACCCATCCACCAAGTAGGCTAATAGAAGCATTTGAATATGTTTGGGTTTAGCTTCATTATGGAATAATGCCAACAAAGCAATTTTGAAATCTCAAAGTACCATGAAATCAATCTGCCACATTCTCAAGTCATTGCTAGTACATAGCTTTTAGGAAAGCTAGGCCCTAAGACTAGGTGCCAGGGACCAAGTCTGGAGCAATGAGGAATTTCCCACAGGGAAGGAGGATTAAGGAACGAGCTGCCAGGGTTTCAGCGCTGCCCCTCACGCTGGGGTGCCAAGAGCTTTGGAGGGTAGCAGGAGCCGGGAGTCTGGCTGTTCCGCTCCAAGAGCAGCAATGGATGCTCTCTTCTAAGCGGGGGACTCTTCTCCTTTGTCTTTTGGCACCTGCTGCACCACCTCTCTCTTCCCTTGGGCTGACGCTTGGCCTTGGCACCGCAGTCAAGTATTCACCTCCTCAAAGCAGAAAGAGAAGAAGAAAGTCTCCTGGCACAGGGTCCCTGCTAGGGAGATGCAAAAGAGCCACCCTTTCTCAGGCTGAGAAGGCAGGGGCCTTCCCCACGTGGCTGCGCAAGCACAGAGGGTGGGAAGGGCTTTCTCCCCACATGGAGTCTGGGGCTCATTCTCCATGCAGAAACACCCCAGCAAAAGGCCTTGGGGTGGCCCTTGACGTGGCTGGTGTCTCCTCTTTGAGGACAACTTGCTCCAGGTGGGCCCAGGGAGCTGCAGAGGTTCCTCCCCTCCATGGGCCATGTCCTGCACCTGAACCACCTGTCCCATTAGTTTCTTGTCTTCTTCCTTCAACAGGAAAGGGGAAAGGGACAACATTTGGATGCCTGTGCCAAAGTGCACACACTGCAAGCAGGCTGCTCTTCAGCCTGCAGAGGAGGGAAGGGACAGTGATGGACCATAGGGGTGGCTGGTGGGGCCTCAGCACATTTGGGAGGTACTGGGAGCTCAGTGATTGTCTCAAGAGCCCCCCCAGGGGCTAGCGGGGCAGCCTGTGAGCTGGCTCCCAGCCTCTCTCCTGCTCTCCCTGGTTGCTGGCCTTGCAGGTGATGGAGATCCAAGGTCGGGAGCACAAAGGAGGAAGCCTTTGCTGAGCTCTCACCTCTGGAGCCTGCAACTGCATCCCTTGCTGGACAAGTGAGAGCTTTGCTGGTCTGGGAGCATTAGGGGCTGCTGCTGAGTGAGCGCTGAGCAGGGAAAGCCCTGGGGAGAGCCGGCAGAAGCCATCTCAGCCCCGTGTGCCCTGGAGATGCCAAGAGCAGAGGCAGTTGTCCTGAATCTCCCAGTCTCTTCGGGATGACTCTGCTAAATGGGACAGGAGGTGAAGGAGCAGTTGCAGGAACTGTAACTCACTATCAGTGCACTCTCTATGCAAAACTAATGAGGCCGCAATGCTGTCTGCAAAACTGGAGGGCCCACCGTCGCCTGCACTGGCCCTGGCCAATGTCACAAACACAATGGCCCAAAAGAGCCCAGAAAGTGTCCCCTCCTCCTGCCCACATCCAAATACACTCCAGTGAGTAACACTTTTTGCTCATTGTTGGTGGCAGTGATGGTGCATGGCACATACTAGGCCTTCATAAATAAATAAATAAACCAAAGTGCCTTTTCCTGGCTTTTAGATGGAATATGAATATTTTATTTATTCAGGATTTTATTACAAGGACAGCATCCTAGGTCCTGGTAATAAAGTGTCCTAGAACCATGCTCACTTAGTATGGTCTGCCTAATAGTAAATTGCAGGACAGGGCCATGCAGGGCCAGCAGAGAATGATGTCCCAGATACAATTTCTGCTCTGCTACACAGATCAGACTGCCTGAATAGCAGAGAGCTGGTGGACAAGAGATCCTCTGCAGCATCCTGGAGAACGGGGGAGGTGCCAGAGGACTGGCAGAAAGCCAATGTCATGCCAGTCTTCAAAAAGGGCGAGAAGGAGGACCCAGGCAACTACAGGTCAGTTAGCCTCACCTCCATCCCTGGAAAAGTGATGGAACAGCTCATCGTGGCTGTTGTCTCCAGGCACGTGGAGGACAAGAAGGTGCTCAGGAGTAGTCAGCATGGATTCACCAAGGGGAAATCCTGCTTGACTAACCTGATCGCCTTCCATGAAGGAATGACCAGCTGCATGGATGAGGGGAGAGCGGTGGATGTCACCTACCTCGACTTCAGCAAGGCTTTTGACACCATCCCTCACAGCATCCTTCTGGGCAAGCGCCAGGAGTGTGGGTTAGATGAGTCGATGGTGAGGTGGATTAGGAACTGGCTGGA
>VZSV01000333.1:367432-379353 GCA_013398735.1 Nothocercus julius | reverse complement strand
CGCAGGTGCTCGATGCGCAGGAAGGGCTCGGGCAGCGGCCCCGGCGCGCGCGGCTCCGCGCCCGGCGCCACGCGGTTGTGGCTGCGGGTGATGGCGAACACCCACGTGTCGCCCAGGCTGACCAGGTCGGGCAGCGAGTACTCGGGCACCACGCGCAGGCTCTGCGGGTCGTGCGCCGTGAGCCCCACGCGCAGGTGCCCGCACCAGCCCAGCTCCTTCTCCTCGATCTCCACCAGGAAGACCTGCCCGGGCGCCAGGGGCTCGCGGCTGAAGCAGAGCCCGTTGGCGAAGCTCTCCACGCGCGTGGCCTGCGTGCGCGTCGCGTCGATGCGGACGTTGGCGCCGTGGACGTGGTGGAAGCGGGTGTCCGAGCGCCGCGGCGCCGCCATCGCCGCTGCCGCCATCGCCGACACCGCTATTTTTAGCCCCGGAGCCGGCGCCAGCGGCAGCTGGGACGGCCCCTTCGCCTGCTGCGGACAGGGACAGCCCCCCGGCCGCTCGGGGGGGCCTCGCGCCACCGGCCCGCGGGCGCCAGGACACCGGGGCCCCGTGTCTAATGTCCTGCTCGGCGCCCGGGCCAGCGCTGCCGTGGGGGCTGGTGCCGCCCAGGGTCTGTCCCGAGCTCTGTCCCCAGGGTCTGTCCCGAGCTCTGTCCCCGAGGCCCCTCCAGGAAGGGCCGGGCCACAGCAGGGCACTGACACCAGTACCTGCCAGGGCCGGGCCCATTTGCGCTGCTGGGCTGTGCACGGTGCCGGCCCAGTGTGTAGTGCAGGGCCCCAGGGCTGAGATGGATCCGGTGCCAGGCACGGTGCCGGTGCCAGGGCTGTGCTGGGTCTGGTTTGCAATGCATGGAGCCGGAGCTGTCCCGGTTCCGGTGCTGTGCCGGTGCCGGTGCAGGTGCAGGTCCCGGTACTGGTTCTGGGGCTGCCCAGGACCCGAGGTGGTGCACGGGCCCGGTGTGCAGTGCCCGGGCCTTGGCCCGGTGCCAGTCCGGTGCGGTGCCGGTCCTGGTGCCGATCCTGGTGCCGGTGCCGGACCCGTGGCCACGTGCGCGCGCGGCGGGGATGGGCGTGGGCGCCCGCGCGCGCCTGCCCGGGGCGCTGATTGGCTGCCCTGATGAGCCCCCGCAGGGCCACGCCCTTCTCTCACGTGACCGTTCAGAGGTCATATGGGCGCGAGTCACGTGCGGCTGCTGAGAGTTGCCGCCTGCGGGAGCTGGACTGGGACCGGCCCGAACCGAACCGGGGTCAGCCGGGGGGGGGGGAGGAGCCGGACCGAGATTGGGTCAGCTGGGGGACCGGACCGGGGTCAGCGAGGGGAGGGGACCGTCTCTAACCGGACCAGAGTCAGCGGTGGGACTGGGACTGGGCCAGAATCGGGACCGGGTCAGAATCGGGCTCAGCGCGGGGTGCCGGGACCGGGACCAAGACCGGAACCAGGGGGACACTGGGCTGGTACCGGCAGCAACAGAGCAAGGAGGATCCCGCAGCACCGGTGGTTTCGGTGCGGGGGTTCGGCGGGGCCGGGGGGCGAGCGCGGCCGCCTGAGCCCTGTCCCCGTGTCCCTGTCTCTGCTCAGATGGGGCTGTCGCTGCTGTTGTCGCTGCTGCTGCTGGGGCTGGGCTGGGCTGCGCCGGCCGCCGACGAGGTCACCTACCTGCCGGGGCTGCCGAAGCAGCCGTCGTTCCGGCACTTCTCCGGGTACCTGTGCGTGGGGCCGGCCAAGCGCCTGCACTACTGGTACGTGCGGGGCTGGGCCGGTTCTGCGCCGAGCGCGGCAGCGCCCGGCCCCGCCGCCACCTGCGCCCTGCTGCCCGCAGGTTCGTGGAAGCCCAGAGCAACCCCGAGAGCAGCCCCCTGGTGCTGTGGCTCAACGGGGGCCCCGGCTGCAGCTCCATGGAGGGTTTCCTGAAGGAGCACGGCCCCTTCCTGGTGAGCGCTGGCGGCCGTGCCCGGCGCGCGGGCTCCGCGGCCCCCCTGCCCCCCCGCTCTTGCCCAGCCGCTCTCTTCCCCTCCCCAGATCCAGCCCGACGGGGTCACTCTCAAGTACAACGACTACGCGTGGAACAAGGTAGGGGCCGCGCGGCCGCCCCCTGCCCAGCCTGGCACCGGGTCCCTCTGTGGGAGCTGCTGGGGCGGCCCGGGCCACCCCTCCTGTCCGTGCACAGAGCGGGGCCTCCACGGGCGCCCCCGCCGCCTGCCCAGCACCTGGCTGGGGACCCGGGTGTCCGCGCGGGGCCGGGTGCAGCTCTGCGCCCCGACCAGAGGACCTGGCGGCGGCTCCCTGTCCCCCAGCGCCGCCGCTCTCCCTGCAGATCGCCAACATGCTCTACCTGGAGTCCCCCGCCGGCGTCGGCTTCTCCTACTCCGATGACAAGAAATATGGCACGAATGACACCGAGGTGAGGGTCTGCCCCGCTTCCCCCACTCCCGTGGCCGTGTCAGGTCCTGCCCGGCTCTCTGACTCCATCTCCTTTCGCCACAGGTTGCTCACAACAACTACTTGGCGCTGAAGGAATTCCTGCGCCTCTTCCCCGAGTACGCCAAAAACGAGCTCTTCCTCACGGGCGAGAGCTATGGGGGGATCTACATCCCCACGCTGGCAGAGTGGGTCATGCAGGACCCCAGCCTCAACTTGAAGGTGAGGGGCTCCACGCCGCGGCCGCCGTTCCACGAGCCGCCCCGGAGCCCGTGCGGGGCAGGACCAGCCCCCGGCGCTTCCCCTCCGCCCGCGGCAGCGGCTGCTGGGGGAAGTGTCCCCGCTGCGCGGGACCGCGGCGGAGTTTGCAGGCCCCCCCGCGCTTCCCTGTCCCCTGCCGTGGAGTAAACAGGGCCACAGCTGCTTCCTGCCTGCGGCCGGAGCCTGCACGGCTGCCCTGCGGGAGCAGGAGCACCACGAGGCTGTTTTGTTGTTGTCTTGCAGGGAATCGCTGTGGGAAACGGCCTCTCCTCCTACGAGATCAACGACAACTCCCTCGTTTACTTTGCCTATTACCACGGCCTGCTGGGAACCCAGTAAGAGGCGCGAGCCTGGCGGGGGGACGCGGTGCTGCTGCGTGGCACGTTGGGGGCCACAGGACGGGACACGGCCCTGGGGCTGGGCAGGACAGAGCAGCTCTTTGGGGAACCTCCTGGCCCGGCTTGGGCCACCCCCAGCTCTGGGATGGCGTCTGTCCCAGGAATCTCAACGGATGCGTTTGCCCTTGGCTGTCTGCCCAGGGCCGGCGCTGGGAGCCCACAGGGTGGCCGGGCCGTGGCCGCCAACTCTGTGGGGCTGGTGCCACCTGGGTGCTGCGCTCACGTCCTGCTGCTCTGTCCCAGGCTCTGGAAGGACTTGCAGGCCTTCTGCTGCTCCCAAGGGAAGTGCAACTTCCATGACAGCTCCAACCTGAACTGTACGCTCAAGGTGAGGAGAGTCAAGGTCTCCTGCAGCACCCAGCTCTCCTGCCTCTGGATGGATGACCAAGATCCTCAGGTATCTGCTGAGTCCTAAACACTTGCGGCTTGTTGCAGATGGAGGAAATGATTCATATCGTGGAGGAGTCTGGTCTCAACATCTACAATCTCTATGCCCCATGCGCTGGTGGTGTCCCTGGAGACCTAAGGTGGGAGCAGCACCACAAGGGCTGGGTCTCTGTGCCCTGTGTTGCTGTCTGGTTTGCAGCATGGGGTCCCAGCCAGCAGAAGGGACCTGGTGACCGGGCAGGAGGTCCCTCTGGGTGTGGTGGCCCATGTGCTCCTCAGTGAGAGCCCTGTCCTCTTTCCATGAGCCCTTGTCCCTCTGGAGCTTTCAGCTTGTCTCACGTGCTTGTTCCGGACGCAGGTATGAGGGCGACTATCTCATCACTCATGACCTTGGCAACTCCTTCATCCGGATGCCAATGAGGTTCTCCTGGCGGCAGGTGAGCCCGGGCACTGGCATTTCTTGGCAGCGTGTCCTGCAGTGCCACGCGTGGGCCGGAGCAGGGCAGGAGCAGCTGCTCCCACGGGCAGGGCAGAGGTGCTGCTGCTGCAGGGAAGCTCCTGCCTCTCTCCCAGAACCTGTTCCGGATGCCAGTTGCCCGCAAGAAGGTCCGCATGGACCCGCCCTGCACCAACTCCACAGCCCCCAGCATGTATCTGAACTCGGCAGCGGTGCGGAAGGCTCTGCACATCCCTCCCGAGGCGCCGGAGTGGCAGGTGTGCAGGTGAGCAGGGCGCGGGCCAGGCCGTGCAGCCGCCAGCACGAGCAGCCTCCGTGACGCGGCCGCTTCCTCCGCAGCTTTGATGTGAACCGCGGCTACAAGCGCCTGTTCATGCAGATGAACGACCAGTACCTGAAGCTGCTCGGAGCCATGGTGCGTGGGGGAGGATTGGCCTCGGGGCCGGGCTCCGCCGGGGCTCCAGCGCTCCCCAACAGGCCGCCCACCGGGCCTGGGCTGCTGCCCTGCTCTGCGTGACCATCCTTGTGCTCCGCAGAAATACCGGATCCTGGTGTACAACGGGGATGTTGACATGGCCTGCAACTTCCTCGGGGACGAGTGGTTTGTGGATTCCCTGTGCCAGAAGGTAAAGGGCAGAACAGGGTCCAGGCGAGCCCTGTCACCGGCCTAGAGGGAGCTGCGGGGCGCCCGGGACAGCTGAGCACCGGGACGGCAGCCGCTGCGGCCCTGGCGCTGAGAGACGGCTCTGCTTCCAGGTGCAGGTGGCTCGCCGGCCCTGGCTCTACACCGAGGGAGACGAGAACCAGATCGGCGGCTTTGTGAAGGAGTTCACCAACATCGCCTTCCTCACGGTCAAGGTAGGGCGGTTGCGGACGCAGGGCGTGCCGGCCGCTGCTGCGGAGCTCATAGAGCCCCGGAGCAGAGGGTCACAGCAGGGGGCTGCTCGGGGCCCTCGCAGGGCAGCTCAGCCCATGCTGGCCCTGAGCGCTGCGTCCCTGCAGGGAGCCGGCCACATGGTGCCCACGGACCAGCCCCTCGCTGCCTTCACCATGTTCAGACGCTTCATTAAGAATGAGCCTTACTAGGAGCTGGCAGCGCAGTGCTTGGTGGCCCGGGCCCCCTCCTGCACAGCCAGTCCTCCCCCTGCTGCTCAACTGCACCAGGAGTCCCCTGTGCTGTGAAACAAATCACTTGTGCAGCTGCGGGGGAGCCCCCGGGGCCCTGCTCAGCCTTGCAGGACACCCCGGCCAGGCCCCGGGGTGAACACGGTGGAGGGTGGGGGTGGCTGGGCTGGGGGGGGGCTATGTCCTTGCTGGGTGAGAAATCAGGCCCCTGCTGCAGTCTCCTCCTCGCTGTGGTTTCCTGTCTCGCCTCCCCCCCTCCCTGGAGCCCGTTTACTTCCCTCTCGGGCTGGGAGCTGTACCCAGCACTTCCCTCTGCGTGGTGGCCCCTGCACGCGCACGGCGCAAGGCAGAGCCCAGCACAGCTGCTTTGTGAAGCACCGTTCACCTCGGGGCTGCGGGCAGCGAGGCGCTGCCCTCCAAGCTGCTGCTCCCATACCTGATCTCGGCAAGGGAGGTCTGAATGAACACAGCACCTCACCGCCCCACTCAGTGCCTGGAGCACATCGTGCTCTCGGGGCCTTGCAATAAACTCTCTGAACAACGTAGTTCTGCTCTCATTAACCAGCTCTTTGCAGCTCTCTGCTTCCCCTGCCTTGCTTTCTGGTGCCAGCATCAGAAAGGTGCCCTCTGTGCAGCCTCCACCACCCCCAGAGATGCCAGCAGAGGCGAGTGCTGATGTGCTGTGCTGGGGAGCCAGGCCCCGGGATCTCTGTGCCCCCCACTTCTGCAGAGGAGCACTGAGGCTTTCTGCAAATGAGCCACTTGCGCATGCAGGGCAAAGTGCAGTTGCTCTGAGCCCCTCTGCTGCTCTCCAGGGCTGTGTCCAGCTCCTGGGTAGCCACGGGCAACAAAAGCAGCGAGTGCCTCGTCCCCCCGCTGCCCTGGGGGCTGGCGGCCATGCGGGCTGGGCTCTGCGCCCCCTCCAAGCAACGAGGCGGTGCGGAGCGGAGGCGACTGGTTTATTAGTGTGATGAGAGCGGGTGCAGCAGGGGTTCCCAGAGCAGCTGTCTCCACCGTGCTGCTGCTGGCCAGGGCGCGGACACCCTGCGACGTGTGCTAGTGATGGGGGAAGCCGTTTCCTACCTACAGTCTATGGGTCCAGCCCAGGTTCTGGCCTCTGTCCAGCGTGAAGAGCGAGGTGGGCTAGAGCTGGAGCGGGTCCGGGCTGGGCTCCTCGGGCGGGGGGCTGGGAGCGGCGGTGGGTGCTGGGCGATACTTCTCAATCACCTCCCGCAGGCCCTTGGAGAAGTGGAGATCAGCTCCCACCGTGAGGAATCCCTGCAGGGAAGGAAGGATTAGCGCAGGGCTGGGCGGCGCTCGGTGGAGCGGCCTGGGGCTGTCCCGAAGCTGCTCACGCACCGCGTGGTTCGTGACCACCTCCCTGGTGAAGTCCATGCCTTCGGGCAACGGGATCTGGACCCCCTTTTTCGTCCTCTCTGCAAGGAGGAAGAGCTGGAGTGAAGCCGGGTCCTGCTGCCCTGGCCGGGCCTGGCCGGGGGCAGGCGGTGCCCCCACCTACCATTAATGATGGGCATGATGGTGAGCTGCAGCAGGGTTTTCAGGGGCGCCTGCAGCGAGAAGAGCTGTGGGGAGAGGAGCGAGGTGAGTGCGCAGCGGGTGAGCAGAACTGCCGCTTGGCACTGGCAGAGCTAGCAGGGCGTCCTGCTCTGCGCTAGGGTGATGCGCAGGGAGGGCAGAACCCCTGGGCTGGCCCAGCTTCACTCACCGCTAGCGACTCCAGCGCAGACTGCTTGGAGTAGATGCGGAAGCTGTGGGGGGAGAGCAGCCGTGAGCAGGGACCCCTGCAGCCCAGGCTGCCCCCCCGGCCAGGCCCCTGCGCCGCTGTTACCGTCTCAGGTCCAGCAGCACGCGCAGAGCCTTCCCGTGCAGAAACACCTTGGCGCTCAGCTTTGTTTCCTGGGGAGAGAGACGGCCTGTTGCACCCGCTGCGAGCGGGCGGCCGCGGAGCCGGGCTGGCTGCTCCTCCTTCCCGGGGACGAGGGGTAGGAAAGGCCCCGTGCCGGGGCTGCCGCGCAGGGCAGCCGGGGTCAGCGCTCTCACCATGGCCATGCTGGAGAGCTGGACGGGAGGTCGGCCCGGGGGCACCAGCGAGATGTTGAGGAAGGCTGAGACGGAGACAGAGGTGCCCGAGGGTTTGATCACGCAGCGGGGGGGAGCCGACACCTGGAGCACCAGTCGCAGCGGAGCATCCACCACCCCTGGGCTCTGCTGAGAGAGCGGGTGAGCGCGCGGCCGCGCAGCAGGCTGGGCAAGGCCAGGCTCTGCGCCCGGGGGCATCGAGCTGAGGGCGCAGGGCGCCTCCCACGCCGGCGGCGTGCTGCTCTCACCAGCATGAAGATGGTTCCAAAGAACGTGGCTCGCAGCAAAACCTCAAGGTCTTTGGGCACCTGGGGGAAGGCCGCACTGTCTGTAGCAATCCAGCAGTGGCAGCTGCACATGGGCAGCACCTCTCTCCTCTGCAGGCAGAGGCCAGGCCGCCTGCTCCAGCCTGCAGGGCTGCACGTGCAAACCCCGGTGCGCAGCTGCTCACCTTCTCCCCCTCGAGCTGTATGGCCAGCACACCCGCCTGGAAGTATGAGCGCATGGCCGAGTCGAAGAAGTACTCGGAGAAGGCAACGTAGACCATGCGTTCTGTCTCCTTGATCACCGGCTCCACCGCATGGTTTTCCAGCTCCTGGTCCTCTTTCCCACGGTAAAAGAACACGCCCTGGGCCAAGAGCACATAGAGACATTTGTGCACGGGCAGCACAGCTCAGCATGCCCAGGCCGGGGTGCCCGGCACGCAGAGCCAGTGCCAACCTGCTCCCACAGGCAGGGCAGAGTAGGACACACGATCCCCAGTGCTCACCTTGAAGTCCAGGTCAAGGGTGTCTGTGGAGACCACAGGATCCCGCAGGAGGGAATAGTCAATCCCAATGTGTTCATCCACATAGTTCCTCACTGCCAAAGAAGATGTGCTGTCATGGCTGCAGGACCTCCTGTGGCCCCATGCTCTGTTCTGCCCTGCTCCAGGTGAGCTGGATCTGCTCCCTTTCCCCCAAGGCAACACTGACCTGGCACTGTGTCCAGCAGAGAGTTGAGCAGCACCAGGCCAGCGTGGTTCAGGGATGGGCAGATCTGAAAGGGAATGGACCAGGCTAGGAGCAGGGGATCACTCACCAGTGAAGTCCTGATGAGGCCCTGATCCCTCCTCCATCATCCTGGGGATCAGCGAAACACCCCGTGTGCTGGCAGGGCAGGGCAGGGAGCTGTTTGCCGTGTGCTGTGTGGCCTCTGCTCTCCGTTCACTGCTTTACCTGCTGGCTGAGGAGGTAGCGCATCCCTGTGATGATGAAAGTGCTCAGGAACTCATAAACCTTCCTGCAGGGACAGGACAAAAACACTACAGCAGCCTCCCTGGTGCAGGGGAAGGCTCCAGCCCTGCCCCTCCCTCACGCGATTCCTGTGCAGGGAGAAGCACAGCCTGGGCCTGGAAGCCCCACGGAGCCAGCCCAGGAGGAGGGACACAGCTGCCAGCGGGGGGGCTCTACCTGAGTGTGCCCGAGAAGCCCGCGTGCATTCTGGCGATGGAGGCGTTGCAGCTCATGTTGGAGATCTTGATGCGCCCGGACTCATCCTTGGACAGCTGCAGCACCGTGTGGATCTGAACGCCGTCAGCAGAGGCGTTGATGGAGCCGATGTCATAGCTGGGAGCGAGGGGAAGGGGTCAGAGGAGCGCACGGCTCCCACGCACCCCTCCGAGCGAGGGCAGCGGAGCGCTCAGGACAAGCAGGGGCCGTGGCCATTGGGGCAAGGCCGCTGCCCTGCGCGGTGGGAGGTGACAACTCACAAGAACCAGTAGAGCAGCTGCCGCCGGAAGCGCAGGCTGATGGAGGCGTTGTTGATGTTGAAGGCGAGGTGCTGCTGAGGCCGGAAGTGCAGGTCGGAAAAGGGCAGCTGCAGGTCGAGCACCTTGACCCTGCAGGGGACAGGTAGGGAGGGCGTCAGTCCCGGCCGGGAGCAGCGGCGCCCGGGCAGGGGGCACCACTCACTGGCTGATGTTGTAGTGGAACTGCCCCTCCTTCCCGTGCAGGTCGGACACTGTGATGTTCTCCAGCTCCTGCTCCACAAAGCGCAGTCCCTCCTGCTTTACTGCAAGGCAGCGTCTGTGCTGAGCGCAGCACTCCCGTCCGGGACCCCGGCTCCTCCAGAGCAGCCCGTGTGGGTCCCAGGTGCAGACCCCGCAATGAGCAGCCCAGGGCTTTACCCTGGCCCCCGCAGCAGGGTCCTGGACAGCCCCTTACCCAAGTCCAAGCCCTTGGAGGTGATCCGGATCTTGCAGCCAGGAGGGCTGTGCAAGGCTGCGCCCAGCCAGGGCAGGAGGAGCAGCAGGAGGCTGCTGGCCGCCATCTCCTACCTAGAGGCAGAAAGCAGCCGGTCACACAGTTGGGGGACACCAAAGCAGGGGATGGCCCCAAGCAGCACCCCATGGCCCCGCTGTGGGGTTCTTATTTCCCTCATCTCCCACCATGCTGCCCAGCTCCATAGCACCCAACCCCCTGTGCACAGCAGCCCACAAGTGGCAGAGCCCCCTGCGCCCCGTGCAGGGTGCGGAGCCCCCATCCCAGACCCAATGGGCCCTGGTTCATTGCATCCTGCTGGGAACACGCACCCATCGGCTCTCCCTGGCACCAGCAGCCTCCCACCCCGCCCCAAGCCACGCGCCAGGAGGAGCTCAGCCCGCACAGCTGCAGCGGGTGCTGCAGGGGAAGGGAGCCCTGCGCTGTGGGGCGGCCCCACGGCCCTCCCGGCCCAGTCCCGTGCAGATCTGCTGCCTCCAGACGGCCCCCGTTTGCTGCACGCGCTGGGCTGAGAGTGGAACCGGAGCCTCCCCGGGGCTGCAGGGCCGCCCGCGCCCCCCTCCCGCGGTTCCCAGCTCCGTGCCCTCCCCCAGCGGGTCTGGCGGCGCCGGGTGGCTGGGCCTGGCCCTGGCCCTAGGGCTCCCCTCCGCCGAGCCGGCTCCGGCTCCGGCTCCATTTGGTACTTACAGCGCTGGGGTGGCCCGTCCTTGGCTCCCCTGGCGTGGGGAAGCTGAATCACGTGAAGGGGAGAAGGAGAACACCAGCAGCTCCAGGAGTTTCTCTTGGGCTGGCTGAGGTTCCCCTGCCTTTATATATCCCACCAGCTGCCACTCCTTGCGAGCCCACAGCTGGGAGGAGCAGTGGGAATGGGGAGGATGCAGGTCCCGGGCTGGCCCGGCAGAGCCGACCCCCGTCCCCCTGCCAGCACCGGCACAGAGGCTGCAGGGGGGGCACGGGCGCCCCGCGGGGCCGGGCACAGCGTCCTGTGCCCTGCACACGCACAGACAAAGACAGAGACACGCACTGCGTCCCCCCGCCCCAGGCACCGTGTCCGGCACCATGTCCCCCTGTCCTGGGCACCGTGTCCCCCCATCCTGGGCACCGTGTCCAGCACCATGTCCCCCCATCCTGGGCACCATGTCCCCCTGTCCTGGACACCATGTCCCCCCATCCTGGGCACCATGTCCCCCCGTCCTGGGCACCGTGTCTGCCACCATGTCCCCCTGTCCCGGGCACCGTGTCTCCCTGCCCTGCGCAGGGCGCAGGACACGCCAAACAAGCAGGGCCCGAGGGCCCCTGTGTTCGGGGGAGCCTCCTCTGCGTGACAAGGGGCCCGGGCCGAGCGCGGCCGGCTCCAGGCCTGCTGGCGGGGGCCGCTTCGGGCTGCACAGAACACAGCCCCGGTCCAGGGGTGCTGCCTCGTGCCAATTTTTGATAGGAGCCCCAGCTGCAGAGTGCCAGGACCTGGGAGCTGCTCGGCGCCTGCTGCCGAGGGCTGGGCACAAAGGAGCCTCCTGGGCTCTCTGGCCATTCTGCTCTGCCCAGATGAGCCTTGATTTGCTCCGTGTGTCGAGGCCCCCGGCACTGCGGGAGCCGCTGCCAGAGCCCCCAGCGATTCCCTCTCTCCTCTGCTCTGCCTGGCAAGCAGCAGCACTGGGGGAAGGACCCTATGCCCCGGGAAAGCTCCACGCACTGGTGCTTCCCTCGAAGGCTCGGGGACCAGGCGGAGCAGCAGAGGCAGCAGCATCGCTTGTCCCAAAGGAGGGTAAAGCGCTGCCCCTTGGGCTCCGTGCGCCCACAGGCTCCGCGCGCCCACAGGCTCCGCACAACAGGGCTTTACGCTCCCGGCCGGAAGACCTGGACAAACCCGCCTGCTCCCCGCAAGCTCCTGCAAAAAGGAGCCAATCTGAGGCAGCACTTTGTGCTCTGGGTGATCATCTGCACTCTGCGGCAGCGCACGGGCGCCCAAAGCAGGGAGACTTAGGAGACTTTGTGTTTGCACAGCACTTATCCCTCCAAACTGCTTTGCCAGCATTAACTAATTAAACTGACCCTCGTGCTCCCAGTGCAGAGGGCAGGACTTGTGCGCAGAGCGAGCAGGTTGGGTCACTGCCCAGGAAGCAGGAAAGTTGGGCAAAAAGGTGTCCAAGAGGCAAAGGGCAGGGCAGGGCCTCCCCAGGTGGGTTGTATCAGCCCTCTCGGGCTGCTGCCCCTTCTCCAGCGCGCCAATCACGGCTGAGCTCGGGGCCCCTCTCGGAGGCCGTGACGGGGAGAGGGTGGCCGTGGTGCTGCCGGTGCCGCTCCGTGCAGCCCGGGCCTCCACACGGGCATCACCCGCTGCCCCCGTCCACCTGTGCAGAGGCCGGTAACTGCACCCACCTGCTGCCTGGGCAGCACCAAACCAGCCACCCGAGGGCAGGTCTCCTTCCCCCAGCCAGCACCATCGTCAAGGCCGCGTGGAGCCGGGCGCGGCGGCCGCCGCCACGCCGCAGGCTCGGGGTTCCCTGCGCTGCG
>VZSV01000333.1:352885-366207 GCA_013398735.1 Nothocercus julius | reverse complement strand
GGCCTGGCCAGGGGCGGCGCCCGCCGCCCGCGCGGTAGCGGCTGCCCTCTGTCTGCGTCCCCGCTGCCCGGGTGAAGCCGCTCGCACCGGGCTGGAGCTCGTCCCAGGCCTGCTCCTGCGGCTCCTGCGTGCCCTGCTGCTGGTCGTCCTGCGCGCTCTGCTCCTGCTCATCCCGCTCCTCCAGCTCCCGTGTGTCCTGCACGTCCTGCTCCTGCTCATCCTGCTCTTCCTGCTCTATTTGGTGTCCTGCACACTCTGCTGCTGCTTATCCCAATCCCGCTCCCTTGTGTCCTCCTCCCGTTCCTTCTGCTGTATTGGGTATCCGCTGCTCCTGGCCGCGGTTGCTGGATGGCTGCTCCTGCTCCTGCACTGTGAGCTCTCCCCAGGGCTCTGCTGCACCCGTTCAGCACTGGGTGCATCGCCGAGCTGTATAGAAACGAATCCCTGATCTCCATGCAGCACCTGTTCTCGGTTCCGTTCGTGGCTGGAGTCCCCATACTGGCGTCGTGCAAGTAGAGCTGCTTCTGTCAGAAATCCCTGTTAGCTTTTTGCTCTTTTCACAGAGCTTAGCGTACATAGGTTTAACGTACATTAACACTTGTAACGTGATAAAGTTTCCTGCTTCTTCGACTTTATCCGCAAATGAGAGAAAGCAAAGTCACCCTCCTTATTGGACAGTTGTTCAGCAGTGCAAACCCCTGGCAGAGTTGCTGTGCACAGTGTACCCTACCCTGGCAAGGAAGTTCTTGATCCCTGGTACTCTGTAGCAAGGTGCGTGCTTGGTCCCCCTCGGGAGCCACGATGCCCTGAGCGTCCAGCGACCCAGTGTATAACGTCTGCGTGATGTGTGAGAGCCGGCAGTAACTGCACACGTGTGCACGTGCCTTTCAGGAGGAGGAAATACTCAAAAAACAGTCACTGTCTTAGGAAGTACACAATGAAGTTCATGCCTCGGAGCCCTAGGACCTCTTAGACTCATGCGGTTTCTCACACTGAATGACCACAAAGTGAGCCTGAACTGCAGCCTTGTTTCTCCAGGGTGGCTGCACTGACTTTGCTACCTCTGGCAGCTCGCTAAAATGATTATAGAGATCACGGCAGGGTTAGAGTTCAGGAGAAAGTGTCAGTAAACAAACGTTATGCAACATTCCCAGCTGCTGAGGTGATTAAATGTACGGATTGCATTAGTAAGAGTCTTTGCAGCGGGTGCTTTCACCTGTGGGCTTGGATGCTGCCCTGGCTGGTTCTGAGCAGAGGCTGTAGCTGCAGTTTTGTGCGGCGTTCCCCACTGCCCTGCCCGTCCCTGTGAAGGGGCTCTCTGAGATGTGTTCTGCAATGTCAGAACGACCAAGCGTTCCTCGCTGCCAGCCCAGATTGCGCTCATTTCACCGTTGATACGATCGATGGCTCGCCTGGCGCCTGCTCATTCTTGGTCTAACATCTAATTCTTGAGTTAACATGTCCTGCCATTTTCTGTCTGAGTTAACATCTTGTGCTCTTCTGAAATGACCAATGAGTGATGTTTCTTATGGACAGGAAAGGGAGCAAGGATGAATAAGCCCAAACTAATACAGTGTGCAATCCAAGCCAGTGTTTTGACTTAAAAAATGAAGCACAAGGGAGTACTATTACGTTATTCAACCACATGAAAAAAACTTGACAGGGTTTGGCTTCTGCTGCTGCACTTGTGTGTAGGGTGAATGGAGTTAAGTAACTGAAGTGGATGGTGAGCCTTGTTTTCCTCCCCAACCCAGTTTGCTTCCAGTGCCCTTAGGACTGTCAGAGGAGCCATCTGTAGCGCTTGACTCAGCAGTGGTGTTTCAGTAACTTCCCTGCGGGGAGAAGGGTGACTAAGAGAGGAAAAGTCTGGCTGTTTTTCCTCCAGCGGACAACAGTTAATGATGAGTAAATAGAGCTTTACTGTTTCAGCTGACTTTCGTTTGCATAACTGTTGTTATGCTGATGAGAAAGTACTGAGGGCTAAAATAATCTCTCTAAAGCACTACAGCCTGGGGGGGGACTGAGGAATAAAATCCAGGAGTTTCTGACTCCTGGCCTGTGGTTCTCTGGACCACAGAAGTTATTATTAGAGGAGCACTGAAGCTATTTTGTATAGCAGTTTTGTTGTTTTTCTTCTTTTAATAAATGCCTTTGGTTTAGACTGTGTGAAGTTATGTATCTGTAAGTAGTGCCTTAAACTACCTCTGAGGGTAACAGATGCAGTTAATAATATGAATATGCTAGAGGGTGGTACATGTTCAGACTGCCTTCTGAGAATTGCATTATTTATGCTCTCAGGTCTTAGGTATGGGATCAAGCGCTGCCCTCTTTAGAAAAATATAGCTGAAAACTGTGTATGTTGAGTACTGGCCAACTGGTCTCCCTGGCTTGTGCTGAATTTTCAGGATTCAAGTGCTGTTTTGTATGCACCAGTTCAAGTCCTGTTTAACTGTCACAATGAACTTTCACTGTTACAGATGAATAGGCCAGTTGCATCTTGGATTTCTCCTTTTGTAACCCAGATTTCATGTGTGTTTTCTCTAATGCAGTTGCTGAGAAATGGCCAATGAGAATCACGGAAGCCCTGCGGAGGAGGCATCTCTCATGAGTCACTCACCTGGTACCTCCAACCAGAACCAGCCCAGCTCACCCAAACCTGTGCGGCTGGTGCAGGATCTTCCAGGTACTGGTTCTGCTTTTAAGAAGGCCCAGTATGGATTTCTGAAGGACTTGGGTAGCAGGGAGAAGTAGGTGAAATGAGAGGCTACCAGGCAAATTCAGTGTGCTGTGATAGTAATGAGGACCTGAAGGGCAGGGCTCTTATTGAGGACCAGTGCTGACTTTTTCTGTCTTCTCAGATGAGCTGGTGCAGGCTGGCTGGGAGAAGTGCTGGAGCAAGCGGGAGAATCGCCCTTACTATTTCAATCGCTTCACTAACCAGTCTCTGTGGGAAATGCCTGTCCTGGGACAGCACGATGTCATTGTAAGTAAGCAGTTATCAAAAGGGGCTCTGCTGCTCCTCGCATAGTCTGATGCTGCGCTCTTGAAGACCTGAGGTTATGTGTGTGGGTGGGTCCTGTGTGCTTTCCCACTCCTCTCAGAATCCAGAGGTTTGTTTGATTCTGATGAAACATTCCTTATGCAGATGCGCATAGGTAGTGACATTCCAGGTGTGGTGCTGCACTGCTCAAAGAGTACTCAAACTGGGGGAGCTTGTTGCGTTTGTTTTGCAGTTTTGCATCTAAGGTTTTTGTTTGTTTGTTTGTTTGTTTTAAACAAACCAAACCAAACCTACAGGGAGAAGCCTATAAGAGAATTCTGTAAATTTCCACAGTTGCCAACATTAATGTCCTTATTTACATCTACTTAGGCACCTGGGGCAGTGAAATGGAAAGATAAGAGGGCTTATTGCCTTCATTTGGGACTCTGCAGTGGGAGTTGATGAGCTAATGAGTACCGTGTTTTGGACCCTCTTAGTCAGACCCTCTGGGACTGAACGCGGCTCCTATGCCGCTAGAAGGTGGAATGATAGAGACCTCTGTGGAGAGCAAGCAGAGGAAGAGGAGATTCTCTGAGGAAGTTCCACCCAGTGGCAACAGCGTGAAAAAGCCCAAGGTGGGTCTCTCTTCCTGAAACTAATAAGATTAGGGGCATTGTTCAAACAAACCTCCAGGGCTTGGGGCTTGGACCTTGTTTCTGAGCTGTGCAAGGTCAGGCCATCCTAGCGCTATTCAGACTGTGATATCTTCAGAAAATGGAAGAACAGAATCTGACCCAGCTCCTGCCAGGTTGCCATTTCTCTCTTGCAGCCTAAGGTGGAGGTTGGGAGGTGCTAGAGAATAGATTATGACTGAGAAATGTGGTGGACTGCATGTCCTTACTGACCTATTCTGGTAGCGGGTAAAACGTGCTCTAGCAGTTTGTTGGGTATCCTGAGTGATGTGCTGCTGAAGATTCTTCAGTATGCTGGGTTTGTTTCTCGTTTACCTTTTTCTGATGTAGTCATTCATATTTTTCACTTCCAGGTGGATATTCCAGGTAACTCAGCTGCCCAGTCAGTCCCCATCTCTCCCAGTATTCCAGGAAGCTCTGTTCTGAAGGCATGGTGTGTTTCGCCTGAAGATAAACAGCAGGCAGCTCTTTTACGACCATCAGAGTGAGTTGTCTCTGTTTGTCTTTTGTTCTTTCCTTGGTAGTAAGAAGCAGCTGATTTTTCCAAATGTCTTTGTAGAAAAACTTGAAGGATACAACACCTCCCTTCCTGTCCTTTCAGGGAAGGTGGAATCCTAATAGTTCTATCTCCTGGCATTTATAAAAAACTCAGGGAGACGTTTTTAAAAGTGACTTTTGATAATTGGCTAATGGTCTAGCCATCTTGATGACATTTGTTTCTGCCGTAGAGTATACTGGGACCTGGATATTCAGACAAACGCGGTGATTAAACAAAAGGCACCATCTGAAGTGCTGTCTCCACATCCTGAGGTGGAGTTGCTTCGATCCCAACTTATTCTCAAGCTGCGGCAGCATTATCGTGAGCTCTGCCAACAGAGAGAAGGTAAGTTTTTGCTGGTCCCACCTTTTTTTTTTTTTGTCTTCTCAACTCTGTAGTGCTGCGATATTCTTTCTTCTGGTTTACATCTGTCTGTTTTCCCTGTGATCATCTGTTTTTGTCGTGGTTTTGCTTTCTGTGATACTGTATAGTGTATTGTGATTTTGTGATACTGTATAATTTTGTAATTAAGCAGACTTCTAGCCTGAATGATCCTTACCAGAGCTTCTGGGCATGTCTTTAATGTTACCATCTTATTAGACCCTTTTTCTGTGCTTCTCCAGGGATTGACCCCCCAAGGGAGTCCTTTAATCGCTGGATGTTGGAGAGGAAGGTGGTTGACAAAGGGACAGATCCTCTATTACCTAGTGACTGCGAGCCAGTAGTTTCTCCCTCCATGTTTAGAGAAATCATGAATGACATTCCGATCAGGTATGGCTCACAGAGAGCACTTTCCTGTGCTTTCTGTGTTGGACCAATCCAGTGGTTTTGTCTGACATTCTGGGCTTCTGTATCTTACTTTCCTTGATAAAGTGGTAGGGTGCTATTGATGTAAAGTGTGGGAGCTGGCCATTACGGCAGCACTGATATTGATGCCTGTGAATTTATACTTTTTTCAGGTTATCCAGAATCAAGTTCCGTGAGGAAGCCAAGAGACTGCTCTTCAAGTATGCTGAGGCTGCCAAACGACTTATTGAATCCAGGTAGGAGTTGTACAGTTCTGTCATTTTTTTAAAAACAGAAGAAGTTTGCAAGAGTTTTTCGAAGGGACTGCCATATCCCATCTTATTCAGCACTGATGGTCATCTTAGTTAGTAGAAGGTTAGGAACATACTGAAGGAAAGCAATAATGCTGGAGGGATCTCCTGGTAATAATTTTACAGTAAGATCAAAAGCTGGGATGCTGAATGGATAGGACTGAAAGTTGCTTGACCCTGGTATTACGAGCATGGTTGGGCAGTCAGTGCTATTAAAGAGCAACCAGTTTAAAGTGGTATTTTATTATACCATGTCTAATTTTTCTCAAGAGTTCTGCCACATGAGTGAATTGAGTAAGATAGCCTCATTTAAACACTACAGAACTTGGTAACAGGATAGTTTTCACACAGTCACAAATTCGTAACAGTGGCTGCATTTGAAAAGGAGAGGCAAGAGCAAAATGGACCGTGTCCCTGTGAGATAAATCCTTTATCTGCCTCTCCTGTTGCAGAAAGGACAGCAGCAGCTATAGAGTGTTTCGGAGAGAACATGGCAGTCCCTAGTCACACAAATGTCTGGGAGCACTTTCCACAGGAGGTCTGGATGGGAGTGACAGGGTAGGGCCTTGAGGAAGTGTTGGCAGCTGTTTTCCACCACTAATAGAAAAGTGTTGTGGTGGGATAGAATATATTGCTGCACAGCTGTGGGTAAAATCTTGCGTGTTATGTTGCATACAGGAGTGCATCACCAGACAGCAGAAAAGTGGTGAAGTGGAATGTAGAGGACACCTTCAGCTGGCTGCGACGGGACCACTCTGCCTCTAAGGAGGACTACATGGTCTGTATCCCTGGCTTTATGCAGCTGAGTGCACTGGGAGCATGTGGGGCATGTAGGGCCAGGAGAAGAACCTTGAGAATGCTGTGATTGCTCTTCTTTGCTCTGTGCAGTGTAAGTGAAGGTTCTGCATACTTCGAGGGAATCTGGTTCTGGATTTTTTAAGGGATTTTCTGCTTCTGCAGGACCGCCTGGAACACTTGCGCAAACAGTGTGGGCCCCATGTGTCTGCTGCAGCAAAGGACTCTGTTGAAGGCATCTGCAGCAAGATTTATTACATATCCCTTGAATACGTCAAGCGGATCCGTGAGAAGCATCTTGCAATCCTCAAAGAGAACAATATATCTGGTATGCAGTAAACTGAAGAGTCACAGGAGTGCAGCATGTGACACCTCTGTAAAGGCAATGCACTGTCCCTCCCCATTTAAACAGTGATGTGTTGGGAGGGCAGCTCTGAGTCCACAGGCTTGCATTTAATTGTGTCAGATGTACCCAGCCCACCACAGTTACCACGTAACTGGTGCCATTATCAGCTGTGATAGCAAAAAGCTTTAGTGTCTACTTCACCAGGATTCAGTAGCTTCCTAGGACTGGTCACACCAAACAGGGCATTAGTTCATTTCCCAGAACAGCCCTGTCTTGCGCTGCTTCTGTAGGAATTCCTGAGGACAGCACCACTCCCTTTCCTAATGCCAAGCCTGCTGTCTGCCCTATACTCTCTGCCACATCTTGGTCTCTGAGCACCTTCTGAACTCCTTTGCATCCCAGGGATCACTATGCACTCTTTCCTTGCAGAGGTTTTGTGTTCCTTGAGCTTTTCTCTGTGTTCATTCTTCCCATTTTACATCCATACTTCTGCCCCCAGCACTCTTTAGTCCTTTGTCCTTTTAGATCCTTGCTTTTGTCACACAGCTCTGTCCAGATCCCTGTCTCTGCCTTTTGGCACTTGTCTTCCTTCCCAGCTGTGTCCAAGATTCCTTCCTACTGTGCTTTCCTGTGAACTCTCATTTCTGCTGAAGTTGAGACACAGCTGCTGTCCGAGATGGGTAACCACAAGGTGGCAGAAAGATTCCTTTTCCTCCCACACTTGACAGCCTGAGAATGTTTATTGTTCTTTGAATTTGGGGCAAACTGAAATACCAACTACCATGAAAGCAATTTACCCATCCGGAACATGGCTGAAGGTGCTGAAATGGTACTGCTTCAGGGCTGCTGTATCATAGGTAGAGAAATACTGTCAAGAGAAATACTGTCCCTGTTGTGCTCTGTTAGTGGATCATGGAATTAATTGTGGGAATTGGCTCTGAACCTAGGTATCTGCCTACAGAATATATGAAGTGGCAACTACTGTGTTTTTGCAGGGACTACTCTGTTTTTCAACCATAGCCCCTATCACTGCATGTTTTGAGATGGAAGGGGTGGTCTTGCTTGTGTTGTAATGGGCTGCATTCTGCTTTTAATTTATTTTCTCTAGCTGAAATAGAAGCTCCTGAAGTCCAGGACAGACTTGTATATTGTTACCCAGTGAGACTGGCCATCCCTTCTCCTCCGCTGCCCAGTGTGGAGATGCACATGGAGAACAATGTGGCATGTGTGCGGTACAAGGGGGAGATGGTCAAAGTCAGTCGCAACTACTTCAGCAAGCTGGTAAGTGCGGCTGCCGGTGCTGTGTGGGCGCAGGCTGCGCTTTGACGGGAGGATTTCTCTCTTTCCGTTTGAGAGAAGGGAGTGCGTAGTGGGATGGAGTGCTGGCCTGCTGGGGGCTGCTGGATTTTGCCATAATATGATTGTGTACTGACTGCAATGACTGTCCTGTCTTTGCTTTTAATGGCTGGGCTTTCTCTTCCAGTGGCTTCTCTATCGGTACAGTTGCATTGATGACTCTGGCTTTGAAAAGTTTCTGCCCAGGGTTTGGTGCCTTCTTCGTCGATATCAGGTACTGATCTCACTATGGTCGTTATGTATCAGGAAGCTCTTGTAGTACCGGGGAACCGAACTTACTACCAGTGCTCTGAGGCCCATCATTCTGGGAACCTGATGGAAAATATGTCTTAAACAAGGTCCGTTGTCTGCTCCTGGTCTTTTGAGATGGGATTCCAGTCTGGGGAGCAATTGTGATCTTGACAGAAGATCTTTATCCCATCAGTGGGGATAAAGTCTTACGAAAAAAGATTTCCATAGTTTGGATTTGTGTGTTCTGAGGCTGGACCGAAGGTTCCTGGGGAGGATATGTGAAGTTGCAGTTGGCTTGTGGGGCCTCATTTGGTTGAAGTATCTAAAAAGCATTCTTGGGTACATGCAGGGGACCTACAAGAATTTGAGAAAGGAAGAGGGGGCCCTGTGTACCTAGAGGAGTGGGTGCATGGACGTGTGGCCCTGGGTCCGTGTTCAGTGAAGGGAGCAGCAGAAACGCAGCCGAGTGCAGGCATCGCTCACCGGGGTTTGCTCTCCTCAGATGATGTTCGGTGTTGGTCTGTATGAAGGAACTGGCCTGCAGGGGGCACTTCCCGTGCATGTCTTCGAGGCCCTCCACAAGCTCTTTGGAGTGAGTTTTGAATGCTTTGCCTCGCCCCTGAATTGCTATTTTAAACAGTACTGTTCGGCCTTCTTGGATACAGACGGGTATTTTGGATCCAGGGGGTGAGTCTAACGTTACGGTGCCCTTGCCATGTGTCTGTGTGGGTGCGAGCGTGTGTGTAAATGGCTCAAGATAGTCAGCTTTGTCCGTGAGTTCAGAGGTGTAGCTGGCTGTGGGTTGTCTGCTTGAAAGGACATGTGCTTTAAGCTGCTGAAGGCAGTGAGGGGACACATTGTCTGTGAAACGATCAGGAGTTAGTCCAGTTAGAGGGGGTCTGATCTCTGATGTGATGAGATTTCTAGGTCTGTCAGTACTTACCCTTGTTCTGAAGAAAAGGAGAACTGGGCGCTCAAGCAGTCAGCTTTAGTCAGCAGTCAACCTTCACTGACTCCAGACAGGATGTCCCTGGTGACCAGCTGCGCTGTTAGGAGGCGGCAGGCCCCGTACGGCAGGGCTTTCTGGGAGTACGACTGCCTTTCCTGAGGATGTGGATGCTTTTGAAGATGTTACGGTCAAATGTGAGCTTCTCTGATTGACATCTTTGTCTCTTTCTTCCAGCCCGTGCCTGGATTTTTTCCCTATAAGTGGCTCTTTTGAGGCAAATCCTCCATTCTGTGAGGAGCTGATGGATGCCATGGTATCTCATTTTGAGGTATGTTTGCTCACCTGCGCTGCTGTTCTGCGTGGAGCTGTGCAGTCTGTCCCCTTCTCTCCACTGCTGCATCCTCACACCAGGGCTGTAATTCAATAGGCAAAATACTATGGTAGCAGATTTACTGTTCAGGAAGCAGAAATGTGTCATTTTCATATAACTCGTCAGGCATGTCCCTGCTCAGCCCAGACTAAAATAGCACATTTTGTTTTTGGCTTAGAAACTGCTGGAGAGTTCCAGTGAGCCCCTCTCCTTTATTGTCTTCATCCCTGAGTGGAGGGACCCTCCTACACCAGCCCTGACCCGTATGGAACAGAGCAAGTTCAAGCGGCACCAGCTCATCCTGCCAGCCTTTGATCATGAATACCGGAGCGGGTCTCAGCACATCTGCAAAAAGTAGGCCTGTCTCTTGAGTTGTGAGTGTCCCAGCGCTTCTAGGAATGTGCTTTTGATGAGATGCACAGACGTATGTCAGGAATATCCCATGCCAAGTTAAAATCTATTAATAGGACAGATAAGAAGAAATGTTGTCCATAATCATCCTGGATTTTAAGACAAGAATACAGAATGCTAGGGATTTACATATTTATTTACTGACTACTGAGTGTTTCACTTAATTAAAAAGCTTGCGAGTTGTCTATTCCTGGGTACAAGTCTAATCTGAACAATTTATACAATGTGGCGCTGTGGTTGTCATCTGTGCCCCCTGGTAACTGTAGCCTGGTGAGCCGCTGCTGACAACAGCCAAATGCTGCTGTGCCTCCCCAGCCCTGTGTCAGTGGGAGTGAGGGGCTGTCAGGCACTCACTGCCTGACACTCTGCCCTTTCCCTCTTAGTTATGAGGAAAAGGGACAAAGAACAGCTCACCTAAAAGCCACACGTGGGAGGCGGTAGGAAGTGTGTGTGTGGGGAGCCGTGCGGGTGCTCGGCGTGGGGCACACGCTGAGCGGCTGCCCTTTTTCCTTGCAGAGAGGAGATGTACTACAAGGCCGTGCACAACACTGCTGTCCTCTTCCTGCAGAACAGTGCAGGCTTCTCCAAGTGGGAGCCTACCCCGGAGCGGCTGCAGGAGCTGGTCGCAGCCTACAAGCATTCAGGCCGAACCCTTAGTTCCTCGAGTTCCTCATCCTCATCTTCATCCTCCTCCACAGCAGACAAAGAGCGGGAGCTGGGCCGAGAGCAAAGCAGCAGCCGGGAGACTAATCCCAACTAATGTGCCGAGGTGAGAGAGAGAGAGGGACGGCGGCCCCAGAGGAGGCTTCCCGGGGCAGCGGAGAGACTGCTGGCTGCAGCCCCGGCTGGGGAGACTCTTCCACAGCAGCCCCCCAGCACCTGTCTCCTCTGCAAAGTCGCCGGCACTGCGGGGCCGGGAGCGAGCGGAGGCCTTGGCCACTGCCCGGGCCGAGGGCAGGGAATCCGGACACAGCGCAGCAGGAGAGCAGGAGGAGAGGCAGCCCCTTCGGCACCGGAGTGCGGAGGCGGGCAGGGAGAGGGTGGCCAGAGCTGGGCCGCGTGCGAAAGGACAGACGGACAGAGGGACTGATGGGCGGATGGCGACTGTGCTGAAGCGGCACCTGGCGCCGCAGCCGGAGCTGTCCTGGCACTGCCAGAGCCGGCGCGGGCAACAGAGGAGCGGGCAGAGCCCGGCGGCCCCGCCGGCCACCCTGGTGCCAGCCCGACTCCATGTTCATAGTGTAAATAGTTCTGTCTGTGGACCCTGCGCTCCTCGTGGGGCTTCTTTCCATTGCATCCGTGTTTCTTTTCCACACGTACGAGTCCTGTGTTGGCCGGCGCCGTTTAGCGGAGCGGCGGGAAGTGGAGAGCCGGAGTTTCTTTGGTGTGTAAAGACGTCTTTGCAGCTGTTTTGTAGTCATTGTGGTTTTTATGCGGAGCCTCTGGGCTTTATTTAACCTCCTTGGGTTTTGTTTTGTAAGGATTAATTTAACACAGCTAACCATTTTATTACTTTTATCAAGAAGAGCAAAGTCTATTTTTGATTTCCATTTCCTCGTTCTTAGGAACATTAAAGACCAGCATACAGCCCTGCCTCGTGTCGCTGCCTTCACTGCCCACCCGGGACCTGTGGTCTCGCCTTGGGCTCTTCCTTCTCATTCTGAGTGAATGGTAGAAAACGGTCATTTTCAGAACTTGTATCTCTAACGCACTGCTTGAATTACAGAAAACTACAAAATGAGAGACCCAGGATGTTTAACAATTTATCCGTCACATTAAGAGCCAAAAGGTACAATGACAAACAAAGTGAAGATATTGGTAATGGAAATATGGATAGCTTCTCCAAGATGTTTTAAAAAAGGTAGTAATAAAATCTTTCCCTCACTGACACCTTTTTATTACTATTATCATCATCATCAGTTTGATTGGTTAGAGAATTTTCCTGCATCCAGCTCCTGATACTTGTTGGAGTTGAGCCATTGGTGACATCGAGTCTTGATAGAAACCACAGGTACTGTAGAACCTACCATCTGCCTGGATAACTTGTCCTAGCGATTAATTCACTTTGTCCTTGCTGTGCAGACTTTCCTAAGCTCAATTTGCCTTGTTTCAGCTTCCAGCCATTCATTAGTGCTGGCTCTGGCTGTTGGCTCTAAGAATCGTCTGCTACCCAGGCTCTCTTGCATCGGTGCAGTGAGGGGAGAGTCATTCTGGGAGTTCCAGTCTCCTGCGGTTCCAGGATGGGACTTTTCTAGGCTTTGGGAAGTTCATGACCCAAACTGTAGAGCTCCTCTCTACCTTTGAACAGGTAATTCCTGGGCGAGGTAGCATCACCTAGAAGTTGTGTCATGGTGTGACTGGTGAGACTGAATTCAGTCCATATGGATCTTAACGTATGTCAACAGATGGTGAAGTTCCCTGGCTCAAAAAATGGGGATGAGGAAGCGCCTTAAGCCGTGTCTCGGCGCAGTGCCCCGGCACGCGGAGCCTCCGGTCCCCGCAGCCTGGGGCACCGAGGCTTCCCTCGTCCCGCCGCAGCTTTGCAGTGACCCAGGCCCAGCCCCGCGCCCGCTGCTCACCTGGGCCCAGGGATTTGCAGCTCTCCAGGGATGATTTCACGAGACCTTGGGATCATTTACTTCCTTTATATTCTCAGAGCAGTCAGTAACTCCAGCTGTAAAAGAAGCTGTTTTTAAAGCCTTTTTCCCCCTTTATTCGTTACCTTGATGGCTTTGTTTCACTTCCTCAGATGGTGGGCAGCTGCCTGGGTAAGTTTGTAATTGCCCTGTGAGTGAAGTCATGACCGAGGCATGCCATGCTGCTTGTTGGCTCTCTGGAAATACCTCATTTATCCAGACACAGCAAAAAAATGCATTAGAAATAGGGGTCAACCCTGACACTCTGGTTTTACTGGTGCTATGACCACAGGCTCTCCAGATCCAGCCTTCAGGTTCCTCAAAGTCCCCTGGGGACCTGTTCTCTGGCCCTCTGATACCTCTTGCAGCTCTGTCTTGAATGGAGCAAGAAGTGGAGAAGGGCAGAGGAACCCTTCGAAGACCTGAAAGCAGGTCTGGTTTTAAAACGAGAGGAGAAGAATGTGCTGGGATCCAGTGCGGGGCCTGACCCGAGGCCGTAGAGGGGAAAGGGGATAAAACACCTTGCAGAGGGGTTGGTTTGGGCTGGAGGTGGCCAAGCGGCTGTCGAATAGCCAGGACATCAAGCAGGTTTTGGGTTGCAGGACAGTGACCACTGACAGAACTGTTTGAATTCCTGCACGCTCTGTATGGACACTGCTGCCGTGCTGGACCGGACGCTCCCCGCCAAGGCCAGGGAAGCTCCTGACACGTCCCCAACCCCGCGTGGCCCAAGCAGCCCATAGCTAAGAGCAAAGCACCGGGCACGGGGCTGGGAGAGGCCGCGCGGCCACGCAGCGCGTTGCTGTGAGGGTGGCTTAAGTGCTAGGAAGGGCCCAGCTGGGAGTGGTGGGGAGCGAGACGGGAGGACACGGTGCAGCCGCTGGCCCTTTCCGTGGCGGAGCCCCGGCCGGTTGCAGACTC
>VZSV01000333.1:333516-345630 GCA_013398735.1 Nothocercus julius | reverse complement strand
ATGGCCCCTGTGGCTCCCTCCACAGCCACAGCCCCCCCCAGACCCAACTCACCCCCTGAGCCCATTGGTGGCAGCAGCGCAGCCAGGAGGTCCCCGTAGAGAGGAAGAGCTCAGAGCCCAGCAGGGGCAGCGGGGACGGGAGAGGGGCAGGACAGGGCAGGGCAGGACGTGGACAGGGTACGGGGCAGGCAGGGGTGATGCTCTGCACCAGGGCCGTCCCTGCCCCACTCCCATCCCCATCCTCCGGCAGTGCTGGTGACAGGGATGGGCACAGCAGAGCCCTGGGGGGCCGCGGGGCTCTGGGCTGTCACTCACCGAGGTGAAGTCCTGGGGACACAGGTCAGTGCAGGGCATGGAGCCGGCGGGTGGACAGAGACACTGGAATGGGTGTCCTACTGTCCCTGTCCCTGCTGCCCCTGTCCTGCTGCCCCTGTCCCACTGCCCCCAGCCCCACTCACCTTCCTGGTGGCCAAGGACGGCTCCTGCCGGAGCAGCTGGCTCAGGACCAGCAGGTCCCCGCCAGCTGCTCCCTGCAGCCACTCCTTCTCCAGGGGCTCCAGCTGCTGGGAGAGCCCAGGACACCCGTCACCGCTGAGATCCGGCGCCCCATGAGCCCCCGCGTCCATCCGCCAGCACCCAGGGGGCCCAGCATCCCATGAGATACAGCAGCCCATGGCACCGAGCGTCCCTGCTCAGCACTGCTCCCCGTTAGAGCGGTTCTGTAACTCCCAACCCCGTGAGCCCCATCCCCATGAGACCTGGTGCCCCATGAGTCCCGTCCCCATGACCCCCACTCCAGAGGAGCCACCTCCTGGGACACGGCATCCCCGGGAGCTGCTCCCCAGTCCCCAGTGCAGCCGCCTGTGTCCCCCTCCTGTCACTCATGGCCACAGTGCTGGAGCCGGCGCCGCTGCTCCCGTCCTCAGGGGCCTTGGTGGCCACCGTGTCGCCGCCGCCCTGGCCCAGCTCTGCTGCCTGCGCCCGTCCGGCCCCGCGCGGCAGTGCCAGGGAGACACGGGGCCGTCAGCGCCTCCGCCTCGGCCTGGGAACGGGACCCCCGCCCGGATGCCAGGGCCCGCGGGAGGCGCCCCCGCCCCGGGCAGCCCCTCGCGGGGGGGTCCCAGCGGAACGCCAGGGTGCCGGGGGCCGGGACAGCTCCTGCTGTGGCCTGTGGGGCAGAGCAGGGATGGCCGGCGGCCGCCAGTGGATCTCGGCTGGGCGGACTCTGAGGGAAGCGGGGTGGAAACAGCCCGGGCCTCCTCCCAGCCCGGCCCTGGGGTCCGGCGGCGCTGGGGGCCCCTCTGCAGCAGCGCCCCTACCCGCAGCGGAGCCGGGCACGGGCGAGGGGGTCCCAGCACCAGCCCGAGCCCCAGAGCGCAGCGCTGCAGGGACCGGAGCCTGCTGCAAACACAGCCCCGTGTCCTGCTGCACACACAGCCCCCTGCCCCTCTGCTGCCCCGTGTCCCACTGCAGCTGCAGCCCTGTGTCCTGCTGCAGCCGCAGCCCCTCTGGCCCCGTGGGTGCCCGGCTGCTGCACCCTGGTGCTGCAGCCTCCTGCTCCCTGCAGGACCTGGCAGTGCCGGGGCAGGAAACAGTTAACGCCTCCTGGGATCGGCCTTGTGCAAGCGGAGGAGGCCGAGGAGGAGACCCCGCTGCAGCCCAAGGCTGGGCTGGCTCCTGTAGGGGGTGCAGGAACAAAGGAGCAGCCTCCTGGGGACACCTGGGATCCCCAGGACGCCCAGGACCCCTGTCCGCGGGCCCAGCACCAGCCCCGGAGAGCGGAGCCCTCCTCACACCCGGCACGGCCGGGAGGTGCCCGGGGCTGCCCCCGGGGCCCAGCTGTGCCCAGCTGTGCCCCGTGATGCCGCCCCGCTTAGAGCAGGATTATCCCGCAGGTTGTATCTGTAATTAAATACCGACTAATAATGCTCTCAGGATATTAAATGTGTAACAAACCCGCTTAGCGCCGGCTGGGGACGGGAAGGGGAAGGTCACTGGGGCTGAGGAGATGGCAGCATCCCGGGCCCCGCAGGCCCCACGCTGGCACTGGGGGACCCTGCCAGGGACCCTGGGGCTCCCAGGGGCTCTGCTCCAGCGCAGCTGGAGGGGACAGGAAGCACCAGGAGGAAAAGTCCCCGGCGGCCCCTGCCCAACCCAGCCCGCCGGGCACCCCGGGGGCTGCTCCAGCCCTGTCCCCACCTCGGCAGCCCCGGTGCTCTGGGCAGCCCTGGGTGCGGGAGCCGCGGGGCAGCCGGGTCCCCTGCAGCAGCCGGGGGGCCGGGCGCAGCCCCCGCTGCTCAGCTGCACCCTAACCTTGTCCCCACGGCGCCGCGGCTGCCGACGGATCTGCCTGATTAGATAACGGGGCCGTAATCTAGGAAAGCGCCCAGGCATCGGTGCCACTTCAACCCTGCACCCGGCCGGGCGAGAGGGGCACGAGGACACGAGGAGGGGGCTCCGCGGCGCAGGACCGGGGTCGCCAGGGCTGCCGCTGCGCCCCGTGCCCGGAGCCGGGGGGAGCAGGGCCTTGCGCCAGCCCCGCGGGCAGCGGGGACGGGCACCGTGCTCAGGCCCTGCCCCAGCTCCTGCTGAAGTTGGGCAGTTCCAGCCTTTTTCCCCTTCCACCGATAATCAGTTTAATGCAGATGCAGAGAACTAAAACTCTGAGATTAGCTGTTATAATCACATGTAAATACTTCCAGACAATCCGCTCAGGGGGGGCGGTGTGTGTAGTTTGGGACAGAGTTACACGGGATTTAGACTGTTCACCACTCAATTAATTTCCCGACTACAGCCCCAAACCAGCCTCGCGGCAGCTGCACCACTCCCTGCTCCCAGGTCAAGGTCGCTGCAGGCGGAGGACGAGACTGTGGGGCCGCTGCCGCCAGCTCTGTCCCTTCCCCCTGCAGCCCTGGCACAGGGGGCCGGGTCCTGGTGCAGGCAAGTCATGGTGCTGGTACCGGTACCGCTTCCCTCCCCGGTCCGCTTCCCTCCTGCTGCCACTTCTTCCCAGTGCCGCTTCCCTGGCCCGCGGGAGGACGTGGGGACAGGAGCATAGGCCCTGGGCAAGACAGCAGCCACCACCCCTTAGACACGCAGGTTTCAATCCCTTTTTATTCGTAAGCATATCCAAAGCTTGAGAATGTCAGAGTCGAACCCCTCCCACAACCACCTACAAAGCAGCTCTCTGCAGCAGAGTCCATCCCTCTTCAGAAGAAAAATAGAACATCTTCCACCTCTGCCTCTTCCTATTTTGGGTTGCTCCAGTCCAAAGCCCCACTGCTGCCTGCCTGCAGGCCGGAGAAGCCGAGGGAAGGGAGGCCTGCGCGCCAGGGCCACTCCGCTGCAGAGGGGCCCACGCGCCGCTCCGCGCCCTGCGTGCAGGATCCTCGCATGCCAGGCGGGCACCGCTTTGAGTTTGGCCCACACAGACATGATTGGGGAAAAGGGATTTCAGACCACCAAGTGCAAGAGGCAGAGAGCCCGGCCACGCCGCGCGCGGCCGGTGCCGTGGCTGGTGAGCAGTCCCCGCTCCGAGGGCCAGCTGCCTGTGCCCGGGGGCGCGCGGCCCTCGCAGCGCCCACGCCCCGCAGGGACCGGGCACGGCCCTCGCAGCCCCAAAGCAATAAGGCCACTGCTGGCGCTGGAGGCCTCCGCGTGCAGCGGCCGTCTCGCTGCAGCGCCCACGGCCCAGGACATCCCCGCTCTAATCTGCCAGCGTGATGACATCGTAGTGGATTCCCTGCTGCAGCTGCTGGATCTGCTCGGCCGTTGCCTCCGCCGTGAACACGCCCTGCGCCTGGGCCATGGCGGCATCGGCCACTGCTGCGGGGAGGGACAGCTCAGTGCTCTGCGCAGAGGGAACAGGGGGTGCCCAGGGCCCCCTCCACGTCCGCTGCCAGTGCAAGGTGCACGGAGTGGCACAGAGGACACCACGATCACGAAGGGCACAAGGGCCACAGCGCTGGGCAAGCCGGACAGCACGGGGACGGACTGACGAACCCCACGAGCCCGAGCCCATGAGCAGCTCTGCAAGCGTGGCTGGACCAAGCGCCTGGCGGCATCTCGACAGCTCATGGGAGGTATCATGAGCTCCCAAGCAGGACGGGCAACCCAAGAGCAGGAGGGAGACAAGACTGTCAGAGCCAAGGCATAGATTAGCCCTGTTGCTCTGGCCCTACCTGTGACTGCCGAGTGCGCGGCTGCCTCCAGCTGAGCCTGAGTGACAAGCTGCTGCTCCGGCGAGACAGGCATGTACTGGATCTGCAGGGACAGGGAACAGAGGCAAGAGAGTCGGGGACTGGCAGGACCCCTCCTGGAGGGCTGCACCAGCCCCAACTGCAGCAGCGAGTTGCTAAGCCACCCGCTTCCAACTCACCCCACTAACAGCCCTCTCTGCAGCACCACAGTTTCAGCAGCCAGGGCTGCCCCCCTACCTGCGGCTCCTGGAGGAACTGGCTGCCCTGCTCATACTGGATATGGGTGATCTGGCCATCCTGTACCTGAAAACAAGAGCTGCAGTAAGACTGTGTTAGGCTAACAGTGTTCCCTGCTTCCTGAACAAATGTGTGATTTCAGCAGAGCAAGTCACAGGGGACATAACGAGGCCCTGCCTGGCACCTGACACCCTTGTGGGCCCCACCCATGGCGCGGTCAGACACTTACCTGGATGTGATGTCCCTCTGGGACAACAACATATTCATGGGGAAGCAAGTGCTGTACGCCATCCTGGGCAATGATGTACTGTACCTGCAAACACAGGCATTCAGACCAAAAAGCAGTCGCCACACGCTCCCCCAAGCACAACACAGCTGCTTCCTGTCAGGCTTCTGTGCCTTTTTCCACCCCGCCTCTGCCCCTGCCCAAGTCTCCCCCGCTGTCCCTGCTCCAGCTGTGCAGTATCCGCAGGTTCCCCAAGCCCTGGGCCAGGCCTCACATGCACAGCCCTCTCCCTCACCTGGTTGTCCGATGTCACTAAGTGCTGTACTGTCTGTCCATCGGCAGTTGTGATCTCCTGGATGTACGTGGCCTCCTCCTGCAAGCAGCCAGCACCGTCAGTGCCAGCTACACCGACTGGCAGCCCTCGGAGGTGAGAGGAGCAGTGCGGGGCGGGAGGACACAGCAGGACTCACCTGGCTCGCAATGCTCTGCTCCTGAGCGACGATGATGTGTTCCTGCCCCAGGGCCTGCTGCAGCCGCTCGGGAGCCAGCACCGCCTGGCCCGACTGCAGAGCCGCTGCAACGTGGAGAGAGCCGGTGCAGACAGCGCCAGAGCCACCAGCCAGCCCCACTCCCACGAGCAGCCCTTGACACGTTCACCCCACCGAGGAGCGCAGGACACTTGCTTAACTGCTCATGGACAGTAAGAAGCGAAAAGAAACTCTGCCAAGATGAAGGAACTAGAGGACACTGCACGTAAAAACCAACACCCACATCAAACAGCACAAATTCCACTTCCTACTTCAGTCACAAGCTGCTCACATCACTGCTGCGTCCCAAACGCATTGAGCTAGCTATTAGGACCTGCTTGGGAAAACGCTGCACCTGCAGTTCTGCACACAGAACCCCATCGGGTCCTGCTGCCACCAGCCACCCCAACCTTCTGCTGGTCCAGGACCCATTTCAGCCCTGCCCAGCTCGCGAGCTGGGTGAATCATCCTGGGGGCTCTGGCCGCAGGAAAACAGGAGGTCGCTGCTGCTCAGGGCAGGCACCCGCCTTACTCTGCAGGGTGGCGAGGGTGTCCTCATCACTGTTCAGTATGATGGTCTGCTGGGCAGCAGCCGCAGGCGCACCAGGCCTCTTCCCCTCCGAGCTGTGCAAACGCTGCATGTGGAACTTGAGGTGCCCGTTACGGTTGAACCTTCAGGAAGAAAGAGTGAAGACGAGGTGGACACTGCCAGCAGCAGACAGGGCCTCTACAAGGCTCCTTGTGGCAAGTACAAGCATGGCCTAGGACACAGCCTGCCAGGTACTGAAATTTAATTTCCATCAGCTCCTAAGTACCCAATCTCCCTGCGCAGAAGCTCCTTGGAAACTAGGCTGGGTCCACTTAAAGCAGGAACTGTTCTTTAAGGGCAGAGCCCCTCATAATAGGGGATTGCTCCAGGGAGCAGGGCCTGAGCAGTCAGCTCTTTGCTAATATCCTCTCTCTTCTTGAACTCAAGAGCTCTGTAAGGTCTCTAGAAGGAGCAACAACTAGCAGAGCTCACTCACCTCTGCCCACAGATCTGACAGGCAAAGGGCTTCTCGTTGGTGTGTGTCAGCATATGCCTGCGCAGATCCTTTTTGTTCTTGGAGGCGAAGCTGCAGTGGGTGCACTTGTGTGGCCGAAGGTTGGCATGCTGAACCATGTGGCTCTGGGGACAGGAGGGAAAAACAAAGTCACAAAGCCACTGTCCCCAGTTTACCCAATCCTCTCATTCCCAGGGCTGTTACATAGCAGGGAAACCTACCCGAACCTCCGGCCAGAGGGCTGCAGTGAACGGACAGTCAGGACACTTGAAGGTGCTGGGCCCAATGTGGGCTCTCTTGTGACTCTCCATCTCCGCTCTCCCTGTAAACATGGCTGTGCAAATCTTGCATGAAAACTTTTTGGCTGTGGAAATCTTGCACGAGAGCTTCTTGGCTGCGGAAACCTTGCATGAGAGCTTCTTAGCCATGCCTTGGAGTGCAGGCCACTTGACCTTTGGGGATGACATTTCCTGCTCCTCAGGGGCTGGGGACAAAGGTGAGTCTTTCTGGAGCTGCCTGGTGACACACTGCACCAAAGGCCACTTGACACCAGTGGTCTGTGCCTCCTGGCCATCCACTGGCGAGGGAAAGGCAGTGTCCCCGCTGAGGGGCTAAGAGAAAAAAGAGAACAGTCACGCCTGCTCACACTGATGCCAAAAAAATGGAGAAAAACGCCAGTCTCCTCACCTCAATGTGATGGAACTGATTCCCTGGGACGCTGGATGACATGATATAGTGATTGTTAGGGTTCTTCAGAGCCTCATTCATCACAGCTTCGCTCACCACAACTGCATGAGAAGCCTCTGCAGGGCTTTCCTCCTCACTGTGGGCAGGACACAGGGTCAGCGTGCATCTCCCTCATACTCACTAAAGGCCCTCTCCTCTGATGCAAGAGGTGCCTCAGTCTCCCCACTTCTCCCACTAGGCTAACCTGTATAGCGTGCCTGGAGCCTGAACCTCCTCACTGATGGGTGTGATGATGCTGTATTCTGTTGTCCCACCAAAGGGGATAGTGATCTGCTGCAGCTCTGAGCCACCCAAGGTCGCCTCCTCATAAGCCTCCTGCACCAATGTCTCCCCAGGCTCTGTCATGTGCAGTGTCACCACCTTCTGCTGCTGTTCCTCCTCAGAGGGATCCATCTCCGTCCCTTCCTCCTGTGTCTCTGCCTCACCCGGGCTCTGCACTTCTCCCGAGTCATCCGGCTTCACCACTGCCACCTGCATAGGGTAGAGCAGCATGTCAGCTGGAGGAACACATGGCTCTGCAGGACACCCATAAAGCAGAGCAGGGCTGGGTGCTGTGAGGAGACTGAGGGAGGGCTGGTGAAGCTCTCTGGGCCCTCCCTCAGTCTGCTCACCTGCAGAGAGCCTGTGGCCAGCTCCCGCTGAGCGCTCATGTTCAGCAGGAGATCCAGTGCCGTCTGCGTGGCCAGCTCTGCTGATCCTGCCACACCTGGCGGAGCCAGAAAGAGGCCGTTAGACACTGCGCTCACCCAATTCTCCCTGTCCCCTCCATCCTCCCTTGGAGCCCACCTTGCTCATAAATGATGGTGGCCCCTCCCAGGGAATCCTGGGAAAGGATGGGGGGCTCTGATCCCGGGAGCGCCTGGACCGCATGGTAGGACACAGGACCAAGAGGAACCTGTGTGAGAGGAGGAGCTGAGAGGCGGCCAAGCAGGCAAAGAGTGGGGAGGAGCTGGGAGCACAACGGCACTCACCGGCGGGCTGGGCTCTGGCTCGGCAGGGGCCTGCACCTGACTGTGCTGCTGCTTCAGCTCCTCGATCTGCTGCAGTGTGAAGAAGGGGCGGCGGCGGCAGGGGGGCTCCTCGGGGTGTCGCTGCGCCCACTCCTCAAAGCAGTCGGCATGCCGGCATTGCACGTGCAGGCGCAAATTCTTCTTGTGCTTCGTGGTGAAGTGACAGAACTCACACGCAAACGGCTTCCCTCCTGCAACACAGGAGAGGCCGGAGTCAAGCACGGTCTCCAAGGGAGGCAGGGAGAGCAGAGAAGCTCTGGCCCGTGTCCAGGAGACGTGGATCTGGAAGGGTGCACGTGTGTCGGGAGGGGGGCCAGGCAGGCACCTTCTCTCACCCGTGTGCTTGACAGCCATGTGCGAGACCAAGAAGTCCTCGCGGAATGTGGAGTACTTGCAGAAGCTGCACTTGTAGGGCTTGTCATTCATGTGCGACAGCTGGTGGTTCAGCAGGATCTTTTTGTCCTCGCAGACGTACTCACAGAACTCACACTTGAACCTGCCGAGACCAGACCGTCTGTCACACAGGCAACAGGGACCTTCTGCCTTCTCCCTGTGAGAGGGAGCTGAGGATGCTGGCTCTGTGAGGACACGTGGCAGACCCTCGCTTGGCTCCTACCTGCGGTTGGCAATGGCCTGGATGTGCGTGAGCAGGTGCATTTTGAAGGTGTAGCGCTTCTTAAAGGACTTCCCACACTGCAGGCAAAGAGCAGAGCAGAGCAGCGCTCACCTCCTGTCCAGCGCCACCGGCTGCCCACCTCCGTCCAGCCCAGTCGCCACCCTCTCACCTTGTCACACATGTGCGGCTTCTCCGTGCTGTGCGTTTTCATGTGCTGAGTGAGTCTCTTCTGCATGGGGTAGATACGATTGCATACGGGGCATGGGAAGGAGTTGAGCTTCGGGGGCTGGAGGGAGAGCACAAAGATGAGCTCACCTGGGAGGGGACTAACACCCTCTTACCCTGCCCATCACCAGCCCTCGGCCGCCTTTTCTCTGTCGATCCAAAAATACTGCGGTCAGTTAGGCACCAAGGACGCCTCTCTGCAGAGGAACACTGCTGAGCTTCAGGCCACCAGGGTACTCAGACTCACCGGGTCAGCTCTCTTTTTCCTGAAAAAGAAAGAAACCCTCTGTCAACCAAATCCCAAATATGACACCAAAACAGACCACTGCAGAAATGGTCAGAGATCAGATGCAGCTATGGCTGCACCCCCAGGCCTAGGGGAGCAACACTGGTGCTGCTGAGGCAAGACAGCCTTTGGGACTGTCCCTTCACTAACCTGTCCCGACTGTGCACTGTGGAGTGCCGGATAACGTCCTTCTTGTACACACTGGTGTAGTTACACTCCTCACACTTGTACGGCTTGCTGCCCACGTGGTTGAACATGTGCTCCTGCAGGGTGCACGGAGGGAGTCGTGAGACCTGGGGTATGAGCCACCCTCTGGGGGACAGCCCACAAACAAGACAGGCAACAATCACCTTGAGGGAGGACCAACGGCGGGAGCGGTAGCTGCACTGAAGACACTTGAAGAGCTGCGGGTCGTTGGCCTCGTGCGAGTTGACATGGAAGCGCAGATCATCGTGCGTGAGAAAACGCGAGCCACAGATCCGACACAAATACGGCCTCATCAGGGGCTTGGGCGACTTATAGTAGTACCTGCAGAAACGGAACCGACGCTCAGAGCTGTGGTGGCAAAGAGGGGCTGGACCGGCTCTGGTCATAGGCCAGACGGCCCAGCGATGGCTCAACACGCACCCCTCACCTGCGCCCCATGTACTTGCGGTATTTCTTGCCCAGGAAGCGGCGAGAGGGCCGGCCTCGCCTCCTGGGGAGGACATCTGCCTCCTCGGGGCTGGTGTTGGAGGAAGGATCCTTATTCTCAGAGTCTGACTGGCTAATGCTGGGCTCTGCCAGGCTCTCGCTGGTCCCATTTTCCAATCCAGAGGAACTAGCTGCTTCCGAGTTCTGTAGGTCACAGCTCTGCGTGCTTTGGGATGTCACCAAGGGCTCCACCTCCCCTCCTGCTTGATTGCAGCATAGCACAATGGCATCAGACATTGATGTGGGTGCCCAAGAGCCCTCGTTCTGCTCCTCCTCAGACCCAGCATGTGGCTGCTTTACCTTCGGACATATCCTGGGGCATGTCTTCCAGACGCGGAAACTTGCGGGGTCTCCCTGGTCGTCGCCGCGGCCTCTCCTCGCTGGAGGTGGGGACAGGGCGGCTGTACTTGGGCTGCCGCGCACGAGGCTCGTCCTCAGCTGGGTTATAGTCACTGTCCTCTGGAGGCAAACGCACAAAACGTTAGACACAAGCAAAAAGTTCGGGCTACGTCAGACGTGGGGAGGATGAGTCCTACCTTCAGGGTCATCAATAGCACCAGCATCCATGATGTCATCATCTTCTTCTTCCTCTGCAGCCTCCTCCTCTGCAGACTTTGGAGCAGGACCCCCTTTCCGTGGATGCTCCTTCTTCAAAGCCAAAGCTGAAGCCACTACCACAGAAAACAGAATGAAATCTCTTTATCAGACTGCATTACACTTCAGACTGCATTACACTCCTGCTCTTCCTGTTTCTTACACGGAGAGAGCAGCGAGCCTTTCTGCAGCAAGATATTTTCTTCCTTAGTGCTTTCTAGTGGCAGCACCCCACATACCTGGCTGGAAGTGCCGCTCTTTCATGTGGTTGATTAACGTTTTCTTGGAGACACTCTTGTACTGACACATCTTGCACTTGAACTGCTGCACCACCACCACCTCCATCATCTCCTCCAGGGTCTCCATGTCTGGCTGATCCAGCTCCTCCCCACCATCGGCCTCTCGGGCCTGATCTGCCTGCGCGGGCAGCTCCAGGGCTTCTGACTGCTCAGAAGGGTCTGAAGGGCCTGGCTGGTCAAGGCATGTGGAAGTTGGTCCATCAGTGACGGCTTCAATCGCCAGGCTATTGGCCAGCGCAGAAGTGGCCATCTGGGACACCATGGGGGCACCTGGAACACCAGAAAGAAGTCAGCCAGGGAGCACAGCCTCACCTGCACACAAGCCACACGTATACCCTGAGTACAGGGCTGAACACACAGGGCTCCATGGGGCACAGAGTATTGAACCAGAGGCAGAGAAAGCTGCTACTGGAGGGGCGTCCTCACCATCATCAGGTCCCTGCAAAATGAGGTACTGAGTAGTCTCTGCGCTGCCATCCTGAGCACTTGTCACAGTGATGCAGCCTGGGTGGAGAACAAAAGCAAAAGGATGGTAACTGCCAGATGGGGAGGTTTACAGGCATAAGCAAGAGGGGGCTAGAAAGGTTCAGCCCTAGGGATTTAGCCTTTTTGCAAATGCTGCACCTTGGCTGGAGGAACCCCGAGGCAGATGGGAGGGCAGTGGGGCAGCCCCTTGCAGCAGCTCCATGCGAACCTCCCCACCACTGCGGCCAGGCAGCAGAAAAACCCCTCCCGCACCTGTACGCACGTGCAAACTTCTGACTACCTTCCAGCCAAATGCCAGCTGTGGCAGAGCAGCAGCTCCCCTCCCTGGCGCCACTGCTCATCACAGGCCAGCACTCGAGCACAAGGCTCCAGGGCAGCGCAGGCGGCGGGGGGACACACTCACTCTGCATGATGTCAGGCCCAATCGTGGACTCGATGATCTTGTCTATAGCGGAACCAAGGTCGGAGGAGGTGGATGCGGTGGAGTCTGACACCACGGTGGCTCCGTCGGTGACGACACTGGAATGAACCAAGACCTGTGGCGACTCGGACACCATGATGGACTGGCTCACTGTGGACACGCTGGAGACCAGGGTGGACTGGGCGATGGAGGAGGAATCCGGCAGGTAAATCCGGGGAATGGCATCTGTGCTGGAGCTGCTCTCGGACACCTCTTCCTAAGAAGAAAAAAGAGGCCAGAGGAGCTGGGAGGCGTTGGCGAAGGCAGCCCCTTGGGGGAGCCCGTGTCCGCACGCACCACGGGGCTCTGCAGGGCTGCGGGAAAGGTGTCAAAGCAGAAACGAAGGGTGTCAAGGCAGCGTCTGCCGGGACGCGCCCGGGGGCCCCGGGGACAGGAGTGCGACGGCGCACGAGGCCGCTGCAGCAGGGCTGCTCCGCGGTGCCGCCGCCGCCGCCGTGCGCGGCCC
>VZSV01000333.1:276281-292465 GCA_013398735.1 Nothocercus julius | reverse complement strand
CCGCCGCGCTCCCCTTGTGCTGCTTCGCTGCCTGCCCGGCCCCGCTGCGGCAGCTGCCACCGTGGTGCATCAGCGTCACGCAGAGGGGCCGGTGCCCGCGGCAGCGCCCAGCGGGGCCCAAACCAGCCCGTGTCGCCCGCTGCCCTTCGCCGTCGCGGTGCTGCAGCGAGCCCCGTTCGCACGTTGCACCTTCGGCAGCAGCTGCAGGGCTCCCTAGCCCCCCAAAGCATCTCTCACGTTAGAGAAATTTAACAAATGTGAACGGTTCTAGGAACCATGCAGGAAGCGGTGCTGAGGGCAGCAGCCCTAGCCCCTGTACATAGTGTACATAATACAGTACGTGTATTTTTAAAGTGATCATATTTATGTTAATAGAACAGATGAAGTCTATATATAGAGATCTATATCTATACTGAGAGATGCAGGGCTTTGCTAGCACTGGGACGGTGGCTGCCGGGGCTCCTCCGCAGAAGGAGGGTGCCCGCCCGCCAGCACCCGGGTGCTCGGAGCAGGGCCACAGCTGCAGGCCCCCGAGGCCCGGGAAGGGCCAGCTCACCGGTTCGTTCTCTTCTCAATTTAGCTTCTTCAGAGTTTTCAGGGAAAAGAAGTTACAGACTTTTCTGAACTTGTTTCACAGCAGATTTGAGCTTCCACTCCAAGTGCAGCCTGCTAAGAGTTGCCCTCTCCCGGCGGCGCCAGCTCCTGCGCCGGTCTGGCCCCCCTGGCAGTGGATCAGCCCCGCGGCGCTCACCCCTCTCCTCCTCCTGCCCCGCTCCGAGCTGCCCCTGGCCCTGAGGGTCTCGCGGGACCCCGCGGCTGGCCCAGAGTGAGTGGGTGGTGCTGCCGCATCCGTGCAGGGACCCGCGGCCCTGCTGGGAGGGTTTCAGCACCAACCTGACCACCCTTCTGCAAACCAAGGCCCTGCTGCGCTCCTGCAAGCGCCAGTGCCACCAAAGCTGCAGGGGCCGCTTGGGTGCAGGGCAGTAGGTGTGCGGTGAGATTGCTTTTTTTGCTTTAAGATACTACCTGGGCACAATCCGAGACCAAAACCAAGCCCAGCTGCACAGCTGTGCCTGCTCCTGCATTTCTGTCACTCCCAAAGTGCCTCCCTCTCTCCAGCAGCAGCCCGAACCGGAGTGGGGCCTCAGCTCCGCGGGTACCTCTGCCCGCGCCGGGGCTCGGGACAGCGCCCAGGGCCTGGGCTCCTCCTGCCGGGGTGGGCGCCGAGGGCAGCCAAGGCAGGGCTGGGTCCAGGCAGCGCACGGGACAGAGCGGCTCTGGTCCTGCCTCTGCCACTTGGAGCCTGCTAGAAGAATGGGCAAGAGAGCAGCCCTGGCTTTGGGCAAAGGCCTCTGGCCTTGGGCCCTGCCAGAGCAGGATTCCTATTTCCCAGCTGCTCTGCCCCTTGCTGGTCCCCATCCCAGCTCCAGCGTCAATCGCAAGGCCAGGTCTGTCCTGTGCGCCCAGCCGCCCGCTCGGCTCCGCGCTGGCGCCGCCCGCTCGGCCTGGGGGCTGCCAGCTGCGCTGCCTCTGAGCGCCCGGTAGCGGCCAAGCTGCCCCGGGCAGCAAGGCCGAGTCCTCCCGCCCCGCGGCGAGAGCCGAGCACGGCCGCGCAGCCCCTGCTGAGCAGCGCAAGGCAAAGGCTCTTCCTGCAAGGGCAGGAACAGCTTAGCAGGAGCAAAAACACCTACCGGGAGGGGGGCGAGCCCAGGGCAGCTGCCCCTCGCTGAGCTGCACCGTCCCCCCAGCCCCGTCCGCAGAGCGGCGAGCGCGTCCCGTCCCGCGGCCGGCTCGAGCCCCGGCGCAGCTCTGCCGCGCGCGTTTGGCAGCGGCAGGAAGGGGCCGGCTACTGCAGCAAGTTCCCCATCGCCGCTGCTCCGGAGAGGGCCAGTTTTAGCAGACAGCACTGCATGTTAGTTTACAAACCCAGCCCTGCCCTGCACGTTCGGTTCTGTGCGTGTTTGGTTTCCCCGTGGAGCGCCCTTCTGCTGTTCCACCTCGGTAAGGCAGTGTCCTCCTGTGGTAGAAATGCAAGTTCCTTTCCGGCACATGCGCAGACACGTTAAGGTTTTTGTTTCAGACAGGAAGGTCTTGACCCCCCAAGGTTTGCGTTCCAGGCAGAGCAGTGTGTGCCGCCGCAGGGACGGGGGCGGCAGCAGGAGCTCGGGCGGCGTGCGCTCCCGCACCTCTGGAGAGGAAGAGGGAGCTGCTCTTCCCCCTTTCAGCCGGGCAGGGAGAGGCCTCCGTGCCAAGCAACAGCGGCCTCCACCTCACCACGGTGCTGGTGACAACCCGTGACACGGCACTCGTGGGACACACAGGCAGAGTCTGGGCTGGGGTTGTCCAGTGGCTGGACTAGAGGAAGGACCAGATACTGCCTAAGGCGAATGGGTTGCACTAGATGAGTCAAGACCCTCCTCTGTGTAGCAGGACTAATAACCAGCAGAAAGACCGAGAGGTCTGAGAGTTGCTGGTTACAACAACACTCTCTGTGCTACATGTGCAATATATTTGTTATGAATGTTATCACAAAGTCAGCTCATTCACTATCTTTTAATCACTGTAGCTAGATGTTCTACGTCCATACAAGTGACTTTTATTCGAGTGCAATATTTCTATAGACATGTAGTGACCTAGTATGCTTTGTGTTTTAGAGAATCTGTGTGCAGAGCAATGCAATTAAGTTTAAAATCTTGTAAATAAAAAGAGATTGCAAACCAAAAAAAAAAAGAGTACTATGCTTGCATTTAATTTTTTGTGAGTGCTTCAGTACTGTGCACTAGGCCGCCTCAATACAGACCTTGTGTTCTCTGTGCAGGTATTAATGGAGGAGTGGCTCCTCAGTTGTTGAATGCTCCCTGTTAATGCTTTATTGCTTTAACTGTATTAATTTTTTTAGACTCCTGTCTGCACAAAATGCAATAAATGATTTTATTACACCCTTCACTATTTGCTGGGAAGTTTTCACTTGTTTCTAGGGTCTCTATAACTTTTTTTCATTTGGCTGGTATTTCTGTAACAAGGAGCAAGCAATGACCAGGAGCAGCAGATTGCAGAGGAAGTGAAACATCAAGGGTGCAGCAGCTTTTCAGAAGTGCCACAGGTCCCATGCTTAAGCTAGCAGAAATTTCTGACCACCCCAGAGAAGACGCTTTACCTGTTTGCAGTCATGCAACGTCCTGCAAGGACATGTGGGCTGCTCTGCTTGATACTGTCTGAATAGTCTTAATTCACTGCAGGAGAATAAATAGCTATCAAGTGCTTTAAAACCAAAGGAGTATAAACCGAGACTGACTACAGCATCCTTACAGCTGGCGCAGTAAAATGTGTGTGCGTTCCCCTTAGCATGCAGCACCAGGCAGCCTTGGAGCAGCTTACCTGGAAGAAGAGAACAACAGCAAATGCAATGGAATAATGTATTCCAGTAGTACTCAGGTTATTAAGTGTCAAAAACACAACAAAACATTTTTCCTGCCTTTTTATTAAAAAGTAATGTCCTCTTGTTAACAGCACAGAGAAAAAAGGTTACAACACAAACCACCTGGGACAAATAAATCTTTGCTCCATTAACTTTGCTTTTTTAGTTTCTTTCCATCCTCTGCAGGGAAGTCTACAGACTGCCAGAACTGTGCAAAGAAGGACCACAGAGATGTCTTGTGTTCTGTATCAAAGGATGTCACTGGTTAAAAACATGGTGAAGAACCTGCCTGATTTTCCATTCAGTTGTTTGCTGCAGCTACCAAAGTGTTGAAAAAGATGTATAAAAAACAAACTATTGCATCTTGGCACTGCCTCTTGCATCTGAGATGGACAAAACACCAATCAACAGTGAGATGAAGGTTCAGAGGACAGGTACCCACCACCTGGAAATCGGCCACAGTTATTTCTGAGAGCTGGGTCACAGTAGCCAACTGCCCCAAAGCAGTATCACGAGGAAATTTATATGCCAGATTTAACAGCCGGCTCTTGAATTTGACTACTTGAGTGCAGGGAAATTGACAGAATACCTGGAGTCTCTGCCTTGGCTGGAAGTTCTCATTGCCAGATATCCACAGTGCTCAGATCAAAGCTTCCAATTTCCATCATGTGGGCCAGGTAAGGACTGTTTATGTTTGCCTCACTGATAGGGACAAGAGTCGTGGCTCTGCAAGGGTCAAACTACACTGTCCTCACTTACTGAGCAGTGGTTAGGCATGAGCTTCTTGAGTTCAGCTGCTAGCACTACTACCATACTTTTCTTTTAAATTGGCTTATATGCCATTAAGGAAAAAAAAGAGAGGAGAGAGAGGGAGAGAGAGAGGGAGAGAGAGAGGGAGAGAGAGAGGGAGAGAGAGAGGGAGAGAGAGAGGGAGAGAGAGAAAGTGCCCATTTCAAAGAGGTATGTCTTACCCAGTCAGGGTACCATTCTGCTTAGTCTCATCTCATTTTCTCAAAACCACTGACCTAAAAACTACAGTAAGACCATTCAGTGAGATCAGACTGCACTGCAATGTAATGGTGCACCAACTACCGTGAGAGGGGAAGATGCAGAAGGACTGTCACTGCAGCAACTTCTAGCTTGGACAGAACAGCAGCTCCCCACACATTCTGTCACTGAGAAAGTGGAGCACAGCTGTCCAGATGTTGCTAACCAGATCAACATGAGGAGAGCAGTGCTAGCAATGCTTGGCTGCAGTGCCACTGGGGGTAAACTCTCACCAAAGTGGAGAGGACATGCATATCCAGGGGCATTTGCCCTGTGTCAAGAACAGGAGACTCTTTAAACAGCTATACGTATGGAATGGCAAAGGGAAGGGGAAAGGGCTTGACAGCTCAGCTTTAATAGTGTCGCTGGTAGGAACCCATTGGTTGCTGGGCGGAGGACCCTGCTCGCCCCTGGGCCACCGTTTGGCTCACTAGGTGGGAGAGCGCAGGACCACTCTGGATAAGGGTGTCCAATGCTTTCTGTACACTAGGGTTGTCAAAGTTGATACCAGAAGATACTGGCCTTTGAGCTGGGACGTTGCCAGGAGCAGGAAGGCGATTTTGGTGCTGGCCGTAGAGTGACTGCGCTGGCGGAGGAGCTCCGGGTCTTGGACCTGCATTCCTTGAAGGGCCTTGGAGAGCGGTGAGCTGTGTGTTTGGAGTCTGCAATCTCTGCTGGGCTTGGTTTAAGTTTGCAGCGCTCATCTGTGCCGAGCGGGCCTGGCTGCTGGCCATGTTAGCAAAGTTCTGACTTGGAGCGCCACCTGAAGAGCCAGCTGAGGCTGCAGAACTGCTGTTGGCTACAGCAGCTGCCGCTGCTGCTGCTGCCCCACTGTTGAAGAGACTGAGGATTTTGGCCTGAAGCTCCTGCTGAGGATTAGCAGAGGACACCGGAACAGAAGGAGCAGAGACCAGAGGCTGTGAACCCTGATGAGCCTGAGCGCTCGGAAGGCTGGACTGGCTGCCCAGGGATGATCCTGAAGGTGCTCCCAAAGACTGCCTTGACATGGGTGCTGGAAAAGAAAGGCAAGAGAGTTAAAGCTCTGTAAATGCCTTTGAAGAAGCCCCTAAAAGAACCAAGACACCTACTGAAGACACAACTGTCGGTGACGGCCCAGTCTAAACAGGAGAGCTACAGAGCTCTGGGGAGCCCAAACCACTTAACAGAATTATTGCCCTTTATGCAGGAGCCAAACCAGTTATAGCAATTCTGTGGTTTCCATTACAGAATCCACATGAAAGATAACAGCAGTCTCAGGACTCCTGAGAAGGCCCCTATCTCAGTAAGATAAGGCACCGTGTGGAAAAGTTACAGCACTTGTACTCCTCTGTGACCCCACCACTGTGTTCCTGTCCCATCTGGACAGCCCACAGTTCATGTGATTAATAACGCTGTCAAGGGCTGAGAAACTCACCCTGCAGAGAATCTGTGCTCCCCCTAAGTAACCTTTCCTTACGGTCTCGCAAGTAATTAATGACTTTATCCGTCTCCTCAGCAGTTAGATAGCGATTGTCAGCCAGCAGGTTAAGGAGAGTCTGAATCCCCGGAGGGTGACCTCCCCTGACACCCTCTTCCATGGGCGGTGGGCGCTCCCGTTCTTGGAGAATGGCTTCATCTGCCATCTTGGCAGCCTGCCTGGCTATTTCCTCACGCTCCTTCTCCCGTGATTCTGTCTTGTAGCGCTCATAATTTCTTGCGACCAACACCATGGCATCAGCTTGGGGCATGTTGCGGTGTTCTGCACAAGGAAAAGAAACGCTTTAAGTAAATCAAAGTGACATTAACAGAAGATCCTTTGCCTCACTCACACCAGCACATCTCATTCAACAGACAGGTACCTCTTTGGAATCACAAGCACACACTTGGAAATCTCCCTAAGCATGCAGTAAAAAGACAGTTCAATTTTGTGATTGCTTCAAAAGCCAGCTGAAGGCTCAAGACTATCACCCAACAAGTCCATCCTCTCCTCCATCAACAGATGAGGGGTCCAAGACGATGTCATACCAGTCTAAAAAATGCCTTTGTTGCCTCTCCCCCAGTTAAAAGAGACAGCAACCCCCTCTGCCTCTCTCACAGATTTTCCTTGCTTCCACTAGGAAACTTCCAGTTGTTCTGTTGCTAAATTCTTGGGCAGGTCTAAGACTTGCCCTACAAAGGATACGAAGGCTTCTCAGAGTGGAGTAAAACTGATGTACATCTTTTTTCTTTTTTGCTTCCTTATTGTCAAACCTTAATATAGTGTGTGTACATGCAGAAGATGGGGAGGAAGGATGCAGTGGTTGAATTTCATAGTGCTCATTCTGTTCATTCTCTGGGGGAAATAAGCAGCAATAAATTTAAGGTTCCTTTATGATAAAGCAAATAATAGTTGATTCCAACATCTTTATTTTCCATCTACATTATAAAAGCTTTTGTGGTCATTATTTCCACCTCACAAAGCACATATGAAAATAGTTCCCAGATACAGATTTAAGCATGCAAATTATAAAAAGGACTTTATCTTCCAAAAGCGTACAAAGCTCTGGGCACTTCTGAAGCCTAGAGATCTATAAATCTTGCCACTCGTTTGGCCCATGACAGGAAATTGACGTTCATTGTACTATTAGGCTTTAAACAGGCAGTAATAGAGCTCCCTAAAATTCACATTCATGGAAAGATGTCCATGTGCTATTCAACTACAGCATATTCATGAGTTGATGACTGGGCTTCTGATACAGTATTAGATCCAGGGAAGGAAAACAGAAGACTGTTTCAGCAAAGGTACTGAGAGTCAAAAACAAGGGCAATAAAAAGTCCAGTGGAATGTGGTTGGGCTGTACTTCCGCAGGAAATGGAAAGCCCTCCAATTATATTTGCATCATATGTTAAATGAAACTGGGCTTCCTCAGTCAGTAACAACCAAAAGGAACGAATTTGCATTCATAAGTTAGCACTCTCAGGTGAATCTGACAAAACATTATTTGAGAAACAGTAAGGAAGAAAAAGCCTTTGAAAGCTCAACAGCAGTCAACAACCCATGTCTGCACATGATGTCAATGGGCCATGACCAGGGCAAGAGGCTGGCTTTCCAAAACCACATTCTGGTAAGATGTCTGCTAAAACCCCTGCCCTCAATCTCACAACCACCAAGTCTCACCCTGTGATGGAAAATGACGTGACAAGTGAAAATAGTGCTAAGGAAGGGGAGCACATACACCCAATCACTTAATAGCTGTATCTTCTTAAAACTGTTTCCAGTTTCATAGTCAGATCTCTACCTTGACAGAATAAACTATCCCTATTTTTCTTCCTCTTAAATCTCATTTGGTTATAAAATCTGTCCTGCAATGTGTCACTTTCCAAGCACTCTGGCTCTGAGAGCAACCAGTGATAAGCACAGGCTACAATGATAATACTCACAAGTCTATTGAAGCAGTTCAATCATTTCTAGAGCTACAGCTCATGACGTGCCCTAGGATGCAAGGACTGGTGACTTCTGGTGCTAAAAATACAGCTGAGATTTTCCTTGGCAGTAATTAAACAGTCCTTTTAGCAAGGGACCATAAAATATTACAGAAACTTGTAATTAATGTTATTCAGATTTATGACACAACGCCGATTCATTAATAATCAGCTATGCCACAGCCAGGACGAACTTCATCCTACGTGATTCTGCTTGAAAGAAAATGTTCTGGAGCAACACCCTGAGAAGTTCAGAGTGACCACATAGCTGCACAGCCGATTGAGACCTCAGTACCTTGTGGGGTGCCAAACATGATGTTAACAGTGCAAGAGCGGTGAACTTGATGCTGCTGGGTGATGACAATGGCAAAAGGAGACCCTCCTCTGCTCACATCGTCCAGGGCTTGCGTCAGTGACATCTCTGTGTTGAGGAAGATGAGGTCCACTACCATGCCCAGGTCCCGCACTTTCCGCCCCACTGATTCTGCGTACTCCCTACCACAAACAAAGCCAGCACAGGTCAAGTCAGGACATACAGAAACAGAAGCCCTGCCACAGTCATTCTCTCCATCTTAGATTCACTTCTCTAATGGTTTCATGAAATTTAACTAAAGGGCAGTATTAAACCAGTCTAATTAGAATAATATAAAAGCTTATATCCTACCCTTAAGTGTTGTCAATCAGTTAGCTCAGCTTAACTGAAATATATCACAAATAAGGCTCAGCTTATCTAAGAACGTCTGAAAAAAAAAAGATTTTCACTATTATAAATTTGCTTTAATATCAATGTGTGTAAACTGAACTCATATTAAGTGACGTTATGCCAGCAGAAATCTAACAGGCATAAAACAAAGCAGCTACTTCCACAGGTTGGTTACTTGTGCTCTGTTCAACATCCTAACTGTCCATGTGTACCTGATTACAACTCCCTGCAGCACAGACCCACTTCTGGGCTTGAAGATTAATTTTCAGAGAGCAGGTACCAATACATATCCACCTGAGTTTGACGTATATTTGTTCTGCTGGTTGCTTTTATCTCTTTAGCTCTTTCCCAGTTTAAACACAGCATCTATGAAGCAGTTTTTACTGTTGCTACTGTCCTGCAGACTTCCCAAACACAAACCATAGCTCAGAGGGCCCAGTCTAAAGTTTTTGTTACCAATGAATTGTAGTACCAACTGTATATACATTCCGGCAAATTTACTGTAGGTGTGTTCTCAGCTTTTGTTGGCGTTCCAACATTGTAACAGTCACTGTTCCTCAGCATATACTGTGAGGAAACATTTTTTACCCTCCTCCCCAACACTGTCATTTTCAGGATTTTTAAGTTACACTGATTATACATTGAAGCCATCCAGGATCATCTCCCAACAGTTCTATAACAGGGGACACCAGTGCTTGGAAATCCATGCTCTAGCATGCCCCAGTTCTTATGGTCTGTGGCTGTTATAGACTACAAAGATTCGTGACACCTCATACTGATCCCTCTGTACAAAAGAATGCACAAAATTCTCATTGTATACAATAATTTGGGCTCTATTAAAATATCTTCCAAACACTTTTAGTCACCAAGAGATAAAGAATCTAACATTCCTCAAAAAATCTGTTCTGATAGGTAATCAGCTCCGCTAAAAGCAAACCACAGAAATGTATTTCTAATTTCACTTTGTTGCCAACACTCTTTTCCTGTTCTGTCTTCAAGCACCAGATCACGCAAGCAACACTACCCACTTCTGCATCACCGATATGGCAATGTTAAATTCATCTCTTGATCTTTTTTTTCAGAAGGGCTAAAGAGACAGAAAAGTTTACCCTAGGTAAACATTTTCTTCAGACCTCAAACCAGAGTTACAATTATCTACATATTTCCCATCTTTATACATGTATATATAATACATATATACACATATACTGGGTGGACATATTAAGATATAGACACCACCAGATTGGTGTTACCAGTGAGGCACTCCTCTATACCATGCACAGTTGTATCTCCCTGCTCCCGACAAGCTGTCCGCTCTCCAAACCAAGGACACATTAGGATTTTTCCCACAGCAAGTCCATTTGACTCCTAAAATCCTTTTAAATAATTACATTCCAAGAGAAACATCATCTTTCTACTGCCACAGCCTGCATCTTTGTTTCTTGCACATAACTGTATTATAACATATTTTGTTAAAACAAGGACACTTTCACAAGAGTTCAGACTGCACCAGGGGAGTCTTTGTTATTTACCACGTGCTTTTAGCATCACTTGTGACTATTTTCAGCAGTGATTTTATATTTCTTGCACACTGTATTAATAACGGTATTGAGCGATGCCTGACTTAATAACCAATTTGAAAAGAGATCCAAAACAAAAACCCCCTGTGACTCCACACTGGCCACTGCTTTGCACTAAGTGTTGAGGAGCACATGTTAACACAGGGTATGTCATCCAACCCATGAAAAACAAGCACTGGCCACTGTAACCTGTTGTGACAGTGGGTACAAAAGTGTTCAAGAGATGGTGCAGTGGTAGGTGATAAGAGGAAAACAAAAAGTGCAAAGGTATTTCTCCATCTCACAATAAATTTTTCCAGAATGGCAACCAGCTTTCTCAGGGTCCTAAAACCACTCTCCTCAAAGGCAGCTAGTTGCAAGGCAAACAGCCCAAAGCAGAAATAAATTTAACTCTTTTCTTCTACTGCCAATAATAAAAAGTCACAACTATTTTCTTACTTAGTCTGCTTATTCACCACGATCACAGAACAATCCACAGGTCTCTCTGCATCAAAACGTCTCTTGATTTCCTCATAGTACTGACGGTATAGTTCCTCTCGACGTCGCTCCTCACGCTTCAGACGGTCTGAAAACAAACCATAGAAATGGGCAGAACAGATAATAGCCTTTGGATCTGCTTGCAGCACTTAGTTGTATGCACCCAAGCACCTCTAAATCTCAAAACAACCTAGTGTCACAGAACTTAATGCGCTGTAGACATGTTTCATTACTGAAAGAATCTCCTCTGTCCTTCCAGGGGGAGAATGTGAACCTGCCTGTTAAAATGTTAACTCTTGAAGACGCTTACCTTCTGAATTCACTGGAGCTCTATCAAAATGCTCTTTGTAACGGTCATAGTAAGAGTCATCCTTCCTCCGATAGTAGTCCTCAAGGCGAAGATAACGGTCGTATCCTTCATCTCGTCTGCAACATTTACAGAAGCAGCAAAGGTTTCCATATATCAGTATTTCATGCAATAACTTCTGCCGTAGCATCGCATGCAGGCCTATCTCAAGTTCAATTACTGAAGCATCTGCCTGCTGCCCCCATAACACACAGCAGGTATCCAACTGTCCCCAACTAGAGAAATTAGCTTCTCCTAATAACCTGACACCACTCAAACCAGTATAACCACAGAGGCAAGAACTCCAAAAAATTGAACTGGCAAATACAATCCGTGCAGATTACCTATACATAGGGTCCCGAGGATCTCTCACATCCCGCAGATCCCTGACATCACGTGGATCCCTCATTTCTCGTGGATTCCTCACATCGCGTGGATCCCTGTATCTATCATACAGTGGCTCCCGTGGATCACGAAGATCTCTGACATCACGAGGGTCCCGCAAATCTCTTGGATCCCTGATATCCCGGGGGTCTCGTAGATCTCGGGGGTCTCGCATGTCCCGGGGGTCCCTGTGGTCTCTGGCATCACGCATATCTCTAGCTCGAATATCTCGAGCGTCTCTGGACTCTCGCCCGTTTCTACCATCTCTGCCGTCTCTCGGGTCTCTTCGTGGGCTCCCCCGAAGAGGGGAGCGATCGCGTCTGGTGTCTCGGCCATCGCCATAGGCATATTGCTCTCTGGGAAAAATACCAGGGAAAGTCTGTCAGACCACATGGATATCATTACTGCTAGATCTCTTACCTGAGGTGCCAGTGACATTTCTCTCAGCTGCCGAATCCTCCCTCCTATCCCATAACAGCAAAAATCGCCCCAAAACATATTTGTCAAAGCACCCTGGAAAAGCTTCTTAATTTAAATGCTTATTATAACCAAACAAATCCCAGAAAGTTCTGTACTGGAGCATCACTAAAAATGTAGGACACTTGTGAAAGAAGTCAACAGCCAGTTAAGAAACTATCCAAGAGCATTCCAAGGCCTCCATCCTCCAAAGGCAGCCATGGATTATCTATCAGAGATGCTTTTGCACATTCTTTGACAGAATTCAAGGTGCTGTAGCCAAACACATAGTACAGCACAGCTAACAGCATTCAAGTGACCCATTAAATTCTCTACTTGATGACAACAGAATTCCTGAAATAATTTGCCATTGGTATGCGACTAAAAAAAGACCATGTTGCGATCCAAGAAACAGTCAGTTCTTGCTGGTTTTGTACTGCTAGCAGAGCACAAGGGTAGCTAGAGATGTGTCCTGACTTTGAAGGGACAGTTCCTGCAGAAGGTCAGTCTTATTTTTACGATGCCCCGTAAGAGGGTACCAAACCCAACCAGCACTGTATCACCCGCCTCTGGATTCTCCGTCAAATCTGAATGATCCCTTCCATTCAGATGCTGTACTGTACTGTCTTCAGAAGCAAGGAAGAGTGAAATTCCATTCTTCACCTTTTCCAAAAGGTTGGGTTTTTTTCCCAGGTGGTATTTTGTTTTCCACAGAAAACAAACTAGAGTGAAAGTTAAGTTGAATATCCAAGAAGAAAAAAATAAAACAACCACACGAAACAATTGAGTTTCACACACTTAGAACATCCTTTCCACAGGATATTGACAAGCACTGAAAACAACTTAAAAATTTATTTTATTTCCAAAATCTGACAGACGTCAATAGCCTCTAGCTAACACTAATCGAGTTTCTGAAAGACACACAGAGCAGGTTTGTTTCCATTACAGCATATTCACTTAATGTGCAGCTGGAGACAGAAGCAGCAAGTCAGCCGCTGACAGCAGGTAGAGCAGGCAGTAAATGAGAAGGACATGCAGATTTGGTGGATGAGTTTAGGCAGTTCAGACACTCCCATGTCCAGGGGATACAGAGAATTGCCGACATTCTCTTTTTTTATGCCAGAGAGAGAACACATACTGGAACAAACCCCAGCATTGCCACTGGGAACAAATACAATCTTCCGCAAGAGACGTGCTGTAATGGCACACACACGCACTTCAGTGTGAACAGCCTTCATATTTCAGGCACAGAGATCAGCCTCGTGCTTCTGCCTGCGATCTGCAGTGTAACCACACCATGAGCAACAGCCTATGCCCCAGTACCACCCCCACCAACCTAAAGGGAAGGGTAGCAGAAGCTCAGGAGAAGTTTCAATTGGCTGTGCCGAATACTCTTGTATTTGATCTTCTTATAGCCGTAAGATTATATAGCATAAGTCAGATGCAGCATAATTGTTTTGCATATGACATTTATTCCTTTTTTTGTGCCATAACAGGCCATATTCATTACCTGCAGTGACAGAAAAATCCAGAACAAACAACACATTTATGACTCTTGCAACAAAACTACAGACGTGGTATCGATGCCTCTGCTCTGGCGATTTGCACCAGCGCCCTGCTGCTTGCAGAGGCCCGGTGTTACAGCATACCAGCCTTGTGTTCCTGTGTCTCCAGCGCCAGGCGCAGCTCCTGCAGCATCAGCACCCCTGTCTGCATCTGCTGTGCTGCCCGGGACTCGATCCCGCTGGTGCAGCTCCACGGCCTGGAGCTGCTGTGTGGCATGGGATGCACCACCCTGGCATCCACACCTGTGGCTCACGTGCCTTGAGGATGATCCCGATCAGGGCCTGTGCACCTGCAGTCTCATCCAGGACTCACTCAATGCCCACACCCTCACACTTGTCACTTTGCGCCTATGTCAGAGCCCCTGACATCAAGACACAGTTGTGTTTGTGGCACCAGTCACACTGGTACCTACTGCTGCAGCAGCTGACAGTGGTACCTACTGCTGCAGCAGCTGACAGTGGTCCTGGTCACAGTCCAACACCCAGAGCATCAGTGCCCAGGGCTCATGCACCTGCAGAGCTCCCTAGAGCCCAGCGCCCACAGCACAAGCATCTGCTGCTTGCACACATGCAGCAGCAGCAAGGGCCCAATGCCTGTGGCATCAGTGCCCGCTGTTTGTCCTTTTACAGCGCTGCCCAAAGCCTGCAGCCTCAGGCAACTGCTGTGCCGCTCTAGCCCGAGACGTGGCATCAACGTCTGCTGCCTCTGTACCTGCAACGCTCCCGGGGCTCTGCCAGCAACATCAGCATATCTGGCACAGCCCGGGCTTGCTACATTATGCCAGGTACCTTGTTCTTGCAGCACCCACGACACGAGCCCTGGCTGCGTGCCTGAAGCATTTCCAGGGCCTGCTGTACATTCTCAGGTCTTTGCAAGGGCCCCGTGCAAGGTAAGTGCAGCATACACAGAAGATCCAGTTGCAATTCTTGGCATCTGTTCCTTCCATTTGAATGGCAGATATCTTGCTAGCTGCATATATTTTTCTTCAGTGGGATAATTTAATGATCCAAATTAATACAACATTTCAGACACTTGAGAGCTTGATGACCTTCAAGTTCAATATGTAGCACTCCTTTGTGCATGCAGAGCTTTGAAGCATAAGCATAAAAGACACGTAGCTTATGCCAAATGCAACCATAGCATGTCTTCGTCCACTCCTTAGTATGCTACGAAAAAGAAGTCTTCTTCCTGCAGCAGAAGAATCCATCTTCTCCTGCTTGTGACTTCGCACACACAGCCTGTGCAGGGGTAGACCACTCTGTACCTCCTGAAGGGTGGTAAACACAGGGCACACAGGCAGGTTTGCATCTTCCATATATTGGCAATGCAAGTGCACATGTACAGTGCAACTGAGACATTTATTCTGTCCTGCGTTTTAATCACACATTCCTTTTCTGGTCTCATTTCAGCACAGAAAGCTTTCAATATCTAGATGCAAAATGCTAAAGTCCTCTGCAGTGCAGCCCAGAGAACGCCACAGTCACCCTGCATTCTCTACAGATGCCTTGGCCTCTCCAATATTTGAGAACTGGGAGCAAACATCAAGTTTATTCTTCCTTACAGGTCTTGTACAACCTGTACTGCAAAACATAACACTTAGTTGTAGTAACAGCAACAGACACAGCTTCCCTTGTGCCTCCCGAGGTGTTAGAGACAGCAAAGCCCTTAAAGGTGGAGCTATTCTGATAGCTTCACTTGAGCATCTCCATTTGATTGGGGAGGTGTTGGTAGGGAATAGAAAAACATTCAGCACGGTGACAAGTGGGCTCATGGCCCCAAAGCATGACCTTCCTAGCATAACTCACTGCCTCCCAGGTACTTTACCTTCGTGTCGGGCTGGACCTTGATGAAGCCTTATTCATATTTCTTCTTTCCGCTGCTTTATTAATATCTGTAAAGAATAATCAACCCATCTGTTCAATGCTATGGAACAAAAAAAGATCATCAGCACAATTCAAATGAAAGCAACAAGTTCAGCGACATCCAGATGATGCAAGAAAATCCATTCAGCAGAGAGACACTGTCACTTTCACAATTTTTATTAAGTTTAGATGGTACAATGCAATAAAGTTTTCATAGATTTTTCTGACTTCAAAATTGGGTGGACAGCCTGGGTGAAACTTTAACCCCTCATGTTCGGGCCTACATCCAGACTCTTCATTCCATAAGAGAATCTCTTTCTTCTGCAGTCTATGAGCAAGCAGAATGCAACTCATGGACTCTAGGAGAAAAAGTAGAGTCTGAAAACCTTTGCAGGTAGAAATTGTTGGCCAGCACAATCTTAAAATCACAGCCAGTCCTGTTCAATGGAGAACTCTGCTACCCTGGTCAAAAAGGATCCAAGGGCTCTCAAATGGCACATTCAGTTGCCTTCCAAGGGACTGTTGGAGCAAACTGTACAACTTCCACCACTGAGGGAAAACAGATCCAAGGAGCTCAGAGCAAGAGCACCTTATGAAGTCAGTGTGGTGCAATCAGAACACCACTGTTAATGATGCAAACAGATGCAAAAGATTAGAAATTTGAAATCTGGTTGGCTTCTGAGTATCTCCAGGAAAAACACCTTACGGTGAAGCAGAAGAAAGTAAAGGAAAGAGGAAGAAACGGAGTCTTGTCCTCAGACGGAAGATAAAAAGTTGCCCAAAACTAGTAAGGCCAATAGTGCTCTGCTGCGAGATAACAGAGCCTTCCTAACAGCTGATGAACACAAAATAGTCTGCTCGAGTCCAGGCAAGAACAAACAGAAATGAATCCTGACACTTTACT
>VZSV01000333.1:246490-263356 GCA_013398735.1 Nothocercus julius | reverse complement strand
GGCGCGGCCGCGCGGGCGGCCGGCGGGAGGAGCTGCCGCCGCGCTGACATTTGCACATCCATTACCGCTCTCCTCCCCGCTCTGCCACCGCCGCTACAATGGGAACAATTATGCTCAATTATTCTCCACCACAACGTTGACAAAAAGCTGGTATTTAAACTTTAATTATTCTCTCAACGTGTGTGAGCAGCAGGGCTGTCGCCTGTGCCAGCCCCTGCGCAGCCCCCAGCTTCCCAGGCCTGCTGCCTTTCCCAGAACGGATGTCCCAGCGCAGGAGCTCCTGCAGGGATGCCCCGATGCTCCCGAGGTGGGCAATCCGGGGAGACCCCCGGGGAAGGATGCTCCAGAGACTGAGACCCTCCCACAGGAGACGATGCTCTAGGGACCAAGACTCCTGGGGGAAGGATGCTGGGGATGGCAGCCCTGGGGAAGGATGCTCCCAAGAGAGGAGGGAAGGCAAGAGACCTCCGGCGCAGCCACAGGCAGATGGACTCCGGGTGCTGGAAAGCTGCGGGAGCTCCAGATCCACCTGTGCCAAGGCACCCGTGATGGGCCATGGGAAAGGCCATAAATCCCAGGGCCAGGAGCAGCTGCAGCATGCAGCAGCTTTACTGTACCAGCAGCGGCACATTATTTAAGATGCCTCTTAAAACCTAATGTTAGGTTTAATAAGAGAGATAAAAGCACGTCTGCAGCTCTCCCACCTACAGCCTAGAGCCCTGGCAGCCCAGCGGGACCGTCCCAGCACCGGCAGCATCTCCAGCACCGGGACACCTGCAGTGGGTCCTATGGGCAGCGAGGGCTCCGGCTCTGGGTGCTCACATGGGTGCTGTGGTCCCAGACTGGGTGACAGGAGGAGGGAGGCTGCAGCAGTGGGACCGCAGTGTAACGGTGCTGGTACCCATTCCTGCGTGCTGGACACAAGCTGCCTCGTCAGCGCTGCCACCCCCACGAGCGAGACCTAGTTGAGTGCAGCTGATTACTCGTGGGGTGCACCGGGCCGGCCCTGTGGGCATGGGACTCTGCGACGGGAGCGTGGCAGAGCCGGCGGGAGCTGGGGCACACGTGGCACCGTAGCTCCTCTCCCCAAATACCAATCAGGGGTGAAGCTGCCCCGTAAATCTGCACCGACGATGACCGCGCTCGTCACTTACTCCTGCCCTCTCCCTGCGTGGCCAGGTGAGGAATCGCCTGGCTCTGCAGTACGGCCCCTGTGCCGATCCCAAGCGGCAGAGCCAGAGCTGTGCCGAGGGCCGGGCAGCACCTGCAGCTGGTGCTGGGCACACTGGCCAGCAGCAAGGAGATCACGTCCCCCCTGCATTGCTGCATCCCAACCCCCCCGCGCGCTCCTTCCCAAAACCCCGACTCCTAACCTGGACAGCGGGAGGGAGGGCATAGGCGGGGACCAGCAGTGACATTTCAGCTCCTCCGGCTGACAGGGATCAATGCCCTGCCCTGGGAGGGTGTGAGGGAGATACCATCATCATCATCATCATCATCACCATGGCAAACGCAGCCACGCAGCTCCCTTCGGCACGGCTCAGCTCTCCTGTTTATCTGGGAATAATTGCAGGGACACGACAGATCGGTGACTCTGAGGAGTTTGTCTGCCTGCAGGAGCTGCCTTGCCACAGTGCTGCACCTTATCTGCCTGCAGAAAGATGAGGGCGGGAAAATATTTACTGCCGGGGATATTTGTCATCTGCAAATTACCTTTGCCTGCAACCCGCGGCGCAGAGAGGGAGGTGCCGATCTGTGTTGCAGCATCTGTATGGCAGGCACACGGGCACCAGGGCTCCCCGTGCCGCCCTGCGCCCGCCCGCACCTCCTCTCTTGGTGCTGGCTGGGCAGGAAGCGCCGTGCGCAAGAACTGGGCTGTGCTGCAGAGCTGGCCCTCAGTGGCACCGTGCGCCCGCGTCCCCTCCATGCAGCAAGCACCAGCCCGGCCCCTTGTCCAGCCCCATGTCCAGCCCCGTGCTGCCCGTGGCCACTCGCCAGCACAGTTTGTGTCCAGTATTCCCACCCCTACTGCCAAGCAGTTATCGCTGCCATATCTGTGAATGGATCTAATTGACGTGACAGCGATTACCCGAGCGCCGCTGCTGGCAGAACTAACGCATTGAGCGGATCAGCACCCCGCTCCTGGCCAGGAAACTGCAGCTCCGACAGGGCAGGCAGCAGCAGGAAACGCCAGCTCCTGGCAGTCCCAGAGGCTGCAGGTCTCACCGATGGCTTCTGGTGCAGCAGGGACCGCCGCAGCAAAGATGAGGCAGCCGTCGTGGGGGAGCCGTTCGGCAGCTTCGCACGACGCCCGCAGCCCTGACCCTGTGGCCTGATCCCAGCACAGCTCAGAAGTGGTGCAGGGAGAAGCCATTTGCTGTACTCAGAATTCCCTGTGAAGTTCAGCTGTGCCAGACACGCAGAGCCCAGTGCCCCTGAGCTCAGCGGGTCCTGCTCCCAAATGCTCTGTACAAGTGTGAAAGAGAAATACGTCCGGAGGCAGTGGTGCCACTGCCGGCTCAGGGAGCAGGGAGCCCATGACTGGCCTGGGGCTTTCCTGGGATGGGAAACAAATGGATCAGACTACCGCAAACAACAAAAAAACTAAGGAAATCTAACTGAAAACATGAGTGGCACCTGCAGCGCAGGCGCGCCCAACCTGCAGCCTCACTCCAGGCGTTTCCCATGGTCAGATGGCTCCTCTGGCCCTGGCATGACCAGTGCTATAGAGCCAGCTGCAGCACAGTATGGCATGGCATGGCACAGCACAGCACAGAATAGCATGGCACAGTATAGCAGGGTACGGCAGGGCGCAGCCCCAGCTGGAGCGGCAGTGCGGGCATGTGTCACGTGTGACTGGCCTTGGTGGAGCGGCCTCGTGTCTCAGTGCAGCCTTGTGCTGCAGCAGCCGTGAGCGGCGCGGACCATCCGGGCGATGCTCCCTCCTGCTGCTCGGAGAAGGGGCCACCCGGGACCTGCTCTGCTCACTGTCTCCATTAAGGACCGGGATGATGGAATAGGGAAAATGCTTATTAAATTTGCAGATGACATGGTGCTGGGAGGGACTACATGTATGCTGGAGGACAGGACTGGAATTCAAAATGATCCTGACAAATTGGAGAAATGGACTGGAAAAAAGAGGCTGAAATGCAGCAGGGCCAAGGCAAGGTGCTCACGGAGTGGGAGATAATCAGCTGTGCAAACAGAGCGGGACTGGTGCCCGCGGGGGCCAATTGCCCTCTCCTGGCAGCGCTGGCACCGGTGGGGCCGACCTGAGCAGGTCCCGCTGCCTCTCCTCACTCCATCGCCAGGACTGCAGCAGCCCCCGTCCACAGACACACAGGTTATTTAAATAAAATAAGCTACCATAATAAATCACAGGGAAACGAGGGGCTGTGCAGGGGCAAGGGAGTTGCTCTGGTTTAATTACATTGGCAATCCTCCCCGGAGCCACCCGCGCACTCAGCGAGCAGCAGCACCGGCACCTCGGCAGAGCATCCTCTGCACGCACAGGATCTGAGCACCGCTCGCTGGCCCCGCATCTGCACCCTGCCCGGCATCCGAGTACCCTGCAGCAGCCAAGCACCCTGTGCCAGGCACGGCGGGGAGGACCCTGTGCGGCAGGGAGATCCCCACGCGGCTCCTGGGCCGCCGGCGGGCACTGCAGTGGGGGACAGTGACGCCAGGGCCACCTGCGCGTGCCTCGCTCAGAGCCCCTGCTCCGCGGCGGCGGAGGGAACTCCGGAAAGAGCCTGGTGTCGAGGCAGCAAATTTATGAGACCAGTGCCGAGTCCCCAGTCACATCAGGGGCCAATCCGTCTTCCCAGGGCTGAGGATGAAATTAAATTATTGTACAATAAATCTGTAAAAATGATGAAAAGACCGTGGCCAGCAGTGGGGGCGGGGCGTAGGAGCGGGCCATGACGGATGGGCTCGCAGGTGATAAAGCGCCCGGGACCCAGAGCACAGGGATTTCACTGTAATCTCACTAAAGAGATGTTGTTTACAGGAAAAAGGATATTTTGGGGAGGAAATTGCATTTCAAGGTTAAAGGAAAAAAGATGGAGTGAGTCTCCCAGGGAGCCGTCTTACGTGCGAGACGTCCGCGGGTGGGCGAGCGCCGGGAGCCGCCGGCACAGCCCAGCACGGCTGCCAAGGCTAAGCTGGAGGTGAAGCCGGGGCTATCGATCCGGGATAGCCCCATTCGCCCGGGCTCCCTGCTCGGAGCTGCCGGCCCACAGTGACGGAACAGCCAGCGCCAGGCGGCAGCTCTGACATCCCGTGAGCGCTGCCTTCCCGATCCCACATGCAAGAAGAATCCGGCTCGCCCCAATACCAGCACCACGGGGCTCCCACCTCTGCCACGAGCGTCACCCTGTGCACGAGCATGGCCTGGCAAACACCCTTGGCCAGACCCGCCTGGTGCAGCACCACGGCCACCAGGATGTGTTGCTCCGCAGCGCAGGGTCCCGCAGCTCCGGCAGCCGGCGCGGGCACCATGCGGGCGGCGCTCGGAGGCTGCCGTGCGCCGAGGTGGAAGGAAAGCGTTGCTGCTCGAGCAGACATCTAATAATTCATGGTCACTGAGCTGCAACAGGAACAACGGCAAATAATAATACGGGAAAATGGGGAGCTGCAGAATCCATTAAGGCAGCGGCTGAGGCACGGAAGAGCCAGGCAGCACCGTGCGCAGACGGAGGGCGAGCGCTGGCGGCACCCAGCACCCACCAGCCGGGCCCCTGCCCCGCAGCACGGCCACCCCCACTGGCTCCCGCTGCCCCACAGCCCTGTGAGGCCACCCCTGGCAGCGGCTCCTGGGCAGGGAAGGCAGCTCTGCTCTCCATGAGCCAGGAGCACCCGGAGCTCCAAATAGGTTAGGTGGGAGCAGTGCAGCTCCTGGGGCCTGGGCAGCGCAGGGAGGCAAGAGCTGGGAGCACCCAGCATCAGGATGCCACAGGACTTGGCCTTCCTCTTCCCACTTCCCAGCTCCCAGCAGTGCCGGTGAGAGCGCGGCGGTAGGTGACAGGTTTACAAATCACCGCTGCTGCGTGGAGTGGGAGCACGGCCGCCTCGGCATCCATCCCGGCGCTAATTACTGCCTCCCTGAGGAACTCCATCCATCTTGCTCTAATTGACAAAGGCAATTAAAAAGCCGTTGCACAGCGGGGACGTCCCCGGAGGGCGACAGGGCAGATTTAGGGGCTCTGCTCCTGAGATCCTTGGACCCATCCCAGCGCCCCTGCTCTGCATGCTCTGCAAGAGCAGCGCTCCCCTCCACTCACCCCAGCTCTGCCCTGGCCTCAGCACTGGGATGGCTCCCACCGGACACCCTCATCCTGGACGGAGGTGCCCGCACCCCACATGCAGTGTTGCTCCCGCTGCTGGAGCACCGCGCTGTGCAGTGCTGCACCACCCCTGCCGGCAGCCCAGAGACAGGGCCCTGTGGAGACAAGGGGCAGTCAGCCCCAGCGGCACCAGCCAGAGGAGCCGCTGACGTGGGAAGCGCTGTCAGCTGACGCCGGCATTCCGGGATCGCCTGAATGCCGAGAGCCGCAGCTGCGGTGCTGCCGGAGCACCTAGACCCCAGCCCGAGCCGGGCTCTGTGCTGGGGTGGCAGCAGCCCCACAGCCCCTCCACTCGTGGGAGGTGTGAGAGCCAGCACGGAGATGCCCTGTGTCCCTGGGCAGCAGTGTGCATCCTGCACAGCGATGCTGCACGTGTCCTGCACGGCAATGTGTCCTGCATAGCAATGCGTCCTGCACCCTGCATGGCAATGTGTCCTGCACAGCGATATGTCCTGCACCCTGCACACCCTGCTCCCACCTCTCACAGAGGAGCTGAGTGGGGGCCACGTGTGCCAGGCAGCCCCATAGTGAGAGGTCAGGACACCTGTGGCTGGCCAAGCCAATCTGATCCCTTCCTGCGCCAGACACCGCTCTGCACTGCGCACCGTGCTGCCCTTCTAGGTGCACACCGGGCTGCTGCGGCCAGGCCAGGCGGGAGCCCTGTCCGCACCTCCGGGGCTGCGTCTCCCGAGAGCCCCGGTCCGCACGGGCCCGCTCCAGCAGGGCATCCCCGCTCCGTGGTGGCAGATGGCGGGATGTGCTGATGTCGGGATGCTCGCTACCATCTGCTCACTATAATTGACTTCCTACACAAGTTCTGGAAAAAAATTAAACGAATTGCAAGAATAAAATTGTTAATTAAAAGGCCTTTTGATTAAATAGACAAATATTTACCAGTTCGGGTGACCCCAGCTCTTTCTGCAGCTCTCAGCACATGTGGCCATGCTGTCGCTTCCCGCTGCTCTCTTCCCTCTGGAGCACCATGCCGGGGAACCCAGCAGGAGCAGCCTCTGGCTGATGCCCTGTGACCAGCGCTTGCGACGCCATCCGTGCAGGAGCCTAGGGGGGGCACCCCCGGTGCTCCCCACCCGTGCCCTGGATTCCTCCTCACCCCCCTAAATGTTCTAATACTGTAAAAGATCCATCAGGAACCTTCCACTCCAGAGGGATATATATTATCTAAATTTGATAAGACAACTTAATTTCTCTCCGTGTCTGTTACTGGCGATAAAACTGGGAGACTTTTATGACCCGGAGTCCTCTGTAAGATTGTCAGGAACTTATTATACAAGGTATAACTGGATTTCTCTCCGCAGATGGCTCGCAGCCATGAGCTGTAACGCAATTCTGCAGCACATTTGGTGGAATAAATGCAAAGAGCTTGTTACAGGGAGCTAGATAAGAGGGACGGGAACACGGCTCTTGCAGGCTAATTCAGCATCTGATCTGCCTTTCCCAGCTCTGAAGGACGCTCAGAAAAGTGCACTTTGTGTGGAGGACAGGCCCAGCCTCCCCCAGCCGCCGGGACAGCGATGGGGACAGGGATGGACGCAGTCAGGTCCCCTGGCAGCTCTCCCCGGCACCAGCGCCGGCAGCCCCTCTCTGCGCCCCAGCGCACACTCATCCTTCATAGTTATCACCCAGCCCATTCAGGCTCTGACCAGATAAAGACTGGTGATTTTTTATTTACCGATTTTTATTCCAGCATCCCGTGGGCAGGGTGCCATGCAACACACTCATTTATCTCAATTTGCTCCCTCCCACCTCCCATCCCTAATTTTTCAGCAGAGCCTTGGAGGTGAAAGCCTCATCTCTGCAGCTCTGCTGCTGCACACAGAGCATGATCGCAGCTGCCCCACACTGGGTCCAGGGCTGTGCTGTGCCGGGCACCAGCCCTGCTGCACTGCTGGGCTCCCTGCACCGCTGTGCGTGGGGCTGTACCAGTTCCCTGCTTCACCGTGCATGAGGATGCACCAGGTCCCTGCACCACTGTGCACGAGGATGCTCTGCTCCTGGCCAGCCGCTGCTCAGCCCCAAGCACTGCAGGGACCCTGCCAGGACAAGCGTCAACCCCGTGCAGCGCTGCCCACCCCAGCCAGGCTCTCGACAGGGCTCAGCTTCTCCCCAGTCACTGGCAGCTGGTTCAGGCTGGAGGCAGCATCACCGTGTGGTCACATTAATTCCGGGCAAAGTACGTTGTTATGTGCATCAGGTTTTGTAATGGCATATGTTTAAAATTCAATAGAAAGAAAGATTAAAAAATAAGTTTCTTATCTAAAGGAGCCATAGAGCCAGTGAGGAAATTATGAATGTCTCGTTGTCCAAGGTTAAAGAGTGAGAGCTGAGGCATGAAAAGGCAAGAGATAAGATGAAATGTTTTCTGTTCAAATGAATGGGCTCCACTCTGCTCTGTAATAAACGATCAGTGTCAATATGACAAATTAATTCTGCATCGAGAACCATTTAGTGAGCGCGGGGTGGGAAGGGCCCAGGCGGAGCCTGGTGGTCCCAGCCAGGAGGGAGCCCCGGGCAGAGAGGGGGCTCAGGAGAGGCCAGAGCCTGGGGCAGTGGGGGAGAGATGGCCTGGTCTGCAGGCGCGTTCCCGCGGGATGCACCAGGGTGCCACCAGACGTCCCAGGGCCGCAGCGCAACTCTGTGCTGTCCACCATGCTATGGCCATCCCGTCAAGCAGCCCCAGCACCAGCCCATGGCTGCGCTGCATCCCAGGACATAGGACACGTGCGGCAGTGCTGGAGCCCAAGGACATGGGCGGGCGGCGCGTCCTGGGCTGGCAGCCGCGGGCGCTGCGGCAGAGCCGTGCCGGCGCGCGGAGCTGCTGGCAGCGCAGCCGGGTGACCCCGCCGGAGCAATCGGACCTTTGCAAAGAGACAGTGATGGATGAAGCTGTGTTTCAGCTTGCTGGAGCAGGGAGGGGCAGGGAAGCGATTCCCAGAGCTGTGGGCTGAAGGTCGCCCAGAGCTGGTCTGAGTGGCTGGGGTGAGGGGAGACCTGGGAGCTGCCCACACATAGTAGCACCCAGGAAATTAATCATGCAGCATGGTCAGGTGCAGCTGGGGACTTGCCAGTACCTGCATCCCCCGAGCTGCAACCACAGCACGCCGGGAGCACAGCAGACTCCATGCAAGGACGAGCGCAGCGCCGGTCCAGCAGCGTCAGTGGTGCTGGCAGTGTTGGTGCTTGGGGCGATGCTGAGCACCGCACGCTCCTGTGCATAGACAGCAAACAATGCGCGATGGCGGCTCGTGTTCATCCCCAGCTGCTTGAGATGAACAGTGGGGAAGCTGCAGGAATTGCTGTAATGCCAGCGCCTCCATACTGACCAGCTCCCGTGCTCCCGTCCAGCCCCAGCATGAGTTTGCTGCCAGCTGGGCTCAGTGCAGCCACAGCAAGTGGCACTGGGCAGAGAAGCTGCAGGGATGTCCCACGGGAATGACCGGGGTTCCCGCGGGAAAGCCCCAAGATGTCCCACAAGAAAGTCTGTGGGGATGCCCAATGGAATGCACAGAGATTCCCGCAGGGCTGCTCACAGCAATGTACAGGGGTGTCTGCGGGGATGCCCGTGGGGATGCCCACACAAGTCCCCAGGGGTGCCACCGTGCACCGGGGACGGGGACAGGCAGAGCATGAGCAGCCAGCCATGGCGCTCGCCCTGCCAGCGGCAGATGCACTGCAGAGCTGGGCAGCTCTCGTGCATGGAGACGGGGGGCCAGGGCCCCTCGGGCTGCCTCCCTGTTCCGGGCAGGGCTAACGCCGCCCCCATCTTGTTGGCAAAACCCCAGCACTGGAGCTAAAATGGAAACAGCCTCTCAGCAGCCGAGATTAAAACAAGAAAATGAGTAAAGAAATGGTGTTTGTTAAAGGGAAATAGCTAATATAATCCTCAAAGGATTTTTCCTTTTGACTTAAAGAAAAAATCTAATATCTTCATTTCCATACCTTTTTTAAGCTAATTTGTGGAAAATTAAAATGGTGAGCCCACAAAGGCTGCGGTTTAATTGAATCTCGCCTCAGCCCTCGGTGAGCAGTCTCTCTGGATTCCTTGATTAGCTACCGCCATTAAATCATTTTTGCATCGTTTAGCTGCGATTCTGCCTGCCGGCGGGCTGGGACTCGGGCTGCGGCGAGGTGGACTGCGTGTGCCGGATGCAAGCGGCTGTGCTCGGAGCACGGGCTCGCCGGACCCCGCCGGGGCGCGCGCCGGGGTCTAGCATGGGCCAGCTCTTACTGCCTCCCAGCCTAGTATATCATCTCGCAGGGACGGAGCTGCCAGGTCTCCAAAGCCACTGGATGCACACTGGATTGGCCATTCCAGAGCACCATGTCCCATCTCGTCCTTCCGAGCACGGCACAGCACACCCCATCCCGCCCACCCCGTCCCAGCGCGACCCATCCCGGCTGCCCGGCAGCGCGGTGGCTCTCCGAGCCCGGCAGCCTCCGGCGCCCTGGCGCACTCCTGCCCGGCCGGCTGCGCGCGAGCCGGCCCACCAGGCTATCATGTCCTGTAGATTAAAACAGATTTATATAAAGTCCTTTTCACCCCATTAGATTACTCTGGATTAACCTTGATCTCAGTAATAGATGCTATAAATGTAAGTCCCGCTCAGGGGGATTTTATCCATATGTTCTTGGAAGGCAGAAAGTAGATAAATTCTTAGAGAAGGTCTTACAGAGTGATTAGGAAGATTTAACCTCTTCAGACCCCTGGCGCAGCCAGACCCACACAGTGTGCTGCAGCCCTGGTGTATCCCGGTGCCAAGACACTGGATGGCCTGGTCCCATGCTGTGCCATGCCAAGCCATGCACACTGGGGAGCCCAGACCACCGCGGGACCCCCTGGCTCCACCGCATGCCGCGCTGCCCACAGCCGCTCTCCTCTGCTGCTCAGCTCTGGGGCTTCGCGCTGGCTCCGCAGCGAGGCCGGGCTCCGCAGCGCCGCGCTCCCCTGCAGTGTCTTCCTCCCAGGTCCCTGTGGTGCCAGAGCCCGAGTGGGATGATCCGCTGTGAGCCCGAGCTCTGCTGGCAAAGCCAGCGTGGCCACCACAGCCGCTGCCCTCGTTAATCGCCCGTGGCTCCCCCGGGAGCGCTGCGCTTTTCCCGTCGCGGAGAGGAGCCGCTGGGCAAAGGCAGCTGCAGCCGCGGGAGCGCAAGGGGAGGCCAGGAGCTGGGAGGGAGGGCGGGAGCCAGCTGTCCCCACCAGCTGCCTGAGGAGCAGGGCAGGAGGGCAGTGGGGATCCCAGCTGATCCCCGTGCCGCGTGGTGCCCAGGCCCGTGCTGCTCGGCTGCCTTGTGCCCCACAGGTGCTGCCAGGAGCTGCTACCACTGCTTGGCTGGAGCTGCCCGAACACAACGCGGTAAATCCACTGGGCCCATCTGCTGGCAGGACCACCTCACCATGTCCTGCTTGGCCTGCGTGCCCTGCTCCCTGCATCCCTGTGCATCCTGCACCCGTGCTGGCAAGTGTGGAGCCGGGCAGGAGGAGCCCGGCAGCACCTTCCTGCTCCCGCTGGGCTCGGGCTGGCGGGGGGGGGCTGCAATCAGCGCTAATCAGGTTGCTGCATAATTGCCGACCTCCTGCTGGGCCATGATGGCTAAAGTGTCCCCAGTGGGCGGCCGCACTGCGGGTGGCACCGGCTGCTCCAGCACGGGGCTCACAGCACCGGGACTCACCACGATGAGACTCACTGCACCAGGACTCGCCACACCAGGACTCAGTGCGGTGCACTGTCTCATCAGCCCATTCACAGCAAATTCTGTTTCTTCATGCAAAAACGCCCATCAAGACCAAGCGTTCAGAGCTCACACAGATGCTCAGGTGCCTTCACGTGAAAGTGATTTTAAAATGCAGCTTTCAAAGAAAATTCATCCCTAGTCTATTTTCTGGGAGCTCTTTCTTTACAGACTGGCATTTCCTGTGGCACAAGGGTGCAGAGTCCTGCTGGCTCCAGCGGTGCAGGGCTGCATCCCGGTACGGGACTGCATCCCAGCACTGGGCTTCATCCTGGCACCGGCATCCCAGCACAGGCACGCTGGCACACCGGCTCCCCTTGCACCACAGGACCTTGGCTGTCCTGGCAGCCCAGCCCCATCCTGCACCTGGATCATCTGGCTACCTCATCTGCCTCTGCACTGATACCTCCCTCTGCACCGACATCTCTCTCCGTTGTATCCCTCCGCATGTGGCCACCTGGCGCACAGCCCCTATGCAAATTCCCACCGTAATTACACTGAGAGCCATCAAAAAATCTAATTTAATTTCTTTGTGAAAATAAATAGCTAAAGTGGCCCTGGGTACCTGCATAAATACTTCAGCTTTATGTTAGGGCTGTTATTGCTTCTCCCAGCTCGTGTAGTTGTAATGCACACTTAATAAGTACATATTTATTGCATGTCTCATCCTGGTGGAACGGCAAGGGGTTTTTGCTGAGTAAGCAGGAAAACAGCTTAGTCTGTAATAAAAAAGGCAGGGAGTTAAAAGAAAATATGGAGGGTAATTAATTATCAGGCTTTGAATGGCCATAATTTTTTATTAAGCAAATATGCAAATATGGCGTAAGTGGCTGTGTTAGTATTTGAGGGTTTTTTATTTAAGGTTGACAGTTAATCTATAGCGAGGCGTGTCTTCCTGCACGGACACACACAATCCCAAGCGGAAGTGTGTGTTCTGGAATGCTCGCGTGGCACCGCACGCGTGTGCAGGGTGCGGAGGTGCGTGCACCGCGCCGCCCACTGCAGCGCTCTGCCTCTCCGTCCTTCCCTGCCCGGAGAGGCGCGGGCAGCACCCACAGCTGTGCGGGCTGGCGAGGGAAACTCGGCGCGGCAGCGGGCGGGACACTGCTCTGCCCATGCGCCTCATCAGTGCACGACTGGGAGACAGCGGGGCTCAAATTAAGGCAACATCACGGTGGTCCCTGCTGAGCTGCCGCCATGCTCAGAAGAGCCCAACAGCTGCTGCTTAATGTACCTGCACAATCGGCCACGGCGCTGTGCAGGGCAGTTCTTGCACCGCACGCACATGTGCTGCTGCATGCCCTGCACGCACCTGCTTCTGCACGGCTGCAAGCTCCGCACGGCCCTGCATGCACACAGTGCTGCGCAGCAGCACGCTCTGCACATCCCCGCACATTCCTGTTTCCCCACGGCTGAACATTACACACAGCCCTGCACACACACGCTGCTGCACAGCGACATGCTCTGCATGGCCTCACATGCATGCACTGCTGCATAGTTGCATGGCCCTGATGTGGCCGCAGTGTGTGCCCATTCCTGCTCACTGCTGTGCAGGGAAAAGCAGATTCTTTTTTTCTGGAGAATTGAGAATCACAGTTATTTAAAGAGATTAACCAGATTGTTGGAAATGTTATTCCTGCTGCTGCTACATAGCTGCGCGTGGCAGCACCTCCTCGCTGGGCAGATGGGGTACAGGGAGGAGCCCCAGGTGCTGGGTGGCTGCGCGTGTAGCTCTGCATGCTCCTGTTGCACTGTGGGGTTGTGCATTGTCCCGGCAGGCTGCGTCGTTGCTGTGGCCCTGGCAGGCAGTCATGCATGGTCCTGCCGGCCTGCAGGGTTCTGCGCAGACCTGCTCGGTGGCTGCACGTGGTCCTAGCTGGCACCCAGCACAGCGATGTTGCACCCATCTGCACAGCCCCGGCCCCCCCAGGGACACAGGGCTCCTCCCAACATGTTTCAGAGCACTTTTTATTTGGGAAGAAAGTACAGAAGTGAAATGGTTCCTGTGGCGGAATATTTTCCAAATGTCAACACAATCTGTGCTACATTATGGCTAAATGTGATAATCTTAATGCCTGGCTTCTTAATGTCAGTGGCACTGAAGTCTGATGGATTGACAGACAGTCAGAATGACACGCAGCCACAGCTGATAAGGGCTCTCTCTAGGGAAATCACAGCTTTTTAAAGCTGTTGGCAGCTACTAGCAAGTACCTTTTTATTTAAAAGGATTACAAGCATTGATTGCACTTCCTGTTTTTCTTTTATCACATTTCTGTGTGGAGTGAGTGAGGCTGTGTCGGAGAGGAGCCGCTCACACAATTATTGGGGAATAATGAAGGCGTCACCTCGTGCTAATGAGCATCTGCAGGCCTTGCTGCAAGCAGGATGGAGGGACTTGGCCGCTGCGCAGGCCCTGGCCAGAGGCAAGGGGCTCCTGTGAGCAGCCTGGCAGTGCGGGGCCGCGGCGCATCCCACGCACAGCACAAGCTTCCTCCAGCAGACAGGGATTAAAACCGCTCCAGTGACCGCAGCTAGGGCAGAGAGCTGCAGCACACCGGCCTCCTTGCTCCGCTGCCTGACATGTACCTTTCTCGCGAGTCCAGCTATCGCCATCCTTCCTGTTTCCCCTTAATGATCCCAGCAGAGCACATCTGTCTTTTGCCAGCAGCTCTTGGGGGAGGCCTGAATGTGTCTCCTGTCGGAGCACAGGGAGGCAGAACACGAGCCTCCCCCAGCAAGGAGCCTCCCCAAGCCCTGTGTGGAGGGGGCTTCGCAGCAAAGTGCCCTCAAAGCACCCTCAAGATGTTTCTGCAATCAACACTCCCAATTACCCTCCTCTTCCGCAGCGAAGAGGCTGGTCCTGCGGGCAACCTGCTGCTCCAAGCCTCCCTTCTGCTCATCAGGCTCGACACGGAGCCCTCGGCACCTCCTGCACCAGCAGCCTGCGCGCTGCGGGCGCTTCCCCTCGCAGCGGGGGCTCCCTGGGCACCTGGCACTGGCGACCGAGGCCACGGCTCCTCGTGCCCGGGCTGCTCCGCGCGCTGTCACCGCTCGGCTCCTGCTCGTGCTGCGGCTGCTCCCCAGCAGGAGGAGCAGGGTCGCTCCACTCAAGCTGCTCTGCTCCCCTGGCCACGCGGAGGGGCACGGGATGCACAGCGGACACCTGCTGCCCATTTTCTTCTGGTTCAGATAGAAGAACTTTGTCCTTCTCAAGAATAAGCCCATGCCTCTAGGGATTTCCATGGAAAAGGAGACATTCCCAGACAGCAGTGTGTGGCTCCAGAGCCAGGCAGGAGCCAGCTCTTGACAGGGAAGACGTGTCACAAGCCCTGCTCCAGTGAATGGCCTGACAGTGACAGAGCGACGTGAGGAGGGAAACACGAGGAAACAAGCGCATAGGAGTCAAGCGAGAGAGACAACAAGGAAATAATTTATTTCCAGGTCCTAGAAAGACCTTGAAAAAAGTAACAAGGAAGGGGAAGTCACCTCCTGATTTTGTCTGGAAAGAGGAAGGGAACCCAAGTATCTTGGCCAGAGGCTCCCGGTGCTGCCACGGAGCCCCAGCCCGCGCACGGCGCTCGCTGCCCGCGGCCCCGCACCGCTCAGCACCCCGCGCCGCGCGGGGCCAGGAGGGAGCGCGCCGGTCCACGCACACGCCATCGGCCCAGCTCCGCGGCCAGGGCCGCCTATTGCACAGCACTTGGCTAGAGGGAAGGCCGGGACGCGCGGCTCCGGCCAGCGGGAGAACATGGGCATGTTCCTGAGGAAAGAGGGGGCTTTCTCCACTCCCGGGGCCCCAGCCCGGGGCCTCGCTGGAATGACTGTGCGGGCACCCGGCCGCATCCCGGCACTGGTGGGGAATCACAGTGACCGACTGACTGCTCATGCGGCAAGTGCAGGGCAGGGATGCGGGGCAAGCGCATGGGTGAGGATGGAAGGCTAGGATGCAGGGCAAGCATTGGATGAGCTTGGGGTGAGGATGCAGGGCAAGTGCACAGGGAAAGGATGCAGGATGAGCGCAGAATGTGAGGTGAGGATATGGGTTAGGACGCAGACGAGGATGTGGGAAAAGATGTGGGGCAACTGCAGACGGTGAATATGCAGGATAAGGATGCAGGGAAGGGAGAGGATGCAGAATGAGGATGCAGGAAAGGATATGGGGGGAATACAAGGTGAGAAGATATGAGGATGTGGGGCAAGGATGCAGAATAAGGATGCAGAATGAGGAGGTGGGCACCCACAGCCTCCATTGCAGGGGCCAGAGGGATCCTGAGAAATGAGTGGCTCTCATACCTGCTGGAGGAGCTGCAGCATCCTGCACCAGAGAGGCCAGCACGGGGATGTAGCCACAGCAGGGATGAGACAGGGCGGGAGCTGTGGCCCAGCCTGCATCTCCAGGTGGCCCCACTCCACCCTGATAGCAGTGCCAGCAGGAGGGAGGCAGAGGGGGATAAACCGGACATGCGAGGACATTTACAGCTGAGTGCTCTCCCAGGACAGAAACCCTTGCCCGTGGCTGAACTGAAAGGACATATGCAAGGATGAGCCTGGGAGGCATCAGGATGGCGAGGCCGCCGGGGTGACTGCCACCTGCTCATGCATCCACCCAGCACCACCACACACCTAGCTGCCATGGCCAGGCCGGCATGGGAAGAGCCAGCCCCGGGCGCTCAGCAGGGCTCCAAGCACCCAGCACAGCCCAGGCACCCCTTTCTCCACACCTGGTTGACAGGCTAGGATCCCATCCACACAGCAGGCTGGTGGCTATGAGGGAATACCAGGGCTCCAGGACACTCCTTGCCCTGCAGCTGGCACTACCCGTCCTGCCTCCTGCTCACGGTTCTAGCCACAGGCACTGTCCCCTGCGTGGGCAGGAGGGAGCCCGCTCGCCTGGGCATCGCCGAGAGCCGGGGCACAGCGGAGCCGCCGGGAGGGAGCAACGCTGCTGTGGAGCAGGGCTGGCACGAGCCCCCAAAGTGGGCGAGCGCAGAGCCGGTACCTGGGTTGGCCGGTACCTGGCTCTGCGGCACTGTTTGGAGCTGCCAGCACCAGTGGCTCTGCCCAGCCCCGTGCCGGCTGCTGGGATATCTGCAGCGCAAGCCAGGGCAAGGGGGAGCAGAGCAGAAGTGAAGGTTGCTCCCTCTGCACCAAAAGCTCTCAAGGATATCAGAGCCCTCAAAATGCTCCAACCCAAGTGACAAAACCCACCCGTCCACCCAAGGGCTCCTGCACTGCTGCTCCTGCAAGGTGCCAGGCTGCCGAACAGAGCGGTACAGAGGAGACCCCGCAGCGGGTCCCTCCCAACTCCCTCAATTAGGTTTTCTCTCTTAAAGGGATGTGCAGCGCTTTAATGGACACGGGGAGTACTGAGCTGGAGGTGGTGCTGGTGGCTGCTGGCGGGTTCGCAGGAGCCCAGCCCACGCCTTGCTTGGGTGCCGGGCGGCAGCTAGGACTCCTCGGGCTCCTCGCCGCCCCTGCGGCCGGCATAGAGCGCGGCCAGCTGCCGGAAGCGCGGCCCCCAGCCCCCCAGGTAGGAGAAGTCCTGCTCGGAGCTGCTGGAGCGCGTGCCGAGCGAGCTGAGGGAGGGCGCGGGAGAGCCCGAGCCCTCGAAGGCATACGTCTGGAAGGAGTCGTAGGGCGGCACCGAGGCGTCCCCGTCCGCCTGCTCCACCTTCCGGCAGATGTAGTCCCTGAAGAGGGCGAAGTCCAGCTCCGGGCCCTGCACCCACTGCGGCAGCGCGTGCCGCTCGGAGGCCAGGCTGCCGCGCGGGGC
>VZSV01000333.1:188089-238167 GCA_013398735.1 Nothocercus julius | reverse complement strand
AAGAGAGAGAAGAGGGCATCTTCTTCCATTGCTGCATCCCTCCTTGGTATTCCAGCTCAGCTGACTGACATGCAAATTAGTTTAATTATTTCTTCTTCTAAAATAAATTATATTTTGCAGTGGCTGCAATATGTTGTGTCAGGCAAAATTACATTCAATATTTTTAAACTAATTGATGTCAGCCTTGAGAAAACCTGATTGACAGGAGTGAGGGAAACTAAGCTGCTACCTAAACGGTTTCCTAAATTAAAATTAAACATGCCGTTTTTCTGCATTTCCTCCAGGAGTTGGAATGCCATTAATCGGCAAAGGCTAAGGAAAGAGACACGGAAAAGGCAGGGAACAAGGAGAGATGCTGAGAGCGGAGTGGCAGGCACAGGAGCAGCAACCTGGAGTCTGCAGAAAGGGAGGTCAGCTGCACTGCGGCCACATCAAATCTGCACCACGTCTGTACTGTGGCCCCACACAGCCGGAGGGTCGCTGTACGTGGCGGCTGCAGACCAGGAAAGGTGTGTGGCAGCGTCCTGGCATAAGGACCAGGTTGGTGCAACACTGAACCCAAGGTTATGGCATGAGCAGAGCACCAGGAGATCCGGGGTGGGCTCTGATTGGCACCATCCAACGAAATGCGGCTGAGGATCCCGGGCTGCACGAGCTTCCTGGCTCTGGCTATGAAAGGTGGCAGGTTGTGCACCTGTCAGCATAGCTGCCCAGCAGCAAAGCAGTGTGGGGACAGCACGGGCAGAGCCGGAGCTGCGGTGCGTCGGACACGGGCGGCTGTGCCAGGGTGTGAACGCGGCTCCGAGCCCAGGCGGGAGCAGCCGCTGAGCTAAGTATCGTATAAATGGCTCTCACCTCTCCCGAGTCCTGCCCCAACTCGGCAGCAGGAGAGTCATTAAATCGCATCCAAACACAATGCTCTGATTAAAGCCAGGCTCCAGCAGGAAGATTTATCATCTCAATTACCAGCAGTGGACACAGCAGTCAAGGCCTCATCATTTTACATGAGCAAGGAGGAAAACAGGAAGAGAATCACTAATATTAGCCCAAGGAAGGTAAACAGCTTGGGAGAGAGATGAAGATTTATCTCTGGAAGCGCTTGGCCTGCACCCAGTCTGGATTTGCTGAGCAGCCCCCAGGATTCCTGCCGGCTGTGGGGGTGCAGGGGCAGCGACACTGCTGGTCTCTGGGGCAGAGGGAGACCAGCCCTGCTCCAAAGCACCAACCCCAGCCACAGCTCTCCTTGCTCCAAGTGTTGATGTGCCCCTCCACATGGGCAGAGCCCTCTCCGTCCGCCCCAGCATGGCGCTGGCACAGAGTGACACGTGTCAGGCGCCCTGCACCGAAACCCCTCCATCACTTTGAAGGCCTTACCTTTACAAGTGCCCTTTCCACCAGAGTATTCAGACATAAATTGTACTTTAAATTCAATATCAGTCATTAATATTTCATGATTACAAAACGTTAAGGATAATGTCACTGGGAGGGATGTCTGGGCAGTTAAAATGGATGAGTCAGAGCAGGCTGACGGGAGAAGTCGGAATACTAAAGCATTTCTGGGCTGCCGAGGCGATGCGAGCTGACAGGCCTCCCCGCTGCAGGGGAGCCACAGCATTTACTGACTCGCTCTGAAATCCAAGCTGCTGCGTAGGAATATTTTCCTTCTGATTCTTGTCACCTTGCGTTTGCTCTGGATGCTGAGCTGCTCCATAACGCCCCAGCTGCCCTCCGTGCGTAGCCAGCATGGGAGCCCTCCGGCACGCTCCAGGCTCTGCAGCACGCTCCCACGCACGCTCCCAGCGGGACCTGCCCAAACCAACACACCCAAGCACCATCGGAGACTGGCTTTAGCTGAGGCCACGGAGTTGGAGACGTTTGAGCTGCGGGCAGCACTTGCCCAAGCATGAGCCCTCCCGCTTCCTCTGCCAGAAATCTGCAGGAGGCAGCGAGCGCTGCACCCCAAGCCAAGCAGCTGATGGGGCTTCCTGAATATGGATGGCACCTTATTAGAGATGAAGTAAAGAAAAGGGAAACAGCAGCCCCAGGAGCCTCCCCAAGTGGAGACCAGCAGACAGCAGCCCACAGCATTCTGGCTGGTGCCCACCAGTAATTGGGGGCGCTTCACAGCCCAGGCAGCACCGGGCCCCGCAGGGCGGCCAAGCGCGGTGTCCCCGGCCTTGGCAGCTGTGGAATCTGTGGAAGGCGGCAGGTCTCTCCGCTTCCTGGAGCGCCGCCTGACAACAAGTGCCTCTCCCCCTCGAGCGCTGGAAAAGGGAAGAGCGTGTGGGGGAGACCACGAGCCTCCGCTCACCTGCGTGCCGGGCCAGGGCTGCCCACGCTCCGGAGGAGCACGATGCCCGACACAGCCTCCTGCACGGAAGCCTGCTGAAAAAACAAGCCTCCCCCGGCTCTTCCTTCGCTTTCACTCCCCAGGAGTTTACACAAAAGCTCCCACGGCAAGACCCAGTTCGCTCCTGTCTTTACTGAAGTTGGAAAGCAGAGCAGAGCTGCAGTGGGAAAGCGGCTCCGCTGAGCCAGCACCCGAGTGTCGTGCCCAGGTAAGAACAGCCACCACTGCCTGGAGCTGCTCGCTGACCTAGTGCATTCAGCAGCTGCCACAGGAGCAGCTGAAAGGTCTTGCAGCCACATGGGATAGAAACAGCCCCGAGGGTCATAGTGGGAGACTCAGGGGGACACACGGAGCCCCAGAGCAGCTCGTGGGCGGACGCAGTGAGCGTGCGGCGTGGGCACGGCCGGTGAAGGTGGCGCACAGCCAACACCAGTATCTGATCAGCATTCGGAGATACTACCTGACCACGTACCCTTATTAACACTCAAGCTAGAAGCAGTATTTTTAGGCTGTCTAGGGAGACGCTGGTCTTGGTGCTGCTGCATTTTCTTCCACTCAGTGCCAACGAACACTCGCACCTTGGTCACCTCTGCAGTGAAGGCACCACGTCCCCTCTGTGTCCAACTTGGGCCACCTGTTCCCAAACACTCCTCCTCACCTGCCTCCATGGCCAGTACGGTGATGTTGTGCCATCCGGCCGTCTCCCGGTCCAGGACCTTCCCCGTCACGATAGCTCCCGTGTTGGCATCGATGTCGAAGATCCTCTCTGTGTCAGTGCTGCGGTCGATGGCATACCTGACACCAGGCAAGAGGGAGCCATGGGTGAGCGAAGGTGCCAGCCCAACACAACACCCCTTTCCTCCATCAGCCCAGTGCACCAAGGGCCGGTTCCACCAGCCCACAGCCCTCAGCTAACAGCAGCTTTGGTGGCTTTTGGTGCACAAAGGGGGATATCAGGCCTGGCAGGACAGGATCCTCATGCTCCAGGCTTGCTGGAGATGCCATGCAAAGCTCACTGCTCCTCTAGCTGTCCTTGTGCCCCATGTCTCCCACAGCCCCTTCTGCAGAGCACAGTTCCCACATTGGCTGGGAACGTGACGGCACGGCCCTGGGAACAAGGGCTAGCCCAACTCTAAGCGGCACGTGCAGTCCCAACAGTGCCTGCCATTAAATTCAGCACAACTGGACCATGCACCTTGGAGGCCGGGGTCCAAGAGGGCCACAAGCGTGGCTGTGGCACAAGCACACGTGCCTGCACCACCACTGCAACCAGCATCAGGAAGCCGTTGTGATGAGAAATCACAAACAATACAGCACAACACTATTGTGTGCAGTGTCTCTTGCTGCGCCGCATCTAGAGTGCTCATGGAATTAAATAACCCAAGACAGCAAGGAGTACAAGGGATGAATTACCAAGAGGAGGGTTGTGCACGCAAGACAGCCTTCCGTCACACAGACACGAGCACAAGGGAGATAAACGCAGTCAGAACAGCAGAGAGTCACCAAGGCAGGAGGGGACTGCAGGACTCAGCAGACTCAGGCACCAAGCAGGACGAGCTCCAGGCCAGGGGATGTCCGGGCTGATGGGAGCCCTTGATCCAGCCCAGCACAGCGCTGGTCTGCAGCCCCAGGGCCACCCACAAGCACAGCTGCTCTCTCCGCATGGGAATCAGCCACCTCCCCCACCCTTAGGTAAAGGGAAAGTGTTCAGAAATCGCTATCAAACAAACCCCCCCCATACGGGTGCACAAACGAGCACCCCCATCCCTGTGGGTGGCTGCCTCGCTCCCCATGACGAGACAGGATGAGACTCTGCCCCTGCAGCCGGGTGCGAGTCAGGGGCCCTGGGCCACATGACGGGCACTTGAGATCCCTACTGCCCTCTCTGCCCAAGCTGCCCACTGAGACACAGCCTCTGCAGCGGCTCCAGCACCGACCGCAGCCGCCCACGTGCTCTGAGCTGCAGAGGAGCCAAGCATTGGGGCTCGTGCAAATCAGCCCTATATCTGCAGGAAGAACAGACGACAAAACCTGCATCCCTCCAAAAGCATGTGATGTGCATGTAACTGCTTCCTCTGCTCTCCCACATCCCTTGACCTTTGGGACATCCCCTTCTTCCTTCCTATGTTTTTACTGTTAAGAGTTCAAGATGGTACTTCACTCTCCATCTGCCTCTCTGCTTCTTGGGTAAGCACATGCCTGCTTTTTCATGCTTATGTCTTTCCTGTATACAGAGAGATGCATCCGATAAAAATAGCCACACAGGAAAAGACAGTTACTGATGGGAGATATCAGAGCCTATCCCGTTCTTCCTGATCAGGAGTGACAGGTCCCTACACTCTGGATACAGCCAGTGCTTCACCATAGACATTTTTGAGGCCTCAGACTGCACAGCTGCAGTGCCGTGCACACAAGTGCTGGTAGGACCACTTGGGTTTGAAAGAGGAGGCTCCGTGCTCCAGCCAGGGCTGGAAACAGCACAGCACTAAGTAGTTTGGGGAGATCCTTATGCCAGACACTATGAAGCCATTGCAGGTGTCCTGACCACCAAGGGATGTTCAGTATTCACAGAATTTTCACCGGGGACGGGATGTGAACTTCAAAAGTCTTCAGCCACAGCAGATTCCAGGGGTAGGTGAAGCTGGTATCAGGGACTTGCCTCAGACAGATGCACAGGTGTTAGGCTTGTTGAGTAGGAAGCAAGCACAAGGGGCAGCAGTATCTAGAGGTACATATGGAAATGCCAGAGGAACATGCAGCTTGGTTAAAGAGTGAACACAACCAGGGCAACATCTGCCCCAATGGATTTAGAGGGCACTGTGCAGCCTTCAGGGAAGGATTGTCCACTCAAGCTGCTGGGAAGGCTCTGGAGCACTGTGCTGGCTTTGACCTGGGGACAGGGGCAGCCTCCCAGAAGGTGGCTGTAACCTGCTCCACACCGCCATGCATGGCGATAAACTGAGTCCTATTTTGCTCAGTTTATATAGCTTTGTACAGCGGGACCTTTATTGAGCACAGTTTGTGTTGGCCATCACCAGCAGCTGGGCCTCTAGCAGCTCACAAGTGCACCTCGACTGGCAAAGGCCGCAGGTCACCCCTGGGTCCCTTGGGCACTCGGGACAGGGCATTCACACTCTTCTCCTAAAGCCGCCAGCGCTCCCTACCTGGAGCTGCAGTGCCACATCTCATTGGGATGCAAACCTTGTAATCCACTTTCCTCTCTTCCTGCTGGCTTTGCCTGTTGGATTGGATGTTACAAGCGGCTGTTTAATTTAGACAGCTTTCTTGGTTCTCATCTTTCTCATGAATCTACTTCTCAAGCAGTTTGTTTCACTTCTCCCACCGAATGCAACAAGGAGCACATTTTCTGCCATGTGTTTTGTTAATAGGAAGCTTTTCAAACACTGTGTGAAAAGCTTTTTGTTATGTTTGTTTTTCCCTATTCTCCCCTTTTGTGCTGAAGCAGGTTGTAGTTCTTGCTGTGCTGTTGGAGTCTGTAAAATGCCCGTGTCCAACACATGTCTCAGGATTTGGTGAATGCCAAACAAGAATATCTCTGAGAACCTTAAATCCCAAGCAACATCTTCCCAGTGCTGATAAAGCTGGGAACGTGCAATCAGAGCGCCAGTTCTCTCACTGCAGGAGAAAAACAAAAGGCTCCCATATAAGAAGTCGCACGTACACAGCTGCTGCCAGTGCGCTGCTTAGTACAATGGCTCAGCTGAGAAAAAACACACTATGCCCCGCAAATATAAGCTAAAGCCAAAAAGCCAACTGGAAACCACACTCTTTCGGGGCGGGGAGGGGGAGAGTTCTAGTTTGTTAGGCAGCAAATAAGGATGGAATAAAATGGAAAGACCCACTCCTTTGGAAAGGCATTCTCTCGCTGTGCCCCAAGATGCCTGTGTCCTCCCAAGAGCCAGCAGCCTCAGGGCCAAGCTAGACTTCAGGACGGCTCGCAAGGGAGGATGCCCCCTCCCCAGGGCCAAGCGTGGGGCTGTTCCAAGCAGAGCTGGGCACCACACTGCAATGTGCTTCCAGGCTGGATGGGCAGCAGGAGCGCATGGACCTCTTTGCAATGTCCTGGGGAGGAAGACCAAAGAGCCAAGGGCACCTCCTTCCTCATTCAGCTAAAAATACCTCCTACGCCAAGTTACAGGCAGCCTGGTGTCAGGAGGAGTGGAAGTGCTGACAGCCAAACTGCTCCTCTCTCCGCATGTCTGCGCGCTCTCCCTGTGCCCCTCCGTGGCGCTGGGTTGAGGCTCTCCCTGACGCATGCAGCGGAGCCAACACAGGCACCCAGGAGACGGCAGCCCTGCAGACACACAGCCACCTCCCTGCTTCCACCTCCAGTACCGAGGAATGGGAAGTCAAAGGGATCTACTGAACTGCAGTGACTTGAAAGGGTTCAAACCAACATCAAGAGTAGAAGATCAAAGCTCAATGCACTATCAGGACCAGTTGCTCTCTAACATGGCACAGGTGAGGAACAAGGGCTGGTTCCTCGTCACTGCACTTTGGAGGAGCACACTTAAAATGCTGCGACTTGCTGCTGTCTCCTGCTGTTGAGCAGTGTCGCATCCTAGCAGGGTGCTGCAGATGCTTGTGTTAATATTTGTCCAGGACTTTGAAACTGCGAAGAACTGTCTCTGGTATTTTATTAATCTGCCTGGGAGCCAGGGTACCAGGAAGCAGTAGGGGTCCAACAGCACCTTTCCTGCACTGGTGCTGCAGCACTGCTGCCCTTGGCTGTAGCTCATCCTCCCTGGGACCCTGCATCTCTAGTAGGCGTTTAGCTCTGGTAGGCATTAAAATGAAGGGACAGCTCGTGACCCCAGGAAGTGCTGGGGAGCATCAGAAGAGACACAGATGCCACTGCTCAAAACAGGCACTGTGAGAGGCGAGTGGAGGGACGGATGGATGGAGACCAGATGCTATGGGGGAGACAGGCCACAGGAGGAGCTGACTGCCTGGGGATCGCTGCGGGGAGGACACATGCTCGAATGCCTCGAGCCCAGCAAGGGAAAACACATTGCAATTCCCAAGCTGCAGTAGGCACCTGGGAGCCTTGCTAACTGCATCCTCGTGCCTGAGCACATGAGATATCACCTTGTCTGGAACTAAGCCTACTGCAGGGCAGAGATACTTGCACAGTAAAATTTGGGCTCCAACCCTCCTGATCCTGCTGTGCACTTGAAACTGCCTCTCTCTGCTCCTAGTCCCTGTTTCAAATATCACCTTCTGCACAGCAGCAGAAAGGCTCCCTCCTCTGCTTTCTTTTGTTCCATCTGCAAACAATGCAACAAGCTCCGCAGGGAAGCAACAAGAAGAACAAGAGAGAACAAGAATAAGAATAGTGCTGTTCCCAAGGCCCCTTTCCTACAATTATAGATCAGAAAATAAAATCTATATTCTTCAGCATTGCTAGAAACGTTCAAGTGAGAAGGCACGTGCACACGCATACCTGCACACAGATGTGAAGACTGCACACGTCTAAGGCGCGTCTGCCCCTCGCCCCAGCCGAGCCAGCATGCTCGCCGTGCCACACGACAGCACCCGGCAGCCCGCGGGGACACGTGCAGCGTGCTACGTGCTGCGAGGGGCTGCAGTGCAGCCTGCACTGGCCTCATCTGCCCCACATCCTCCTCTGCCACACATCCCTGCTCTCACTGTCCCAGCCCATCATTACCAGGACAGCCTCCATGCACAGCTCCAAGGCAGAGCCTGTGCAGCTCATGGGAAGCCGTCAGCCGCACGCAAGGTGCCTGCAGCCCTACTGTCACCTGGCACGAGAACACACAGTGTTTGAAGGAAATTTTCCACACGTTGAGGCTGTTTTCTGAACACCAGCTTTTCATCCCAACGGCTTGTGACTCAGTCCAGTTGGCAGAGCCAGAAGGCTGCTTTGTGCCTCAGGTAATAACAGTTTAACAAGGTAACAATCTCCTTAGCCACAAATTAAATGGAAATGGGAAATGTCCTGTGCAGATAAGCTGCTGCCTGGATTATGTCCCCTGCCCCAATATAAATTCTTCTGGCCTTTGATCCCGGTGCACATGCACGCACACACTGCACCCCAATTGCCAGCGTGTCGTTCCTCAAACTGCCCCATCACTCCCGCTCGCCTGCCAGCAGCAAGGACGCGCAGGTGCCGCTCTCCCCAGTGCTCCCTTGCCACTCACAAGCCGTCACCACCGGTGACACAACTGTCACTGTGAGGCAGCCACTCTCACTCGTCTGCTGCCTGCACGCCGGCTCCTGCTCCCCCAGGACCTGTCCCACAGCGCCAGCCACCCTCACTACCGCCAACCCACTGCAGCCCTGCGCCAGCACTGCTGCTTACCGCACAGGGTGGTTGGCTGTGTCCGGGTCGAGCGCGGTGACCACCCCCACAATGGAGCCAACATGCGCGTCCTCCTGCACCTCCATGAGGTCAGAGGGGGGCCGGAACTCAGGGGGCTCATCCACATCCAGCACCGATACTCGCACGATGGTCTGGTCCCGGAAGGTGCCCAGGTCCACGAACCGCGGGTCCACAAACTTGTTGAGGGCCTCCACCACGACGGTGTGCACCTTCTTGGACTCATAGTCGAGAGGCTGGGAGCAGGGGAGAGGGTCACGCATGCTCAGCCCTGTGCCTGCAACAACCCCCTGGGGAGGCCGGCAGTGCTCAGGCCCTCACGCCAGTGCTCAGCCCCAGAGCCAGCGGTGGTGAGGGCAGGAAGGGACGGCAGCTTCCAGTCCCGCTCTGCCCCCGCGCATGGCCAGGCATCCCAGCAGCGCAGGGTGCGGCAGCCACGTGTGCTGGGGCGCAAGCACGATGTGCGCTGGCAAGCGAGCAACTCCTTATCATTAATCACCCCGCGATCACTTCTGCAGGGAGGCGAGCTGAGCGCCGCGGCCTTGGTGAACAATCATTCTTCCTTGCCTGCATCAAGTATTTGCTTGATTGTGTTTGCCACCAAGAGCAGATGCACTCAAAGCGCTGTTGATCGGGGATAGGAATTAGGTGGGCATATTTCTCCTCTTAACAGTGCTGTCAAGCCCAGCTGTAAGCAGTAGTCTCCATGGTACCGTGCACAGCTCTACCTATGCGCTGCTCACTTGGTGGCCACAGCTCTGGCATCAAGCTGTGCCGGCACCGAACTGCTGCTCCCTTCCAGCTCAGATCTGCTCTTCGACAGCCAGAACAGGGACAGGTCGCTGCTGCTGCAGTGCCCAAGGGCAGCTGCCAGGGCAGCTTTGAGGGGCTCTTTCTACTGAATGCTGCAACTGGATCACAGCACCTGGGGGACCTTCCCTTCACTCTCAAGCATCCTCCCCATGACTCACCTTCTGCACCATGATGACTGCCTCTTGGGTGTTGCTGTCTGTGATGACCCTGAACATCTCCACCCCTTCCTCGTCCTTCACCTGGTAGGTCATGTCCGTGTTCTCGCCGACGTCCGAGTCCTCTGCCTTCACCCTCCCCACGGCAGTGCCCACGGGGGCGGTTTCCACCACACTGAACTGGTACATCTCTAGAGCGGGGAGAGCACTGGTGTCCCTCCCCAGCCCGACTTGCCTGCTGGTGCAGCCCTGCCCCGCCACCCAAGAGCTGCCCAAGCCCCAAGTACCCGCACCCTGGACACCCTACTGGAAGAAGCCATGAACCCCAGGCAGAAACAAGGGCTGTAGTGGGAGCACAAGGGTTTCCGGGCAGAGAAAGGGCTGGCTCCTCCACATGGCACTACCCTGTGGTCAGCACATTCTCCAGCTCCTGGCAAACATTACCCCTTCCAACTTCAGCCCTTGGGCCAACAGCCGAGCCCCTTCCAGCTGCGGCTCTGCCCCTGCACAATGTCAACAAGTGCTCCAGGCTCTGCAGCTGGCACGGACTGCACAACCTGGGAAGCAGAGCTGCCTTGTGCCTGTTTTGCTGTCTGCGAGCTGTGAGTCACGCTTGAACAGCGCAAGGATCCAGTGCAGCAGCCAGGAGACACTGGCCCCCCTGCCCAAGCTCCTGAGGGACATGAGATGGAGCAGGTGCTGCTGAAGCCTCTCAGACTTGTGTTCTTCCCTGCGCTGCTCGGAGGGACTGGGAAACAGGAAAAGCCAGCCCTGTTCTCCTTGTCTCGCAGCGCTGTGGCCCCTGGACCATGCATGGGGAGCCGGCGGGTGCCCCAGAGGGCTGGTGGGGTTTGCCTGGGGTAGCTGCCCTTGCTACCACTGCTGGGCCAGGTGCCGTGTCAGGAGGCTGTTGGCAGGAGCATCCCCAGGGCAGGGGCTGCTGTGCTGTGGGGCCAGCTCGCTCTGCAGAGCCATGGGGGGCTCCCCGCGTCCCACCATCCCCGAGGCCTGAGGTACCAGCCTCACCCACGGCAGCACAGCCAGTGCCAGGACTCACTCTGCGGGAAACGTGGTGGGTTGTCATTAACATCAGTGACCACAATGGTGACCGTGGTGGATCCCGATAGGCCACCCAGCTGTCCCGCCATGTCTGTGGCTCGGATCACCACCTCGTATCGGTCCTGTGTCTCGCGGTCTAGGTCAGCCACTGCCGTCCGGATCACACCTGAAAAGCAGAGGACAGTGTGACCATGGGCACATTGCAGAGTGCCCACTGGACAGGGTTGCGGGTATGCATGGTGGTGCAAGAGCCAATGCTGAGCCCCGGGATGCCCCAGCACAAGGCTGCAGCAGCCCCACTCTCCTCACCACTCAGGCAAGGCTCACAGGTGATGCAGCAGCTCAGGCCTCCATAGCACAGTGCAACCACCTGTGCTGCAGCAGGCAGGGAACAGGGGACACGGGACAGATCTGGCTCTGCCAGCCTGCACACACCCAGTCCTCAGGGTCTGCAGGCTGGGCCATCTTGAAGACTTTTCTGCACGAAGACTCTTACTCTCCAGGGTCCTTTCTAAGCCAGGGCCTCTAGGCCAGAGATGCTACAAACAGGCCATGTGAGGGGCTGAGGATGCACCTGAGATCAGAAAGCTTAACTCAAAGTATGGCACTAAGCATTCCCTTTATGAAGGAGAAGAGCAAAACAAAAGTCTTTACTGCAGGTCTTTAGTTACCTGGGCTTGAAAGAATGACTAGGATTAAAAACCAAAGGAATGTAAGACAAGGAGCAAAGCATTTTAAAGCCCAGAAAAAGCCCCCTGAAGGGCAGAAGTTGCGACTTCTCTGCCAGCTGGGGCAGATCCATTTGCATAGGAACAAAGCAGAGACCAAACTATGTCTGCGCACAAAGCAACAGCTCTGCCCTGGGTGGCACCGTGTACAGCAACGATATAGCAATAAGCATGTGTGGTCATTAGCAGCACATTCCCACTCCACATTACCTAGAAACATCCCAAATCAGCTAAGAATCACTTTGAAGCCCCCCTCCAGCTCGCTTTGAGTCTCCTGCATATTTAGACAGTTTTCTTTTTCTCACGGCTGTTTGCTCTTGCAGGTTCTTCTGCTTAACTATCAGCTCTATCTTCTCTACAGTGAGCAACAAACTTCGGTCTTTGCTTTTCTCTACCCGCAGTCCTGCCTGGCGCTAGGGAAGAGGCCGCACGGGCAGTCCCGTGGGGCTCCAGTGCAGGGTTCTGACGTGGAGCTGCTCCTGTGCCCAGATGCCAGAGCATCACCCCAGTGCTGCCAGGCACCCTCAAGAAGAGCGTGAGCGATGCCAGACCTTGGCAGGTGCCCGGAGCAGTGGGCTTTGTGCAGACCCTTCCAGAAAGGCCCAGTACAGCCTGCATGCAGCAGAGCAGCCCCTACACTGGCCAGAGCACCCCCCTGCACAGGCAGCTGCGAGGAGGCAAAACGGGGCTTTGGGGACACACCCAGAAGCTCCAAGGCATCAGCCCCACTGCCTTTGCACTTGTCTGGAGTGACATCGTGCACCTCAGCCCCACCAGTGCCGGAGCTCGAAAGGAGCTGCAAATAACAGGGAAAATTTTCTCCTTTTCATGACATTACAGGTGCAGCAGAAGCTGGCAGCACTGTTCTGGAGACATTTATCTCTCCTCGCTTTCTGAGACTAGCAATTATTCCAGCGATTATCATTGTTAGGATTTATTATAAAGACATCACCACTGTTTCGGATCCCTGCAGCTCCCTGGCTGTTGTGGATAGACACAATTTCACCCAGCTCCCCTGGTTCCTCTGTCATTCCAGCTCTGCAATTACCTGCGCTCTCACTGCCTTCAGTCCCATGAATCAGGATGCTCTGCCTCGTTCCCCATCCCTCCTGCACCTCCAGCTTCACGGGCTGGGGTGGCTCAGCTCCAGTCCATCACTCGCACAGGTCCGTGCTCCCAGCATGGCAAAATCCCTTTCTAAGGGAGCATCACACATCACAGGCCCTTAGGGCAGTCAGGCATACTGGGTTCCCTGTGGTGAGGTCAGGGTTTGTGCAGGCTCCCCTGCTCCCCCAGGACTGCTCACAAGTCACAGAATCAGAAGCCCTGGTCCACGCAGGCCGCAATGCTGCAGTGATGGGTGCAGACACCTCCAGCACAAGTCCTGGCAAGATGCAGCCTGGGCAAGGCAGACAGGGCCCTACATGAGGACGCTGGGCCTGGAACTGCACTGGGCTGGCCCCAGCTGGTTATGTTCACAGGCTTCTCCTGTGACATTGCTATGAATATAAAATTGTTATTTCTGGGCAAGAACTATCTCATTGAAATTTAAGCAATTCTGTTAATTAACAGGGTCTGAAGCATTTTATAATGAAAATTATTCATGTCAGCACAATAGTGATGAATTGGGATGAGAAGGATAAAACTCATGTATTCACTAAGGTTGTAATGACTTAACGGAGCGACTCATAACGATATAGCTCGTAATACCCCATGCAAGAAAGGAAGAGAGTGCTAAGGCACTTCCCAGAGTACCTCCAAGGTCACCTGTCCCTGGGGCACATCCAGGCAAAGCAGCTCATGCAGAGTAGGGCAGCCGAGAGCCTCAGCTGCTGCTTGTGGCTCTTCCAGAGCATGGGGACACAAGATCATCCTCAGCTTGGCAGCAGGCATCGCCTCCTGCACACATGTGCATCCCAGAAAAGCAGGGGCTTCACACAAACGCCTCCCTGTCCCAAGCCTCTGCGAACACAGCAGGACTGTCACCCAGGCAGTCATTCCTCTGAAGTCACACAGGCCACCCCAGGCTACAGCCTCGAGGGTCGTGGCCTCAGCAAGTCAAACCTGCTCCACACCGATTCCTCATTCACAGCGCCGTGAGACTCAGCACAAATGGCTGCCGGCAGCAAACCCACACAGTTTCATCTCCTGGAGTCAGATGAGCCTCTGCTCCCAGACCTGAGCCCCAGGAGCTCTGCAAAAGCAGCAGCAAATGGTGGCAAATCCCTTCTTGGCACAGAGACAGAAGAGGCAGGGAGGGACTTGCACAGCCCTGGGCAGAACACAGAAGTTTCTGCCACCATCTCTCAAGATTCACAAATTCACCTTCCTTCCAACCACAAAAATCAAACTCTGCCCTTCTTGGGCACTGCCAGCATAGCAAGAACAACCTCCAACTTGGACTCATCTTCCTACTTCTTGACAGCATCTGTTATAGTTGAATAATACATACACACGACAGTATCCCCTCTGGTACAAGGCACATGTGGCTTTCCAGCACGATCCAGATTAATCAGAGTGTAATTACCAGGCAAGGGGACACTCACAGCACCACACAAATACCAGCAAATCTGCTCAACAGTAGACACTGTTGGCTTATAAAAATAAAGCTGGACAAAGTGCTCAGCAGGTAACTGCCTTCCGGGAATCCCATCATTATGGTCTTACTTTGCTTTTAGATACCTCTAGCTCCGAAGTCGGCATCCTTGGAGACCCTCCAGACAAAGCACATTTTAGTTGAGGGGAGTCACAACCATCATGCCCCCACCAGTGGAGTGCAAAGCCATAGCAACAAGGGACTCGCATATAGGGAAGAACCTCAGGAGGTCTCTTGTCTAACCACACTTCAGAGCAGGCCATCTTTAACAGCAGATACAATTACTCCAGATCATGCCCATTTGGGTTTTGACCATCTCTAAGGACAGAGGTACAGCACTTTTGTGGTAAAGAATATTCTCCTTATGTCCAATAGTTATTTCCCTTGCTGTATTTTGTGTCCTTTTGCTGTGCACCTCTGAGCAGAGTCCTGCTCCATCTTCTCTGCCCAGAACTTATGTGCAGCATGTCCTTCCAGCCATGCAGTTTGGATCCTGCCTTTTGAAGTTCTACTCAGCCCAAAACCCCAGCTGAATACTATAGCTAGCAACAGCCAAGACTGGAGGACAGACTAAGCAACCACAGTGCACGTCACACTTGGGCAACACCTGCACTACAAAGAACAGTGCGAAAGACTCAGTTAAAAAGGTGAAGAAGGTAAGCTGGAAGGAGTCATAGGCTTAGCTGGGCTACAGGGAGCACATGCATGTGCAAGAACAGGCAAAAAGCAGGTCAAAGCCAAAAGAGGGAAATGAATGTTTCTTCATTATCATATATTACAAGAAATGTAACACGCCAGGTTTTTATGGTTCTTTTTATGGCCATTAATAACAACGGTGGCTCTGAGAGTTATGCTGCTACTATGGATAATTAAATCTTATGCTCAGGGCAGAAGCTGGGCCACCTGGGGGCCAGGCCAGGATTCCAGCACAGCACAAAAACCTATTCAAGCACACAGTGGGCGTGGGATGGGGTTTGCTCCAGCGGACGCTCTGTTGACCAGCTGCCGCCCAGGCAGGAGGGGCTGAAGGAGCCCCATGCCTGCTGGCTCCAGCAGCCCTTCCGCACGCACTGGCTCTGCCGAGAGCGCAGCCCCCGGGACCGGCCGCAGCCGTGTGCCACCGTGCCAGCAGGTCCGCGCGCGCTGCTCCCGGAGCGCAGGGAGGCTGCAGGCTGCCTGCAGCACCACGGAGGTGGCCCAGCGCGGCCCGGCAGCCGGATACCCCACACGCAGACACGCTTTAGAGGGGCCAAGGCTCCCCGGCAGCCTGTCAGAGGTTTCGCTTTTGTGCATCACAAGCAAGCAGAACAGTAAATCAAGCCAGGCCCCTGCATAAGGAACAGGCAGCTTGAGAATTAAGACACAAGAAGTCAAGGAATTAAGAAGCCTGGATCCACAGCAACAATAACTCACAGCACAGCTCACAGGACACATTTTAGTTTATGTCCTAATACGGCAGCATTAATGTTGCTGCAAGAAGCCCAGCTTCAGTATGTCCTGGCTTTCATTTGCTCTTGGTGGCACCTCCTCATCCTGGCAGGCCAGTTCCAGGCTTCCACTCACACAGAGTCTCAGACTAACAAGATCCCACCTGGACATGAATTTCCAATGCCTACCCATCATTCCCTACTGCCATCTTTTAAAATAAAACAATGCAGACCTGAGCAGAAAGCACAGGCGGCTGCAGGGCAGCCCCAGGCCAGGCAGAACGATGCAGCCTGCTTTCATGTATCCCCTCCGTCCCAGCACCGGCCTCTGACCAGAAAATGGTATTTTCCACCAGGTACCCAGCAGGGGTGCCAGCTGTGCCCAGAAGCTGCCCCAGATTCAAGCCCTTCTCCAACAGCAGCAGGACTGGTGACAGACTGAGCTGTGACCCGCTTGCCTGTGCGCATCAGGAGACGCATGGTTTCACACAGATGCAAAGGCTCAGGCACATGTACCTTCCCCAGTCTCCTTACCCTGAGGCCTCTGAATTCATTTAATTCTTACTTACATAAATATAGACTGGAAAAATCACTACCAGCACAAACACAGGTCAGTCTGACAGACTTGGCATTCAGGCTAGGTTCCTATACCATCACTGCTCAGCACAGAGTGGGGGTACTTCACCCACTGGCTTTCCAACCCAGCAAGCCTGTCCTTTGATGACTATTCATTAAATGGTGGGTACTTCAGTGCATGTTCTGTGCCTTAAATACCTCTTATTAGCGTTTGTCTTCCCTCCCTAGCAAGCTTGCAAGGCTCCCATTAAAGGTAATGAGAGTCACACTCCTGGGAGGCTAGGAGGATATATACCCCAACGTCTCCTGGTTATGGTCTACTCTAACCAGTATGTCAGAGCATCATCTGCTAGAGATTTATTACAGATGCATTTTACAACAGGCTCTATTATAAGTTATTAAGGAATAGAACAGTTTCTACTGTTCTTTCATTAAATATTAATAGAACATTTATAAACCAATCCTTAACTTAAAGTGTTACCTTTAATCAAAGCCCTGGTGATAACAACGCAGCCTTTGGTAAAGGCCCTCTGGTAGTATTTAAACCTTTCACATTGAGGTTTTATGTGCCTGTGGCAGGCACATCTTTGCTCCTGGCAATGAGCACAGAACTACGGGGGGTGGTGGAACAGGGCACCCGGACTGTGAGCAGTTCTTGCTCCAGGGCGCTTCTGCGAGGGCACTGCACGTGGCAGGCAGCAGCTGCCACAGCTCAGCACTTCCTCTCCAATGCTGGGCAATGCTGGTGGCACAAGTGTGCAGGGCAGGACCGCAGCACAAACATCAAGTGTGGATATGCAGGCACAAGGGCAGGGTCTGCTCCCCTGCTGCCTCCGCTCTGGCCACCCCACAGTGCCCACTGGAAGCTGCTCACCTGTTTTACTGTCCACAGTGAAGTGCTGCTCGCCCTCCAGCACGCTGTAGACCACCCGAGCACTGCTCCCATACGTGGGGTCGTCAGCATCAGATGCCATCACCTGCATCACAGATGTGCCTGCAGCAGGGACAAGAGGGAAACAGATGAAAGCAGGAAAGAAGCAAGAGCATAAACCCAGAGGCCAAGGACAGTCAAAACAGGAGAGCAGGGGCCAATACTGATAGCACGTGTGCACTTATGAAAGTGAGCAAATAGCCGTATGGAAGTGCAGCAACACCTCTCCCAGAGGCCCAGAAGCCAGGTCACCCAAAACATAACCAAAAATGCCCTTTTGTCCCATTTTGCCAGGAGGAACCAGCCATGAGTTAGCTCACAGGTGCCCACAGGGCAGGACTCACTCACCAGGGGCTCCCTGTTCTGGTGAGCTGCAAACAGTTGGGGGCCAATTCTGCTAGTCCCTCTGAGAAGGACGCAGGGACGAGGCTTGGTCACCAGCCTGTCCTTTCTCTAATAGTCACGAGTCGTGCTGCCACCTCCAACCCACGGAGGGACCTGTGGGCCAGGGTCTGCTCCCAGCTTCAGCACCACCTGTGCGGCAGACAGGGAGCTGCTGGAGACCAGGAGAGGGGAACCTGCCTCCTGCCCAGAGCCAGACACAGCACCACGTCCTCATGCTCTACACGTAGCAGGGTAGCAGAACTATAAATTGGATAAAAGTCCATCAAACAGCTGCAATTAAGTTATTGATTTTCAACGCTGCCTCATTAAACTGGGTGCTTCACTCTGACTGTTCCTGTGATGGCTTTAATTTGACATCATGTTCAATTTGACAAAAAGCAGGACCCAGGACATGAGAACGGGGCCAGGAGCAAAGGGGCTGAAAGTTACAGGAGCAGAAAAGGAAGGAAGGAGGGGAAGCCTACTCCAGCCTCCAGGTACCCCTGGATAGGGATGCTGTGGCCACAGGTCTGCGGGGGATCAGCTACTCAGTCCCACCTCTGGCTCTACCCAGCTATAGACTCAGAGCATCCCTGCCCAGGGGGACAAGCCTGGCACCAGTCACCTCCCCAGTGGGAGGAGGTGCAGGATGGGAAGACAAGTCCTGAATTGTTCGTAGCAAACATCAAACCAACTGTGAAAGTCCCTGCTGGAAGACACTATTCACAGCCAAAGGTTGACAAGGCAGTAATTTATAAAAAACGAGATGCCGCAGCAGCAGCTGCAGTTGAAAGGTAGATTGTGCTTCAGAGATGACCAGCCTGAATGGAAGGAGCCAGGGCAGAGCATTTCGCAGCTCGCTCCAGCAACTCCTCCCTGTCTCCAGCACCTCTTGAGGCTGCTGTGACACTAGGTGAGGACCAGCAGTACCAGGCTGAGGCCTAGGCCCTTCTCAACCCATATACAAAGACCACCTCACAGCTGGCCACAGCTGGACCTGTGTCATGGACAGTCCAGAGCTGGGCTTATTTCTAGCTGCCAGCACCTGAGCCAAGAATCACCACACTCCCACATGCTGCAGTGGTGCATGCAAAAGCAAGGCAGAAGTCATCCCTGCTCCCAGCGGGGCTGGAAGAGAGATGGAAGCACCCAGAGAGAAAATGAAGAAAACTGGTAAAGCTGGTCCTCATGCCTTCCTATGCCCCCTCTGCAGACTCAAGCCCATAGCCAGGCCAGGCAGCAGTGGGTCCAGGAGGCTGGGCAATTCTACAGCAGCCCGGTCTGGGCCCACACTGCAGGCACGAGGCAGCAGAGCTAACAAGGCAGCTGCCAGCAGCAGGGATGCACATGCTCCCCCGCAATCCGGCATCCTGGAAAGGGCTTTCACTGGCGAAGCAGCAAGCTATTACCGTGGCTGCTTTTCATCCTTCCTGGCCATCTTCTCAGAGCTGCAGCTCTGCTGATAACATGAGAATCCCCCTCATCAGTCTTCAGCAACAAGCTGGCTCAAGTCGCCTTATTTATGCTCCACTGTCTTCAGTGAAGTTATGGCGCAGCTCTGCCGGGCACGTTCCCACTATGCCGAGACAGCACTAGCCTCCTGCCTCGCCAGCAACCTTGTTCTTAGCAAGGCTGTGCGTCCACATGACGGCCTTGCCTCCACCTCACCTCCTTGAGGCTCTGCAGGGGCATCCTACCCCCTTGCAGCCCCAGGTCCCCCGCACCAGACTGCAATGCAGTCCCTAATCTGAGTCCCAGCAAACTCCTGGGAAGCCCAAGAGCAAACAGAGGAGCGAGGGGTTGGTAGGAGACCCTCCACACTGGACACAGCAGTGCCATCACCGTGCAGGTGCCACCCAAGGGTGCCAGCCACCAAGCGTGCACCAGGCTTCGCGCCTCACGCTGCCTCTCCACAGACGTGCTCTCCTGAGGTGCTAAATAGTGTTCCCACTAATCCTTCTCTGTCAGACAGCAATACTCCATGTTGCATTCAGCCCAATGCTCCGCACCACTGTGCCGGTGGGAAGGCAGGATGTGTGCTGGACAGGCAAGTCTTGCGCCCACCTTCAGGCTGTGCCCCGCAGTGCTCCGGCTGCCGGCAGAGAAGGCTGCACAGCCCGAGGAGGCTGAGTGGCTGGAGGAGCGGGGCCAGCAAGGCACCCGCAGCACACGCTGCCCCCGCCAAAGCCACCAACCTGGCATGAAGAGCGCTCTGCCCTTCCCCACTGCTCTTGCACCAGGCAGACAGCCAACAAGAACCCCCCTGCACACACTGGGCATCCCAGCACCATGGTGCAGCCTGCTCAAGGCACCCCGGACATCAGCCATCCAGGATCTCACTTCCAAGGTCTTAGATTCTAGTTTACCATTAAGGCCTTGCCCCCTCCTCCTGCCAAGACAGAACCCCAGAACACCAGCTCCCATGCCGGCTCCGTTATTAGTCCCTGCTCTCCAAGCATAGCGCTGCCCATCAAGTACAGCCTGTACAGCACTTTCCTGGCATCTGCCTCAGCCATAAAAGATACAATAAGGAAAATCTAAACATCATGTGCTGCATAACCCCCACCCCTTAACCAGGGATCCTGAGCTCCTATCCAAAGAAATATTTAGATATGAAAAGAGAAATAAAGACCTTATTTCCCCCTTTCCCTGCCCACTACCAGCTGACCCCAAGGAACCAGAAGTAACCAACAATTTTACATAAAAATTAATGAGGCTGGCAGACTCTGCCTTTTACTCTCCTGCAAAGGTGCAGCCCAGCAGAGCAGATCAAAGAGCGTTTCCTGCTGTGGCGCGGGGCCGAGACCCTGGCCTCCAGGAGAACTCTCGGTGGGGAGCAGACCAGCTGCTGACCTGCACCTTTGAGGCGGGCAGGCCACAGACCACAGCTGCCACCACCCATCGGGGCTGTGCACTGCTGCCCCGAGCGCCCCGGGGTGCTCAGCCCCAGCACCTTGGCATGGATAGAGCAGGGCCACGCAGGACTTGAGCAGCACCACGCCTGGCATGCGGTGGTTGCAGGCACAGCTGACTGGAGTCACACTGCCCTCCGCTTGGCTCCTGTGCTATCCCAAGGCTCCCCCGGGAGCCAGTTTCCTACCAGGGACCGTGGGAAGCAGCTCTCCACCTGCAGCACGCAGACGGCTAATGGCTCCAGACCACTTACTATGCCACTCACTCCAGACCATTTTAGCTAAAATAAATGTCAACAGGCAAACTCTAAACACATCCAAGAGCAAAGAGACCCTGCAGAGAATCTACAAGCAAGCCAAAGGGATCTGTCACTTCTCTAGGGACAGAAATACAGTCAGGCTGTAGGTCTGCAAAGAGGTAAACAAGCAGCAGCAGCCAACATGCATCGGCTTTGGCTCTCACCTCCTCACCTGCAGCTCCCACCTTTCCCAGCACATGCCGGAGGCTCCCGCTGCTTTCCCAACCATCTCTGAACTGCAGCCAGCGCAACACCCCTTCAGAACAGCCTCCCAGCACAGAGCCCTGAACAGGATCCTGAAATGTCTCCAAACACAGATACGCTCCAACACCTTGTACACAGAGCAGAGTCAGCGGCTGGCAGGCAAACACACTGGGATGCCCCCAGCTCAGCAGGGAGCAGAGAACTTGCACAAGCTGCAGCACTGCCCAGTGCTGATCCTGAAAAGAAGCAAGAAAAGCCTGAAACAGCAGGCAGCATGAGCCTGGTGCCCCTTCCTACTCTTCTGATGAGGCCGAGCACTCTTCTCAGGTGGGAAAAAACCTAACAAATCCAAATTCAGCCCAAGCAGCTGTGCTCCTGGGGTAGGGAGCAGCCAGGGCCATTTCCAGCACTTGCTCAGAGGCTTAGGGCACTGTCCAGAGCCAGGCACCACCTTTCTGTGCAAGTCTTTTGCCTACTCATTTCATCCCCGCAGAACACAAAGGACCCCCAGAGCAGTGCCTTGTCAGGCAGAGCCACGCATCCCAGACTGGTGCCAGAGCCCCAAGCTCCCACCACGGGGCCTGGGTGCTATGGGGGTGGCCACTCAGACTTTACAAACAATTAAGTCGTCAGCCTTCACAGTGTCTGGTGCACCCCAGAAGCAGGCAGGCAGAACACCAGGGAGGAGAGCAAACCAGAGCAGCTTAAAAATTACTGGAGCAGAAACGAGCTTCCTGCAGTCTCAGGAACATTCTGACTTGGTAGAAAGCCAGGCCAGACCCAGGGGGAATTCACTGCAGAGCTCTGACACCCCCCAGGACAACCCCAAGGGAACTAATCTGGCTGTGGCAGTCACTCACACATGAGAGAAGCATCCTCTAAGAGGTCTGGCAGAGAAACCTACTGGAAGAGACACCCCTCCACTCCCCAGCACCAAGCAGGTAATGTCCAGGAGAGAAAACCCAATCCATGGGGGCTCAGGTCCACCAAGGGGCTCTGTACAAGGCCTCTGGAGAGGGTGCAGCAGGAACCCCAGTGTGCAGATTTGGAGCTTGTACCGTGATACAGAGCGCAGCACACAAAGGTCGGGGTGTCCCACGAGGGACAGCAGGCAGGGCCGTGCTGGCTCCTGGCTGCTTGCTACCCCACCACCTCCCAGATATGCACTCCAACTTTAGCACTTTCTATTAAAAAAATCTACCCATCAGGCTGCCTACGAATGTTCTGGCTGTATGTTAAACAAAGTCTTTTTCTATTTCCAGTGTGGAGATTAAACAATTTCTCTCCACAATAATCACTTCTGCTTTCAGCCAGCTTTGTGCTGGAGTCAGAACTTGACCCCAAGTTTCTGTCTGCACAGCCAGATCATCTCTAATCTGGACTTGGTGCTACACAGAAATAAGGAGAGCAAATGCAGCAAGGGAGACTGCACTGATGAAAGGACGCACGTTTCCCTGCCACATCCGTTGCTGCCAGCTCCCCGGCCAGCCCAACACAAGCTCAGACCTGCAGCACCCGCTCTGCGCAACCAGCGGAACTTGTGCAGGAGGCAGCACAGCGGATGCTCACGCCCGTGTGCGGCAGACTGCTGCTGAGCAGACCCCAGGGAGCTCCGGAAGGGAGCCCAAAACACAGCTAATTTTAGCATCTCCTATTACAAGGTGAAGCTCCCGCAGCTCCCAGGCAGCTGGCTGCATCCCTAGAGGTTTCTGTCCCACCTTCTCTGCGGCTCCAAATCTCCTCCTTGCAAACTTTTCCTTTCCCATTTGCAGATATTTAAGGTGAGTGTGGATAAGTTCACAAAAGACAAAGACCCTGATATTCACTGAACCTATGAAAAGCAAATACAGCTCAGTAAATTCGCAAACTGAAGCTGACTGCTGGCTGGGAGAAAAGCATCACAAATGCTTATCCTGTTCCTAACTTACCCACAAGCACCCACTCTTTGGCCACTGTCAGGACAAGATCCTGGAAGAAAGAGGCCTTCAGTCCACCCTAACACAACTGTTCTCTGACTCAAGCAGCACGTATGCTGTCACTATCCAAACTAGCTGTCCTGGCCCTAGGGCAGAGCAGTTCCAGCTACTCAGTGAGAGTTTGAGCAGCTCTCTCATTACTTGTCATTCTCACTTAGACACTGGGAAATCAAATGACTTTCCCTCCCAATTAGTACTCTTTCATTATGCAAATAATGTCCTTTGATCTGCTCTTACTGTCACTGAGCTGATCTGGTTACATTTGTTTTACTCCTCTTTGTGCTCCAGGAAGGCACCCAGCTCCAGGGGCTGGGACTTTGCTGCTGACAGGGACTGGAGAGCTGCAGCTGACAGCTACTGGGAGCGGGAAGAAAACCACCCACTCACCGGCCCTAGGCACAAGCCCAAGCCAGTGCTGGGAAGCAGGAGCATCGGAGGAGGTGGCAGCAGGTCACCCTCGCTTGTCAGACTGGGCTGCAGAGCAGCAGAGACCAGGAGCAAACAACAGCTCCCTGGAGCCGTGCTCCGAGCTGGAGTACATCCTGCTCCCAGGATCTGCCCCACGCAGCCCCCTCCACAGGAGGGAGCACAGCTCTAGGTACCAGGGGCCAGGGAAACACCTGCACTCCACCCAAGCAGAGACTGGACATACCGCCTGCAAGTCTCCTGAGCTTGGATTACCTCTTGCATCAAGGCCTCACGGGCTGTTCAGTCCTCCAGCCCCAGGCAATCCCCTCTACCAATGGGCAGGCACAGGTAACCCATCATCAGCTCTTATGGAAACATTCCTCAGATCTAGGAGAGATGTTCTGCCTGTCCTGGACAGAAAACCATAACGAAGAGCAAAGCCCCAGTCCCAACCACACCAGGACAGGTCACCCCAAAGCACAACACCCACCAGGACAGGCTTCACAGGGTATTGCCCATGTGCTTGGCCGAGTCCTGAACTCTCCCTCCCCACCCCACACCCAGGCAGCAGTCCCTGGTCTGCACCTTCAGCCTTATAGTATCTTACAGCCTTACAGTGCCTGGAGCTGAGCTCACGCAGCAGGCAAACGAGCAGCCCCAACTCCTGCTGCACCCCACGCCGCGCTGCACCAGAGCCAGCTGCAACGGAGCATTGAGCAGAGCTACCACGGAGTCGCCTCGCTTAGCATTTCCCCAGGCTGGCTCACTCCCATCACTCGTGCTGCCCATTCCTGGGCAAAGCCTGGCAGTGATGGGAACGAACGGGGGCTTGCAGGAGCCGCGAGCAGCAGCCTCCAGCTGAGGACTCATGCTGAGGACCACGTGGCAGCAACCTTTGAAGAACCGCGCGAGGCTCTCCCTGCCCGTCACCCAGTCCTGCCCGGCCAGGCCGCTGCTGAGCCGCCCCTGGTCACCTGGGCTGCCCCGGCTGCAGGCAGCCCCGCTGTGAGCACAGGCCCAGCGGGCAGAGCTCACCTCGGCACACGGAATGCAGCTCCCACTGCGAACGCACAGCTCGGAAGCACATCCCACGCTGTTCGTAACACTTCTCTTTACTTCTGAGTATTTTAATTTGCAGGAATTGCCTGCTTTCATGTTCTGAAACCGTGTTTCTTTCTCCCTCTGATCTCCAATTTCGCATAGACACTGTCTCCTTTGATATGTCTTGTTCACATCAGTCTGATCAGGCAGCTCCATAATTGTTAGCGATTTTTCAAAGAATTGGGATCCTTGTCTAATGCCCAGAGTTGAGAATTCCTGCCTTTTAAAAAGTTGTTCAAGCAAAATAGATTAATTGAATTTCTTTCTTCCCTTTGGGAATGGGATGCCTCCTGTTTTGCTGCCCACATGCTGGCTTTCATTTCCCTGGGAGCACATGGCTGCCGCTTGAGGTGGGAGAGGATTTGGGCAAGGAAGGGAGGAGGAAGGGGAGCTCAGGAGCCGCAGGGGGAGCCTGGGATGCCTCAGGGGAGAAGGGGAAGCTGCTCCGCCACCATAGGCAACACAAATCTCCCGATCTCAGCTGCCAGTGAAAGTTCACAGCACTGCAGAGTCAACGGGCACCGTGCGGCCACAAGGGACGTGGGACATGGTCAGGTCCACCGAGAGCTGGTGGCTGTGCCCCACCGGTGGCCCCAGTCCCCGATCTCCAGTGCCATCCTCAGCTCGCCCCCCTGCCGCTGCAGCACACGGCAGCTGCCGTCTCCTCAGCATGGCCCCGTGCTCCAGCTGCAGCCTGCAATCAACTCAGAGGATTTATCCACTTGTTTCCCCTAAGCCCCCTTATTTACTCTTCCTTCCCTGCTGCCCAGCCAGGGATTTGCAGCGACTCAGCAGCGCGTGCAGCACAACGGGGGCATGGCCGCCGCACCTACCGACAGGGGAGAGCTCGGCCACGCTGCCGATGTAGGGCCCCTCGAGGAAGCGGGGCTCGCTGTCGTTGATGTCCTGCACCTTGATGATGAACTCCGACTCGGGCTCCAGCAGCTGGTCCGTCTGCCGGTCACGCGCCTGCGCCCGTAGCGTGTAGAAGGTCTTCTGCTCCCGGTCCAGGCGCTCAGTGGCGTGGATGTCGCCCGTGATCTCGTCGATGAGGAAGATGGTGCCCGCACCCTCCCCAGAGATGGTGTACTTGATGGAGCCGTCACCTTCATCCGAGTCCGAGTGGATCTGTGGGAAAGAGGCAGAGGGCAGCAGCACCGGAGCTGGCGCAGGAGCCCTACCCAGTGCCACTGCCACTCGCATCCCATGCGGAGGGACAAACCCACCATGTCCGGTCCAGAGGTGCCACACAGGGCATCCTATGCCACTGGTGTTCCCACAGCACCAGAGGCCCCTCTGACCACATGTACTGCCCAGGGCCAATGGGTTCCAAACCTGCACTCAGGATGGAAGCAGTCCCTGGGAAATGCTTCCGTAGCCATTTCCCTTGCAGTTTCCCAGTTAACACAGCATTTGAAATCAGGGAAAGAAAGGATAAATAGCAGCTCCCCACGGACAGGGAGCTGACTGGAAGCCAGGCCAGGCGTCCACTGATCATTTTATTGGTGGTATTAAACTGAGTTATGAGGTTTTCGCAATCCAGCCACTTATGAGAAATCTATTAACGGTAACTGGACAGGCTGAATGTGTTTGACAGAGCAGCGCGGCACTAATTGGGACCATCCATAAGGGGACCGGCCCCGGAAAGGCTTTGTCAGCCGCCTTCATTTGCTCTCTGCGCTTTCTGCTTAGAATCAGCAAAGTTGCCAAAGGAGAGAGGGGAAAAAAAAAAAAAAAAAAAAAAGGAAAAAAAAGTCCATTAATCGGCTAATGAAATATGAAAATGTTTATGGGCCATTCAATCTTCCAAACTGCCGTTCCATAATCCACCTTTCAGACACACAGCTCAACTGGCAAAAATTTATACCGGAGCCGCCTCTTTTTTACAAGACCTTCATTATATTTGCCTTGTTAGATACAGTTTATGTATTTATTTCAGGAGCAAGGGCCCCCACACCAGACAGCCCGAGGCATTTTGCACCACGTTCCCCAGGGAAGCAGCCATCACCCGCCAGGGCACACGGAGACCCCGTGCCGCCCTCCCGCCGCTCTTCCTTCAGCGGGATGGAACTCCCTATGAGGAATGGGCAGCTGCTCCGTGCCGTGGAACGTACAGACCCTTGCACCTCCCTAATGGTGATGAGGGTGAGCTCGGAGGCAGCCCCAGCACCCCCTCAGTCCCTGCTGGGCTTGCAGCGCATCCTCCTCACATGTTTGTTTGGCACCAAGGGCACTCGGAGCAGATACCAGCATCCCTGCAAACTGGAAAGCCAGAAAGAAAAACAGAGCCTGGGCTCAAGGGGACGCTGAGAGTGATTTACAAGGGAAGATTAAAAGAGCTATATCTGTGCCACTTGGCTAAACGGAGGCTTCAGGGGGAGGGCAGCGTAACCAGCTATGGGCATCTCGGGGGATGCCACGGAGCGCTGGCCCGTCCACCTCCCAGGGACACCCTGTGCAGGGCAGTCTGTGCGGCTTGCCAGCAGGACGCTCCGCCATAGAGGCTCCGCACCGCGTGCCGCTGCTGCAGGCTGCATGGCACCCGAGGGTGCCCACACCACCCAACTCCCCTTTAGGAACAAGCCCATGGCGGCCAGCGCCTTCCAGGAGATGCAAGCCCTCCACCTGCTCAGTCTGCTAAACAGCAAAGCGGTTTCCTTGTCCTAAAGGGCTAAAACCAGGAATTTCATGAGGCTGTTAATTACTTCCTACTAATTAAATCAAAATTAAATGCGAACAGAGGTGCATATTCCTTATTAAAACCGATTAAACAGAAAGCACAGATACACAAATAAAAAATGACTCTGGGGCTGAAAAAGAAAGCAAATCAAACAAAAACTAGCCCATAATAAAGGCATACTCTGTTTGCTCCAACTCATAAAGCCTGAGTTCATCAATTTTCTTTAAATATTAGCAACTTAATTAAATCTGCTTTTTCTCCCTTTAATCCTCTCTCCTATCTAAAATAGATCTGTCCACATACAGAAGTTTGTAACTAGTGCTGACCCCATAATTCTATTTAAAAAAAACCTAAAGAAATCCACATCAAACTGACAGCAGCCTCAGGGGAAATTACAGTTCAGAAGAAGGATTAGCTGGAGAGCCCAGATTTTATGGAAATGGTATTGGCTCTTCGAAGAGCACGTGGAGAGATACAAGAGATGCCGCGGAGGGCAAGACCTGCCACTCCAGCAGGAGCCTCAGACACTGGCAGGGCAGTGCAGGATGCTGCAGACACCCCAGTCCAGGCTTGCACAGGATGGGTCAGCACCCTTGGTTCTGCCGCACCAGCAGGGAACATCCCCCCCAGCTCCAGACCTGCCTGGGCTGGTGGCTCCTAGCCCTGGAGCAGAATCTACAGGGAATTGCTCTGGGTTATCCTGCCCAGCTGGTGACGCCGTGACTGTGGGGAAGGGCTGCAGAAGGGACTAGCTGCAGGCACCCACCTCGCTTTGAAGCCAGCCCGTTGCTAAGCTACCTCCAGCGTGACGGGTGGATGCTCCTGGCCACATCTCAAGGGAGCTGCGAATTAGCTGTAACTGCATCCAGCACCATTCAAGCACTGGTTGGAACAAGCACAAAGCACCTCTGGAACTGGCCTGGCCCTTGGCCAACAACCCGTTTGAGTCTTCTCCGGACTCAGACAACCCTGAGCTCCTCCGTGCACCACAGACTGCGTACCTTCCGCACTGCCCTGTGCGGGCCAGGCCAAGATACAGAAATGCTGCAACATCCCCCCTCTGCCACGACCAGGGACAGGATTTCCTTCTCACGCGGGAGCAAGACACCTGCTCTGCCACCACCTTCTGCATGGAAGATTGGCAAAGAAATGGCTGCTGTTGCCTGGGGGGTCCGAGGGAACCTGTCGCTACAAGCGCAGTCCTTGAGCGGCTATAAGGGACCTCAGAAGGTGGGATCAACTCAACCAAACTCCAGCAGAGACAGGGCTCCTGCTCTACCCATTCTTTCACCTGCCCTGTGAGCAGCCTCCTTGCAGGCCCCTTCCCCACCTGCCCACCCTCTGCCATGGGTCCTTCATCCTGCAGGGACACACCGAGGTCGCCTTACCTTCCCCACATACAGCGGCTCTGTGCCTGTGTACTCTTCCACCACGAAGAACTGGTTCCAGACCCAGCCACGCTTCACTCTGCCTCCAGTCAGCAGCGTGGGGTCCCCCGGCTGTCCCAGCTCCGGCCCCCCCAGCTCCACATGCACAGCCCAGGCCCCCAGCAGTGGCACAGCGCAGCACAGCAGCAGCACGGCCCAGGGGAAGCCCTGCAGACCCTCCGCCATCACACTCTGACAGGCTGCATGGACAGTAGATTTTGGACAGGCAGCTGGCATTCTTTGGGGAAGAGGAGGAATAAAGTCCACACCAGCAGCGTGGGGTTCACTGGTCCATGTAAAGCATCCCCATCCCACTGCGCTTCATGTCCTGCTGTCGCAGCACTCCCATCCTGGCAGGCTAGAGGTACATCTGTGACAAGGGTTGCCCGAGCCCTCGGCCGCTAGCACAGGAGCGGTCGATGCCAGTGTCTCACAGGCTGCACCCGGGTCTCCAGGGCAGAGTCCACAGCAGGCATGTCCCAGTAGCAGGCTGCACTGCTCTGCTCAGAGCAGGTCGCAGCCCAACGCCCAGCCAGGCTCACTCGAGGGGCAGCTCTTCTGCACGGCGCTTCGCAGCAGTGCTAGCAGGGTGAGCCGTGCGGGCTGCTGCTCGCCCATCCACTGGCAGCCACACACTCCCAGGCAAGGTGTCCTGCAGCCCAGGGCCTGCAGCACTCACACTCGTGATGTCCGTCTTCGGCGGGGGGACATCCTGGCCCCTGGTGAAGATCCCTTGCCCATCCGATGGCTGTCACGGCCATTCTCCAACAGTTCACACGGGCAGGCATAAGACAGCAGGCAGCATCTCCAGGAGCCTAGAAAAGGCCAAGGTATCAGTGGTGGTGCAAGAGGCAGCTCCACGCATCCAGCACTGCCCCACACCAAAACCCAGCCCATGGTGTGGCCAAAACCAGGCACACCAGCAGGAGGACAGCAAGCCCACCCCAAGCTCTCATCACTTTGGTGGTTCATGCTCTAGCAGGACGGTGTGAGCAGCACTGCTCCAGCATCGGCACATGGTGCCTCCCCGCAGCGCTCCCGGGTGCAGAAGGAGCACCCCCACACTGCACTTGGGCACAGGGGGGGGGCCACGCTGCACACTACGAGTCCAAAATTGCCACTGCCCGAGCGCTGCCAGCACTGTGTGGGCTGCACCGCGCTAGCCCCAGGCATGGGCAAGGCTCCCTGCAGGAGACACCAGCAGCAGGAGCTGCCGGCTCTCCACCACGGACCCAGTCTCACTTTCCTGGCATCTCATTCCTGTGGCCATGGGCTAAAGGAGAAGACTCGCCGCTTGGCTAAACCCGAGGCCAAAGTATTTTGCAGAAAGGATCTAGATTGAGTTTCAAGGCAGCCTGGAGCACTGAGGAAACCGTGAAACCTGCAGCCAAGAATAGGCTGCATCAGCGCAGGACTGGGGAAGGGGCCAGCCCAAGGGGCGGGACAGGCACCCAGTGTCACCCCCTACACACACACAGCAGTGCTCTCTGTTGCCACCAGAGCAGACACCTGTGCTCACCCTCTAGTTTCATCACACACAGCTGAGAGCATTCAAGCACTAGCACCCTATTTCTTGCTATTTGTGCCTCACTTGGGTGTACACATACCAGTTCTCCATGCACACATGCTATCTTCCATGCACACTCATGTCAGCTCACACATGCAAGCACCATGCCATCCACACTCTGCAGAGCGCTGGGGCGGCGGTGCCCTATGCCAGGAGCTGCAGTGCCGAGGCACCAGCCTCCCCCACCCATGGCCATTCGACACAGAGCCAAAAATCAGCTGTCGTTATTAAGATGGCTCCCCAAACCATGCAAGGCTGTTGTAGATGGCAAAATAAAACTCTTCCTGCCATCAGGCCTCCTTGTGCACAAGCAATTCTCGGCACTGCTGCAACAGGACCAGGTGCTCTTGCCAACCTGGCAAGAATGCCTGCAATCAAACAGCATGAAATACTAAACACAAGAGGCTGCTTCCGAAGGGGTGAGACAGGCTGCAGGGGGGTGACGTGGCCTGGCTTGTTCCCTGCCCTGAGGATTCACTGGCTAAAGTAGTTGCACCCTTCATTGACCCAACTCTTACGGACAAAAGGACAAAGGAGCAGAGGCTGCCCCACCTGGACCAGCTCTGTTACCATGCCAGTAACAAACTGTTTTGCCTCATACTCAGGTACACCACAGATATACACAAGATACTGAGCTCTGCTGCTATGGTCAGCATCTCTTCAGTTTCTCACATTGGAAGAATTTGTGTCTATTTTGGAGCCAGTCTCCTAGACAGCAGGAGGTGCGAATAAACCGGCCAGCAGAATCTGCTGCTCAGTGCTGGTCCAAGGTCCCACCATCAACAAGCAGAGCAGCTCTGCAGCCAGCTCTGCTCCAGGGGGAGGCCAGTAGGGAGACACAGGTGCAACGGCCAGAGGCAGCAGGGAGGTAGCTGCACGCAGCCCCGGCTGCCCCCAGCACACCGGCCCGGCAGAGGGCATCAACAGCAGCTCTATGAGGGCAGCACGAATCTCCTTGGCCCCACGTGGCACCACCAAATATCCACCAGATATCCAATATCCCGCAGCAAGACACTGAATTTCCTCCACAGTGCACAGAGGGCTGCCCCACCATGTGCAGGGACGGCACTAGTGGCTAGTTATCCAGAACCGCACATCGTGCCCTTCTGCTCAGTCCCGTCAGAATTACAGCGTATAAACCAAGGCAACTGCATCCAAAATGCTGTCAATAAACCACTAAGTGATACTTTAAATGCAGCCACCCAAAGAAGGCGTAGAGTCCACGAGGGCAGAGGCCAGGCAGCGGGCCGGCTGTGCTGGAGCAGCGCCGTGCCCAGCGCTACGGACCTGCCCGCGGTTCCCAAGGCAACTTGCTCGGCCCTGCTGCATGCAGGCGCTGCCGAGCAGGAGAGCCCCGCTGCGCACACAGGGCCGGGCTGCCGTTGCTGTGGGAACCACAACCCCTGTTTAGAGTTTCTGCCATTATGGCGCTTTTTGCACTTAACAGTTTACTCATTGCTACATCTGAACTAATGCTGTTTGCCGGCTGCTGTCTCACCCTGCCAAAGTTCAGCACAATTTGGCTCAGCGGTTGCAGGCTCTCGCTGCAGGCAGGGACGATGGCAGGTCCCCCCACTGCTCTCAGGTCCCAGCTTTAAAATCCTGCTCCTTGGCAGATGTCAGTGCTCAGCTCATGTCAGTGACAAGGCTCAGTGCTGCAGTGTGGCTCTTCCCCACCCTTAAGCCCTCTACTTCTCTCTGCCATGGGCTCAGCCCACAGTGGCAGTCAGAGCTGCTGCTGGGCAGTCCACTCACCTCCCCTGGGGGCTGTGGCATCGGAGCCATTCGGGTACGTGCGCGCCTGGCCTCCTGCTTGCCCCATGCAGAGCCTGCACGCACCACAGCATTTGGGGCTTCCCAGAGGGCCCCAGATGGCCCAACACAACGGGCCAGGATCAGCACAGCATCATGAGCAATGTCAGCTCACCCTCGGTTTTTACTCCCCACATCACTAAGGACTCTTCCTAAGCAGCCCACTGTGCCATGTCCCTGCCATGCGAGCTAGGGACAACTGCATTGGTAGCGGGAGCTGCTGCGGTGACAGGGCTCGGAGGAAGGCACCAGAGTTGAGATGCCGAGCGCCGGCTCCTGCCCGGCACTGCCGCCCTGCTGCTCCGTCCCCGCTGCCACGCGCGGGTGCAGCACTCGCCCCTCCTCCCCGCCAGCCCGCCGTGCTTGGCACAGCCGTACTGTACATCATGTTGACAGTAGAAATTACATCCTGAGCTTATGTTTTACACTCTGCTCTGTCAGAACTCACCGCAGCCCAGTGATCAGGACAAATTGAATAGCATCCCGTCCGTGTCAATATTTATTTCATTTCACAAACGCAGCCCAGTGCGGAGGAGCGCGGGCGGGGGGGCACAGGCAGGCGGCAGCACCCAGCGGAGGCACCGGCAGATGTGGCTCAGCCCTGCACCTCCACTCAGCCACACTGCCCAGCTAGATGCTGGTCCCAGAGTTGTCCAGCAGCACCCGCCACCCAGGCGGCCAAAGCCTGTTTCAGTGAAGATGCCTAGGCGCAGTCCCTCAAGCACAAGACAGGCTCCCGGCAGCTCAGCTTCAGCTTTCCGCACCCAGTTGAGCTGCTGCAGGGCAGGTGGAGAAGCACTAGGGAGACATGAGAGGGAGAGGGAAGATGCAGAGGCACATCCTGGTCCACAGCCAAGGTGCTGCTTCCAGCAGGCCAGACAGCAGCCTCTCCAGGAATGCCCTAGGGCAGGGGTTGGACACACTAAAGCTCCTCCAGGCTGACCAGCAATGGCCAAAATATGCCCCAGCACTGGAGCCCAATCAGCTGCAGAGCCCCACATGCTGCCAGCTCTGGGCAGCTCCCTGCCAGGCAGGGGCTGCATTGCCCCCAAAGAGGCCCCAGCTATTAGCCCAGTCATCATAACCCAAGCATGTCCAGGGGGTTGATCTCAGGCAGTTCTTTCAGCACAGCTGGCAGAAGGGACAGCAGTGATGAGGGAGCCCAGCACATCCATATGCAGTGAGTTTCAGTCCCAAGGAAGCAGCTGAGACTACATGCAGGCACCAAACAGCAGCTCTGTGACCTCACTAGCGCCAACTCAGCCCTAAGCACACTCGCCCTAACCACCTGTCTAGCCCAAGAACCCAGGCAGCCCCGGGGTCCCTGCAGGGACCTCCCTGCACAGGCAGCAGTGCCGAAAAGCCTGAAACTTTCTCACCAAATTCTTTCTTCGTGCCACCTGCAATGCAACACACGGTATATAGCTACATCCTCTAAAATAGGACCCAAATCCACTTAATGCTCCCCTTCCCGGGGAAAGGAGCAGTCTGGCTACACAGGCACTTCCACTATCTGCTGTATGGAGGCAATACAGGCAAGGCTGCTGCAAAGCTTTAAGATGGTTCATAATCTCCAGGCCTAGGGCTAAGTTATGAAATCAAGCTCTCTGGAGTTCACTTTCTCTGCTCGATATTGTAAGACAACACAATGCAAACTTTTTTTTTTCCCCTTTATGAGCGGCTCCTCAAAATCTAGAGGAGAGAAAGGTGGCAGTTTTGCCAGACATGAGCCTCTGTCAACTCCAGACTGGGCCTCACCACAAGAAATATCCAACACACAAGCATCCAGCACCCCACGCACTGCTCGACAGCACATGCCAGTAAGGCTCTGACCCAGGAACACCTCACCCCAGAGCACTGCAATCCCCCCCAGCCCCATATCTGCGCACAGCTTCTTCACAGCACCAATCAGCAAAGCTTCCCACCTGGACTGGACAATGGAGTATCCAGGGCAGTCTCCAGCTCCAGCCATCTGCCCTACCAGGAGGGTCTGCTGCTCTAAACACTGGGACCACACCACAGCCCAGGCACTGATCCAGTTTCCTCAGCACCACAGCAGCACCGCAGTGGCACATGCTCTCCACCAAAAAGCCTCTTCAGCAGCAGTACATCTCCATGCATGACTAGGCACATCAGCACCAGCAAGGGGAAAGCCTGCTCGCATCAGGAGTGGTTACAACCACAGCCACTGCACAGCAAGGGCCCATCCCATAGCAGAGCCCATCAGTCATGTTGCACATAAGGTCCAGTCTTCTCAAAATACTAAACTGGATGAAGCAGAATAATGTGGTGGCATGGAGAACTGCAGCCTAGAGAAGCTGTCCCCCGTGAGCTCTGTAGCCCCAGAGCACCCCTCTCTCAACATGCATTTATGCAGAAAACGGTTCTATTGCCTTTCCAAAAATTGAATATATTTCCCCAGTGATAGACATGGTTGCAGATAATGATCTAGATGACACATATCATCATAGCATACACAAATACTGAAGATAAGTGGCCAAGGGATTCAGAATTGCAGATTTTTGAAAGAGGATATTTAAATTACTTTTATTTTTTTACTTATGTATGAAAGGCCTTTGTAACCACAGCTACCAGATGAACATATTCCAAGTGCACGTCCAGGCAGTGCAAAGCAATGCTAGATAGCAATCTGCCTTTCAGCAAGTCTTCTGCCCTGATCCAAGCCACGCAACACAGGGAGATAATGATAAATTGAAGTTTTCTCACTAATGTCACCCTAACCCCAGCTTTAATAACAGGGCAAGAAGCCCATTGTACTTACTGAAAGTTTAATCTTGCTTGTCCTTGAAGTAGATCTCTAGGCTTCCTCTTTCTTCTTTCTTGGAATTACTCTCTCAGCAGGGAACTTCCTCTTTTGCTTTCCTTCTCAGATGAACTTGCACACAGCTCAGGTAAAGCTGTTTTTCCAGAGAAATTTCTACCTACATGATGCTCAGGACTGTATGAGTAAACATCCATTTTTTCCCTTCTTTACATTGCTTTAAATTTAACTGTTGCCCTTTTGATGCTGCCTTGAGAAATTCTCATAGAAAGGATGCAGCAACTGTCAGAGCAGGAGCTATTCACAGCCTTTTCATTTCTCATGCTCAGTCACATTCTGCTATCAGACACACTGGGAGGAACAATATTTGTTAAAGCTCTTGCACAAGCATTGTTTAGGAAAAGTACTTTCAAAGTTCAGGTTTTTCCCCTCCAAATCTACTTTGGTCCAAGACTCAAAGAAATATTAATTGCAAAGAAAATCTCAAAGCCTGCCTTGGGGAGGGTTTTACAGCCATAACGGTCTCGCTCTGCAGCAATTCTTTTCCAAATATGGAATTTTCATGCCTTGTCTACGTGAATACAATGCTTTAATTTGCCTTTAAAAACAAACTGAGAGGAGGCGAAAGTGAAGACAGCTTCCTGTGATTCTCAGCACATCCACGATTCTCTCTGCCCAGGCCCTGCAGAAGCCTCCCACAAGCCAAGGGGGTGGCAAGGAGCCACACCATGCACAGCACTGGGGCACAGCAGGGAAATGGTGCTCACATCCTCACCAGCACTGCAGCCATCAGGAGCACGACTGGCTAGGCAGAACGGCAGTGTCCCTCAGAGCCAAGTCTGGGCACCCAGACAGCATTCAGACAACAAGCACAGAGCCAGCACCCACCATCCACATCCTGCTGCTGCACCAGTGCATGGGGAGGCTGGTCATCTGCCCAAGGAACAGACAGGGCTTATCCCAAAGGACAACTCAAGGAATCACAGGACACTCACTCCTTTTTTCTGCACCTGGGAAACGGTCTGAACTTAAAATAAATAAATAAATAAAAGTACACCAAGATCGGACAGGGCCTGGCTACACATTGCTTTGCACAGTAAAGTTGCCAATTGCCCAGCAGTGCGAACACTGGCACCCAAGGACAGCTTCATCAGCGAGGAGATGAACAGCAGAGCTGCTGTAGCTTGGGCTCTTGCCCGGTCTTTAACAGAGGCAGCAGAAGAATCAAAGCTCTCAGTGGCTGGGGGAAAATAAATAAATAAAAATTGCCATGAGCCCCAAACTAGCATAAAATGTGAAAGAAAAAGCAAGTGACAAGTACAATCGTGACCTGATACAGAATGCCAAGGGGCCTTATGTAGGAGGCAAAAATCCATAAGCAACAGGAGGCTATCTTAGCCAAGAGTATTGCAAGAAACTTTGGAAGGGTTGGACTGAGGAGAAGAATTGCCTAAACAGAGCACAGGGCATGTCAGTGAATTTAGGATTTAGGCAGAAAACTGCATTCAAATAGCTGCATCCAAATCCTTACACAAACCCTGCACAGTCAGGAATTGCATCCCAAAACAGCCTCACATCTTGACACACCTCTAGTTGATGAAGAGCCAGATTCTGTGCTGCAGGAGAGAGGATCCACGGGCCTCCAAGCCCACCAGAGCTGGTTCCCACAGCACAGCCCCAGGTCACCCCGGGACTACAGCGCTCAGGGGAGGGTGTCCTCTACCAGTGTCACCACACTTCCACCCACCACGGCTTCCTCAGCCCCTGGGAACCCGCAGAAGGGACAAGCAGAGAGGCACAAATGCCGTACTGCCTCAGACAGCGCAAGGAAAGCAGTGCTGGCACAGCCAGGTCAGGCAAGTATCTGCTAGGAGTTAAAGGACAGATTAAAGTAAAAAACAAAATGGAATTCTTACCCCTTGACAAATGTTGAGGGAATTGGGTTCTTTTAATCAAATGTTTGGCAGATATATGAATTATTTACCATTCAATATTGTGTAGTTAAATGGAAAATTTAAGATGTTCACAGCTTTGTCTGCGACTTCCCACCTCCCATGAAAGTCTCCCCAAATTTCTAAAGAGAATAACAAGTGAGTACTGCTGAGCCAGAGGTGTTCAAAGCTGATTCCCTCAGTCTACTCCTCAGCTCTCAAGGTCAGGCTCAGACTCAGTCCTCTGGTTTAAATGTTATGGCAGGCACACACCATTCCTGTGGAGATCTTGCTGCTACTCACTCTTCTTCCCTATACATTTTAATGCTCTTGGCGATTTTCTTCCTGGAAATGTCTCAGTCCTGATGACAGGAGACATGTGGCCTCTCCTTCTAGCATGCATGATGCCAGGGACGTCCCTTCCTATGGCAGCACCATCACACTGAGAAGAGACCAAGTCAGCAGAAGGTCAGCCACCCTGAAGTGCAAGGGCACAAGGAGGCCCGGACCAGGCTCAGCAGGAAGGTCACAGGCCTGACACCAGTGAAGAGCAGGAGCCACATCAGGGCTCTGGCCTGCAGCTCTGAAGAGCAACTCCGCTGTGCAATAGGACGATCAAGCCCACGGCTGCCCCGAGCAGGAACCATTCTGCTGCTGGTACCTCTGGCTGAAATCAGCCTATGGAGATGCAAGTCCACAAGCTGCTACCTACCTGAGAACAAGCTCTGCAGCAGGAACAGCCATCAGAAAAGTACAAGAATGGGAGCAATTAGCCCCTTTAATGCCAATTTCAGCCTAATCTTTCACACTTAAGAAAAGTCTTCCAATGTATTCTTATTTTCAGAGGAGCTCATTAACTGAGAACTACAAACAAGATGAGATACCAGATAGGAAAATTAGTTCTGCAATGATATCCTGCCAAAATCTGCTGCTCTACACCAGACCTGCCACCATAGCATCAACACTGCAGCTGCCATGAAGAGCTCTAAGGCAGTCCGGACTGCTCCACACTGCACCAAACTCTACCTTCTGAGTGGTGCCATCCTGCCTAAAGGTCTTTGGTAGGCAAGAGAGATGCCTTCTATCCCAATCCTTCCTGCTCTCTGAAGAGCAGCCACGCAGGGGAAAGCAAGGTATCTCAGTACCACAGAAACAGGGCCAGTCCTGAAAGATGTTCTTCAGAACAGCCAGGAGAGCTGCAGCAGCCACAGGGGCTTGGGATGGTCACCTGGGGAGAGGCTCCTTCAAAGCAATGTCCATCTCCCGCTCAGCCAGCACAAACAGAGGACTTGGACCCTCTTGCTGTGCCAAAGATCTACAAACTGCAGCGGAAGCACCAAATCTCCAAGCAGGTGGCTCTTGCAGTGCTCCCCTTGCCAAGGAGCTCTACACAAAGGCTTTCCCCAGCCCACAACAGGCTGAAAAATCACCACCTCCTTGTCAACAACTTGCAGACATACAACAGCCATAGACTAAATTATGCATTCAATTATTAATGATAGATGTATTATTTATTTGGAATCATTTGCTTCATTCAACTAATTACCACCCCTACAACTAGCACCTGATGATGCACACCACTTGGGTCCAGGGAGCCAGCCTGTCCAGAGCAACACATGCCCCAGCTACCAGCAGCACAGCTCAGCAACACAAGTGCATTTCAGCTCACCAGGAAGCGCTCACTAGTTTTGACCGGGCTGCTCACTGCTCTGCAGTTCCAGAGCAGGGGGAGCCCCTGGGCAAGGCTGGCGCCAGGCACCCTGACCACTGCCTGAGTCCAGGAGCTTCTGAATCCACAGTTGCTCCCATGGGCTGACTGGATGGACTGCAAAGCAACCAGCATCGTCACATCTTGCAGCCATAACGCAACTGTCCTGTTGCGGTACAAGGGAAGCACTGGGAGGTTGTGCCAAAGCCACCTCAGCTTCTGACCCCATCGAGCTGCCCTTGCTGATGCTGAAAAAGCCCAGAGCAGAGAGCCCACGTGGGACCAGCTGCCCCAGGCAGACCCTGGCACCCCTGCCTTGCCACGGCCTGGGTGGTTCATCTACATCCCTGGGCCCAGCACTGAGGCTGCATGGGCAAGAGCCCCGGGGGAGTGAAGCAAGTGTCAGGTGGACATCCCTTTCCCAGAGCAGGCAGTCCCACGGGCACAAGAGGCTAGGCAGGCCACAAAGTCACCACGTGTGGCCGTGCTACAGGCAACAACTTACACTGACGCCAAGCGAGAAGCTTTTAGTATCCTGTCTGATAAAATCAAATTTTTATATCCTCCCGCGCCCGATAAACTCTGCTCAGAAAGAACAAGAGGGGAAGTAAAAGCCTCAATAAACATGGGAAAAGCAGGGAGCTTGCACCGACTTCCAGCCTAGCACAGTTCCTGGATAATCTAGGCAATAGTTTATTTTTCTCTCCAGTATCATTTTCCCAGCTTGATCTCCACTGTCGCAGTATGATGGTTTCACCCCATTAGCCTTGCTTAAAAAAGTGATCCCAGGACTGCGAGTGTTATTGCCCACATAAATCAGGAGGCTTTGAATACGGAGCACCTTTAAATAAACAGCTGATGGAAGTGAAGTTCCGGGATCATTATTAATAGCTTTTCATTTCTGTGTCCGCTGTGCTGTGACATTCTTTCCCAGCAGAAAGCCTCCGCTTCCTATCCCCAGCACATCTGATCCCATGAGTCCTCCAGTCAGGATGAATGACTGTACCTTTGTGTTAATTGCATAGCCCGTTCCACAAACTGAATACTAATATTAACTAGCAGGAGGAGGAGAGCCAGCAGGGCAGGCACTGAGGGACAGCGCGCAGCAGCCCCGTGCCTCTCGCTGCTCCCGGGAAGGCAGGGCCAGGGGAGTCCGCATGGCACAGCACGCCAGCACGCAACCCTGCCTGCATTGGGAGCACACCCGGGATACCAGCCCCGCCACCCCTGCAGCTCTCCACCTCCAAACAAGCCTTCTCCTGGCCCAGTCCACAGGCACACAGGGCACTCCAGGAGAGCCTCGGCATGACCTGGCCAGACCCAGCTTCTTCTAAAAAGCACACCATGCCTCTCCACTGCCATGGCAGCAAGGAGCTCTCCCGGGAGCTGCAAGCAACCAGAGCAGGCACAGGCAGAGCCCAAGGGCGGCAGCAGCAGAGGAGGGCAGATTGCCCCTTCCCCTCTCCCACACGGGTAGGCCAGGACTAAGGACCTCGCCAAGAGGGACCTTGTCCACCTGGCTGGCAGCAGTCTGCTCTGCTGTCCCCCTCCAGGACACATGTGCTCCTGGGCTGGATTCCCACAGCCCTTGTGCCTGGCACCAAGAGGAGCTGCTGATACTGCTGTATCAGCAAAGGACATCAGCCCCATCATCCCTGCCCTGTGCTTCAGAAAAGAGGCCAAGTCTCTCCTTGTAAAGGGTCTTCAGGCTGCCCAAGCCCCTTTGCCCAGAGGGAGGAGGCAGCAATCCCTGCAGCTGCCAGTCCCAACACAGTCACCAGCATGAGCAAAGGGATGAGGCCAGTATGGGCTTGGTGCTGCCTACTCTATCCTCCCCCCTTGACTGCACGGAGGCAAGGACCAGGGGTCCTGCTGTGGCACTGCCATGTGCACCAGATCCAGTCTTAATGTCTCTAAGGTCTCCACACAGTTCAAGCTGTCCAAGAACACACAGGCAAGCAAAAGCACCAGGATGACTTGTTGCTTCAGTGACCTCTGCTGTGAGCAAATCAAAAGGGCTGGAGAAAGCAGCACACTCCCAAACAGGTCACCGCTTTTGGTTTTACCAAGCCTGCTGCTTGCTCTTTTCCAGATCCAGCTCTCAGCAAGGAGATTCAGGACACAAACGCTGACACAGGCATAGCAGAAGGCTCCCCTGACAGAAAGAACCAAAATGACACTACCAAGGAGGCATCATAAAACCAGAGCATGGCTGGTCAAAGCTGAAAGGAACGACTACAGACTGAGGGCACGTGTCTTTAAGGACTTTAAGAGAGGGAAAAAAAAAAAAAAAGAAAAAAGCTTAAATTTGTCCAATTTCAATGTCCTTCCCTAACCAGAGTCTGAATCTTGTTATCTTGATGGACTAGCACAGCAAAGCCACATCCTTTTGCCAAACCAACAGGAACCACCTAAGTTTCTAGAAACTAGACACAGTCCCAGCCTCCCCTGCAAGGGACTCTAGCCATTCTGGCAGGGAAAAAGTAATAAAAAAAATAAGCTTCCTCCACCCTTCCACTGTTGTATTTGCAGACTGTGCAACAGCATCCAGTGGTCACACACGACCTTTCAACAGAGGTGAAGAGCTCAGACAAAATCAGACACCTTCAGCACATTACTAGAAGTGCTGCTCTCCCCTCACCAGGCTCCAGCAACCCACTGAAGCATCAGCTCTCAGCAGAGGCCAAACACTCAAATCACTGCTGAAAAGGAGAATGTTTCTGGAAGCATTGAGCACATGAATGCAGCAGATCAGAAGGCAATCCCCCAGTGGCCTCAGTTTAATGTCACTGCCAAACCAACAGCACTGAGTGAGGGACTGTGTGGGAACATAGGTCATAAAAGAGATTAATTGGCCAATTCCTCAACAAGGCTTTGGCCTTTACTTCACACCAGATAGCACTGCACTTTCACATCTGGCATTCCAGAATGGACATAGGGACACAGTCATGGATCTTTTTACAAGTCTCACTGCACAACCATGCCCCTTCCCTCTGCTGGTCCAGGCAACAGTGAAACTATGAGAACCTGCTCTCTCCAGCACACAGGCTTTGAAGGGTCTTTCCTGGTATAGTTGCAGAAAGCAGAGACCTTGGGGTCTTGTAAGTTCTAATGTTATTATTATCAAGAGGAATAGAGGGACAAGGAGAGGTGAGAAGCAGCCAAGTAGCCCAGGGAACAAAGGGAGAAAGAGAAACTAGAGTAGCAACTGGGAGGACAGAAAAGCAAATGGACAAAGCGCACGTGAAAGAACGGAGCCAAGGAGGGAGACACGTACACGTCAGCAAGGCAGACAGCATGGGGACACATGAGCACACGTGCACATCGCAGGGGTACACAGTCATTTGCAGCTCTGAGCCCCTCAGACCCACTGCTCACTTACAGCCTGGCACTGCTTTCGCAAGGGGCCTCCCCTGGAATCATCATCAGACCATCGCCCTACAGCACGTGCAGGATTCCTATAATAAATCACACTGGCCAGCACACAGCCCAGCACTCACTGTGCCAGTGCAGTGGATACCGCCATCAGGAGCACTCTCCCTTCCCCAAGGCAGCCCTGCGCACACAGGGGCTGCATGCACACAGACACTGCTGCCAGCCCACGTGCAAACACGACTTTCTCTGGCTTTGTCATCCTTGCACACTTCGTCCATTTGCATCCTGCTCTCTTTATCGCTACATCACAGACTCTGCCTGTCTCTTCTCTTTATTCCCTGGGCTATTTCACTTCCTCCTCCCTCTCCACAACCCTTTTAGTTTGTTTGACAACAATCACATCACGCACAAAGCCCCAAAGTCCCTCGTGCGTGTCCGAGGCAGAGCACGGCTGTCCAAACCCAACAGCTCTAGCCCAGTGCGGCAGTGCAGGGTGGCTCAGGGCTTCCAGCCCCCTTGTTCCAGCCATACCACACAGCCTCCCACACCTCTGTGCGGTTCCCAAGCCCGGGCTCCCAGCACCAGGACAGGTGGAGGCCAGAGCACAGTAGCAGTAGGCTGGAGTCAGCGGGGAACACTGAACGCAAAAACACTCCCTCCTGTTCCTGTAAAACCCACCGTGCTCACTTGTTCATCCAAAGTCACTGTTCCTAGTCAGACCCAGGCTGTGCCACACCTCACCAGACCTCGCAGTGAACTGGTACCAAATTCGCACCTGAGTGTGCGACCACTGTCATTCAGGGCAGAAAAACAAATCACAGCCACCTCAAGCAGTGCCAAGAGATGCCAAGACCAACCCTCTGAGAGACCCAGGACTAAGACTGGTGTACTAAAGAACTAAACCTGGTGTACTCAGGACTAAGCCCAAACACAGCCAAGATGTCAGCTCATGAGACTACTGCTCTCCTGGTCTACATTTACAGGGATGCAGATGGACAAACCTCACAGACAGAACAAAAAGCCTTACAAATTAATCAAATACTTCACCCACAGGCTGGAAAAGAAGGGAGAAAGCTGTCATTACTATTTCTAAATATACTTTTGAGGCACCAGATAGCCCAGGGATGGGCCAGATAGGGAGGGAGGGAAGTTTGAGTCTCTGCACCACCTCTGAGACAGGACAAAAGCGTGCACTTGCCTTCCCGTGGGGCCAGGGCATCATGGCAGTCCTGCCCCTGCCCAGATGGCTGCAGTGAAGGCAAAGGCTTCCTGACCTGGCACTCACGGTCCCCTCCCTTCATTCACTCCTGTGTCACTGCAGATTGCTTTGCGCAGCCAGTGCTGTGCTTGGTACAAACAATATCCCTGGCTGCAGGGAGTTGTGGCCACAGGCAGCACAAGGCCCAGGCGCAGCACCAACCAGACTGGGTCTGTGCCTCGGTCCTGCAGAGATGCTCAGAGCTGGCCACAGAGCAGCATGATCCCAGGTGAGGTCTGGTCCTCCCAGCTCTGCAGTTGCATGGGGCTGAGCTAATTCGCACAGCACGCAGCCCATGCTGCAGACCTTGTGTTCAGCACTCCTTGCGCCTCCTTGCAGAGAGTCAGGTACCCCAAAGAAGCACACGTGCAGCAAGAGGGGTGCTCAGGAGCCACAACACTTGGCATCACAACAGCTCAGCCGCGTGCACTGCAGAGAGGAGGGGCAGGACCAGCGCTCTTCCTAAGGCAACAACCAGAAGCGGCAGCCCCAGCACTGCAGGCAGCTGCCATGCACCTTGCGCGGTGCTCAGTGCCTCCTGGCCCTGTGCTGTGACCCTGTCCACCCTGAAGCAGCCCGACACCCAGCTCCTCCAGCTGCCATCACCTCTCTAGTCCACCAGAGCACAAGAGCACACTGGACCAAAGCCAGGTCAAGCTTGGCTGACAGCTCCAGCATCCTAGCTAGTGAGACACCAGTCCCCTGTCGCACCAACCAAGCAACCACTGGCTTCTTCAGACACAGCTCACTAGTGCTCACCTGCAGCCTCTGCTCTCACTCAGAACAAGTCTACTTGATGCCTCAAGCACTTTGTGGGAGCAAGGAAGGGCGCAGCAGCGTGACCAGCACAGTCGACCACCTTGAGACAGGGCCAGTGTCAGCACTGCACGCCCAGCCCCAACTCCTGCCTGTCCCAGGTGGTGCATTGCCAAGCCGAGGCAAGGCAGAGCGGGGTGGTCCCAGGCCCCTTTCCCAGGCACCACGTCCCCAGCCACCTGGCCCACAGTCTGTGCAGGCTGCGGTGGCACCCCATGCATGCACAGTGAGCATTCGTGGCACCGCTCCTGCCACTGCTCAAGTGGGGACACATCCAGGCCAGCTCTGGGCTAAATCCAAGGACCGAACACGTGCAGCCACACAGAGAGGAAGGATTGGGAAGGACACAACCACATCTCTGCTCCGGCAGGATCCACTCAGCCACTGGCCAGCGGAGGAGCCCAGTTCTAATCCGGCCTCTCCAGTACCTTTCAAATTAATTCGTTAATTGGCACATCAGCCAGTGCATACAAAAGGAGGATGCATGGCTCCCTCTGCCGGCACTCAGCCTGTGGAGGAGTCCCAGGCCCTCTCCGGCCTCCAAAAGCCACAAAGCAGCTGAAGTCCTGCTTGCTCCGGGCCTGTGGCACTGCAGGCTCAGGGCCAGGCGCTGCACTGTGCACTGCTGTGACAGGACAGAGTTGGCAGCACCCACCACAGGGCACCCATGTCCCCACAAAGGGAGACAGGGTGCAGTGGGGTAGCCCAGCAGACAGACTACATCCCATCTGCAGAAAGCATCACCACCGCAGTTCTACTGAGTAAAGCATCGTGATGCCCCAGGGAATCGTGCAGGAGGGTTGCAGCAAAGTGGGATTCAATCAGCTCTCCAAAGTTTGAGCAGGGACACAACTTCCCAAGGGCAACAGGGACGCTCAGCTATTCCTGTCTGCTGCATCTCAACAGCAAGCAGCCAGCCAAGCTCAATGCCAGCACGTTCTAGCTCCCTCAGAAACCCAGGGCCCTCAGCTGCTGACTCCTTGATGGGGCAGTGGGTCCCTGCAAGCACACTGTCACAGGTGGCCACTCACCATCCAGTACCAGCAGCCCGAGGAAATTCACACTATCTCCAAGCTGCTCCAAAGCGGAACAGGGGGAACATCAGGGATCTGCAGGTGAGGGAAGCCCCAAGCTGGACAGTTCCTGTCCCAGGCTCTTCCACAGTGGCACATAGCAAACCACCCTCTCCCATTGGAACTGCAGGGAACAGCTGGAGAGAGGAAGAGACACTCGGTGCTCAGGAATCACTTTGAACAATGTGGATTACTGGAGAAACAGCGCCTGAGGGATTGGGGACTCCAGAAAGCAGCTGCTGCAGGAGCAAAGAGAGATAATCCCAGAGCAGCAGGCACAAGGGAACAGCACAGTAGGCACAAGGAGCAGAGTAGGGCATGCCTGTCTCCAGCACACACAGATGGAGCATTGCTTGCAAGGAACAGGCTTCCCACATCCATCCCATACTGCAAGAGGGGCTACCAGCAGCATTTCCACCCTGGAATAGTCAGTCCACAAAGGCTTCCACATCCCTGGAGTGATGAAGGCCCCATCTGCCCTCCCAACTGTGGCCTACACAGGGGGCTTACAGGTCTGCAGGGCTGTAGTCTACAGGAGAGAGCTCCCTCCATGGAACAGATCACACATCTCCTGCCCTGACTCTGTCTGCAGCCAAACCTGAGGAAAACTCTGGCTCACCAACACATCACATTTGTTGTTGCAGCTGCTTTTTCCCGAGTCTTGCTCATCCTTGTTTTGCAGGGTGCACATACCTTTCCCCCAGTAACATAGCTCCCACAGCACAGCCTGCCCATACCTGGAAGCTCTCCCCCAGAAAAGAGCTTAATAGTTTTGAGGCACCTCTTATTGCCCAGGACGTTTCTATGGAGACTCCCTTCATGTCCCACCATTGGCTGCAGAAGGCTTCTCGCCATCAGCAGCTTCAGGTGAGCTGAGGACCTTGAGTTTCAAGTCAACAGATGTTGTTAATGCCACCAGCTGCAGCTAACAAGGTGGAATTAACAGAGCCTGCCTGAAGTAGCAATGAAGAAGGAGGTGATGTCAGTAAGCAAGCTGAGGGATCCCAGTGCCCTGTCCCTGCTCTCTCCTTGGGGTGCTGCAGGAGCAGGGAAGAGTGACAGAGGTGCCTGCAGGCAGGGGCTGTACAAGCAGCTCTGCTTTGCAGCTCCCTACTGGGATCCCCCACCAGCAAGATAGTTCACATGAGTGCATGGCCTTGGTGCACAGGCTCCCCTTGGCCACAAGATGCACAGCTGTCCTGGCACGCTCCTCCTTCCCGGACAGGGGCAGGACCCTCCCGGGTTGGATGGGCAGCTCCTGCATCAGTGCACGTGGGAGGCAGCGCAGACCTGCACAGCTCAGCACCGAGCAGCAGCCAGCATGGTCCCTCACTCCCCTCGCCAGCCAGGGGGCAAACGCGGCGTGCGAGGCAGCGGCCGCTGCGTGCGTGAGGTTGTCTGTGCAGCAGACCCTGCGCTCCAGTTTGATAGCAGTGCTAATAGGCACTTTGCCCAGAGTATCAGCTCTGCCACATGTGAGCTCAGGCACAGATCTCCTATAAGTGATGGCAAATTAGGAGGTGCAGCACCGAGCAGAGTCTGGAGTCAGCGAGCTCTGCTGGGCTCGTTTCCCCAGGAGCTGGAGGGGTGAAGGGGGTGGTGCAGGGTTGCAGCAGGTGTGCAAGGAGAGCATAAATTTCACAGTGGGGCAGGACCCAAATTCTGGCAGGGCTGGTCTGTGATGGCCTTTCACAGGGCAGCAAGGGATCAGAGCAGCAGCCCTGCAAGGAAAAAGACCCTCCACTTCCACAAGAAAAGAGATCTGACACCCTCTGCAGGGGTCCCAGATGGCTTTACGGGATTAGGGAGGCAGAGCCCGCTGCAGCAGATTTCCTCCTCTGCTGCTCAGGCTTTTCTTGCACAGGAATATCTCCAGTGCGTGTTTTCAGCGCAGGGACTGGGCAGCAGCTGAGAAGGTAATGGGGGATAGAAAGCTTTGGGGCTTGCAGGCTGCCCCACTTGGATGTCCACAGGCTTGACCCACGTGACCACCCTGAGCTAGCACTGAACCCTAACCAGTCGCCTTCCCTGAGAGGGCCATGCAGAACCCTCTTGCAGTCACATACCACAACAAAGGGCAGGAGCAAATCTGAAGGAGTCACCAAGCCAAAGGCAAAGTCTGGGCTAGACTCTGTAAACAGAGCTGCAAACAACAAAAACAAAAATCTCTGGAAAGTGCTATTTTTCTTTTGTAAACTTTGCAAATAATAAAAATCCAGAACAGTGACACTGGGGAAAGAATCCTGCAGTGGCTGCGGGCAGCATCGGAGATCTCCACCACTGCCTCTGCCACAGCTCTCCTAGCAGGAACCAACAAAGTGGCCCCAACTGTGGCTGCAGAGGTGCTGAGTGGGCAGTGGGCTGCCGGCCCCTGTGGGGAGCCCCTCTGAGCCCCGGCCAGCTCCCCACACACCTGGTCACACAGCAGCCGGGGCAGCTGGCTCATGGTGCTTCAAGCCCTGACTGAGCCAGGGATGCTGCAGGGTATGCAGGGTGGCACAGGGACAGGGCTTCCCAAGCCCACAGACCAGGGATGGAGCCTGTAAACACCCCAGCAGCTGCACGAGAGGGATGAGCCCGGTGCTACCACCACCAGCCCAGGGTGCAGCCATTGCCCAAGGACGGGAACACCCTGCAGCTAGAGGGATGCGCTGGCAGGAGCTGAGGGCACAGGCCAGGATGCCCTCAGCTCTGGGCAGCATCCAAGCAACCCCCCGGTTGCAACTCCTGCCCATGGAGGAAATGCCGTGCCGCAAACGGTGGCAGAATGAATGGTGGCAGAGACGAGGCAGCTCCAGCAGACACACAGTGCTGCACGGCGCGTCCCATTGCCGCTGCAGGAGAACAGCCGCGGGGCTGCTCCTGCCAGCGCAGGAGCCTTCCCCAGCACCCCGCAGCTTGGTGCATTTAAACACGACTTTTTATTATTTGCAAAATTTGTAAAAGGACTCCTGCTGGAACTCACACCCACCTCATGTTTACATGTTAATCCCCTGCTGAGAAGTGTTATTCCATGTAAACCTGAACATACTTGAGCAACCACATGGTTAAAGATAATGCTCACATTCACACACGGTTGTATTCATATGCACAAACTCGGTTTAGGGATCTGATGCAGAGGGAAGGGAAGCATGACCAAACCATTTCTTTTTCAACCTCTTTTTCGTTACTCCTCAAATGTGGGCTTTCAAAATAAATAAATAATTATTTGAAAGTTACGTAATTATATTTTAAAGGAATAATAGATCAAATCCCACCTAAAGTTCCTTTTTTTTTAAAAAAAAAAAAAGCCTCTAGGAACCACGTAGAGTAACAGGGATTTCAAACAAACATTTGCTAACATTATTTGTAATCAAAATTTACTACCATGGGCTAGTGCTTACAAACACGAAAGTAAAATTTACTAGGAAAAAAGCCTGCCAGCCCAATATCATTGTCAAAGTACAAAAAAGCAAAAAGCTAATAAGACAATGTCCATGGTAAACAGCACATTAGGACTCCATTCTTAGAACGCTTAGGAGGAAGGAGCTATGGATATTTAAAATATGATATTGCATTTTAAATATGAAAATGTATTATTTTTATATTCCTTTTCACTTCAAAACAACCCTTTTTTTGGGGGGGGGAGGGGGAGGTCCTTTTGAAACAGTTTTAAAACTGATCTTGTTTTAGTAGTCACGTCTCTGTCCACAGTATGAAATCCCCATACCATATTAAAAGGTTCCAATGCACCAAAAAGCAAAGGAAATTTTTTTGGCAGAAACAAAGCTGGTTCCTTTCACCTATAAAACAGCACATATTTTTTCTTCTACAACCTACCAATTTCAAATTTGAACTATTCAGCACTCAGCATTTGCTACAAGGAGCAACTGCCACTTGCTCGGGCTCCCACCTCGCTGAAGCAGTGGTGCGCAGTGCCCTGGTCAGCACAGCATCTGGACCAGACTGCAGCCAGCTCTGTCAGGGCCCTGTTGGCATTCCCAGGATTTCATCTGAGCACCAGAACTGCCCTTTGGCCATGGACACAAACACAGTGTCCACCCAGGGACTCCATCTCCTGGTCCCATTTTCCCACTCGATACAAATCCCAAAGTCAGAGCAGCAGCTTATTTTCAGAATTTTAAAAACAATGTATTGGGATCATGATCTCCAATCCTGGTGTTTGCTGCACATTACCCAGTGGCTTGAAATAAGTGGGAGGGCATCTGCAGGTCTTGCAGAGGAAAACCTGGCAGAGCTCTACCTGAGCTGGGCACAAGATCTACAAGTGCAGAGGATGCATGTTTCAGCCACGCTCTGAACATGGGGTTCTCTGAAGAAATAGAAACAGGTCCGAAAGAAACAAGGATCAGACAAGATTTCCTCGGCAGCAAGTATGGCTGTAGCATAGATGTCATTGCAAGGAGCCATGCCAGCCCAGCAGGGCCAGAGTGAGGCACCTCTCCCCACCGCTCCGGCCATGCAAGAGGATAGGGCTCTGCTGGAGGAATCCTGCTCATCCCTCTCGGGTCCAGAGGCTTCCCTGACACATACTGTGCTGTCTGGCAAAGTTATGTCTGAACTCTGAGCCTGTCTCTCCTTGCTCTTCTCTGCACCATCATGCCTGTGACTGGTCTCATTCATGCATAAAATGAGGTTAGAAGAAAAGACAGCACATCTCCCCAAACTACAAGGAATGTTACAACTCACAGAAATCAAACAAAAGGGGAATGGAGGCATCTGCTGCACCCCCTTCCCTCCCGGCACCACAGGTGCCATGGGACCCGCGCTGCCCAGGACGCCGGCAAGCAACTCTGCATTGGCAGCCCTGGGGCTGGGCAAACTGCAGCTGGGCACACAGGAGGAACAGATGTGGCCCAGAAGGCCTGTGCCCAGCCATTTGGGAACCACATTTTCAATGAAGAAAGTGCCAGTTTTAGCAACGTTATTTTTAGTTTGTTGTTAGAAAAGCATGGCTCTACAACGGAAGACGTTACCCTGACTGCTCAAAGGACTCGGCAGGACTCCACAGCACCTCGGCGGCAGGTCCGCTCAAGTCCCCAAACAGAGCCCCGGCGGTGACTAGCATGAAAGTCTCCAGTCTCAGCCAGGAAAACGGGAGGGTCGCTCCTGCATAGGAAGGAGCCCAAAAAGGCTGTTCTAAGAAGCCACTGGTTTAAGAAAGAGCTGCAGCTCTCTAAGTGCCCAAGCACTTTACCGAAGGGTACAGTGAAGCCCTGCTGCGGACAACGCCAGTACAGAGGCCCTGGGTACGGTGTGCCCAGCACCTGGCAGAGAGGGCCAGAAGGGGCCCGAACCGCCTTGCCCCTCAAAGGCCTCCGCTGCAGCGCGACCACGAGGTCCCCCGGCCGCAGCCCCGTCCGGAGGGC